>JAYEPQ010000002.1:40367423-40484923 GCA_036321105.1 Dracaena cambodiana | reverse complement strand
GATATAATTTTTTCTTTTTTGTTTATTTTACACTTTTCCACATTTTTCATTTTATTTATTTCTTAAACTAAACATTTTTTATGTTTGTGAGTAGCATCATTGAAAACCCTCACGAGATAACACTCGTTCAGTAGGGTAGAGTTTAATGGTTTGTTGCACATACTAAGTGCAATCGTGATTCATATGAAAGTGAGTTAGGATTTATTTTTTATTAGTAAGGATTTATTTTACTTTCTTAATTTGATAATTTTACTAGGGACTAGCAAAACTCAAGTTGGGGGTGTGATTACAAGTAGAAAGAATAGTTATTTTAGTTTATTTTATGCACTCATAATCCAATTTTGGGGATTAATACAAGAACTTAATAATAAATTATTTTTATAATCAAATTCTCCACTTTAAATTTTTCAAGTGTTTTATAGTATTTCTAGAGGGTTCTATATGGAAGGAAATTGAAGAATTGAATTATATCCTAAATATCAGCTCAGAACTGTGATTTTACAGGTCTGGCTATCGAAAGCCCTCTGTTGGCTATCGACGGCCGTCAACTAGGAATCAACCTTTGGAAGGCACAGCTGTAGAGTTAAACTTTAAGGCTATTCTGAAATAAAAAAGAGTTCTCTTATAAATAAAATTTTTATTAGGTTTTATAAGGCTATAAATACATGATGTAATTCAGAATTATGTATGCGATTTATGAGATACACAAAATATTAGAGAGATTTTAGTGTTTATACTCTTTCATAAAAATCAATAACAGAATTTCTTTTCCTTTATTCATGACTATATGAATATGAGTAGCTAAATTCTTGTGTTGATTCAGATGAGGTAACAAAGTCTAGAAAATTTACTAGTATGTGATTTATTTTCTATTATGCTTGATTGACTCACATAAAGATATTTTTGATTCCCTATTATCTTGTTAGGTTTTAGGTATAATTTGAGTCGTTGATGATTTATCGTTTTATGATATATCATTACTTAGTTTTTAATATACCGCAGACTTTTTATGCACGGTGTATACTTAGACTTTGAACATTTAGTTTTATTATTCATATATCATATTTAGATAAACTCAAAATACATAAAGGTTTAATTAGAATAAGTTATCCAAATTATCAAGTTTACAATTATATTTGATTTTATGCTTTAAAGATATATTTTCTAGTGTAGAAAGACTACAAAATCTATACAACTGAGATAAACAAGTATAAAAACATCCAGAAAATTATCTTATAGGTAGTTAATTTATCTGACCAACTACTTTATTTTGAGTAATTTAAAAACCTTCAATCATTAGTTTTAATTAATAAAAATCCAATCTTTCTATTAATTCTATAATTTATTTTCTTTAGTGTCTGACAAAATAATCAAAACGATTTTCGAGAGAATGACCTTGAGTTACCACCCTTATACTCTTTGTCGATCTCTTGCACTTGAGAGTATATGATTTAGATCGTAGTAACTTGATTCAAATGCGGATCAGCTGGTCCGCATTTGGCACCCAAATGAGTCGCAAACCAAATGTGGATCCATGTTTTGTGCCTAAACGGTCGGATCCAAACGTGGATCAAGGGCAGCTGATTTGCATTTTGCGGCAAGGCTCAACTCTAAACCGAGTTTTAAAGGGGTTATAGATAAAATTAAGAGACACGTTATATGAATGTTATAGAAAATTGAATTATTTTTCTAATGAGACAAAAATCATCTCATTAGGAGTTCTATATCAAAAGTTATGATTGAAAAATTGCATATGTGTCTAGATGATGGAAGACTACATTTATACGAACATTAAATTTGAACTCAATTTCAAAGATGTTATTGTTAGAGTTAGAAGATAATAGTGTATAAAATTATGAAGAATTTAATTATCTTTCCAATGATACCAAAATCAATTTATTTGGAGTTATATATCAAAAGTTATGATCGAAAAATCAAAAGTATGTCTAGATAATATATGTGCATTAGGACAAGCCTCAATTTTGAACCTGATCTTTAAGGGCTTAGAGGTAGAATTAGGAGATATATGAAATTATAGAAAATTTAATTATTTTTCAAGTAAAAAAATCAACTTAATTAAATTTAAGGTTTGTAAGAAATAACCATTTTAGTGAGTGCTAGCACACTAGGCAGCTAAGTAATTAGTTGCTAAACAATGCAAGAGTGTAACATCTTGCAAAAAAGAGAGTGAGAACATGATTTCTTACTAAAGAGAGTTGGGTGTATGATTTCTTACCTTGATTCACCTAAAATACGAGTTCTTGGAGCTTAATGTGCTAGAGTGATCAAAAAATCTATAGTTAAGAGTAAAGCTCTGAAGAGATGGATAACTGTCTAATGACACAAGTTGTTGAAGTGGATAAAAAGTTTGAAGAAACTTCTGTTTTGGAAAAGCTCTCTCTCTCTTGGAGCTAAAACTTGAAGCTCCCAATAAGGAGATAGAGGATGATGAAAGATGGAGAAAGGGAGTGAATAATTATGAGAGTGGGGGAGGAGGGTTAGATTTTGTAGTCACCAAGTGACATGGGGGTGTGGCTTGCATGAGTTGCAATAAATACATTACAGGTTAGGGTATCCTCTCAACCACTCTCATGCCAATGTTGTAAGTCATGCCATTGAGTCATTTGATTTAAGTCAAGTGTAATGAGGCAAAGAAAAATATTGAAATTAGAGAGATACAAATATTTTGTATAGAATAAAATTTAACACTTAAGAAAAGATGAAATGGATTTTTAAGATAACAGAGTCTTTACATTCTATCTACCTACAAAAAAAGAATTTTGTCCTTGAAATTCAAAGTGAGAGGGGTTTGCTATGTAATGATTATGTTAGGTATGGAAATACAATATATAGATATGAACGAAAATAGATACCAAATTTTACTAGAATAAATCAGGGTACTTCTCCCTAATTGCTTCCTCCAGTTCCCATGTGACTTTCTTAGGCGAATGTCTACTCCATGATACTAGAACAAAGGGGATAGAGTGGTTCATTAATTTCTTAGCCGAATGTCGATCTAAGATTCACACTGGCCTCTTTTCATAGGACAGATCCTCTCCCAACACCACTTCAGTCAGATCCAACACATGACTTTTATCACCAACATACCCTCTTAGCCGAGAAACGTGGAACACATTAAACCGGGGATCATGTCCCATTCTTTCAATAATATCGAATGGAGCAATATATCGGGGACTAAGTTTTCCTCTCTTCCCAAATATGATCAATCCATGGGTTGGCAAAACTTTGAGAAGGACATGATCTCTAACTTGAAATTTTAGTAGTTTGCAATGCATATATGTCCACTTCTTCTGCCTGTCCTGAGCTGCGCTAAAGCATTCTTGTATAATCTTAACCTTCTCTACTCTGTGTAACCAGATCTGACCCGGCCAATGCCTTACGTCATCTCAGCAAATGGGTGACCTACACTTCCTTCCGTAAAGGGCTTCATATGGTGGCATTTCAATTCCAGCTTGGTAACTATTATTGTAGGCAAACTCTACCATATACAAATAATCCTCCCATGAACCCTTAAAGTCCATAACACAACCCTCAGCATATCTTCAAGAATCTAAATCATTCTCTCTGACTGGCCATTTGTTGAGGCTGAAATGCTAATGATTAAGATTCTCCTATCGGCTATTCCAATAGTGAGATCGAAATCTGCTATCTCGATCTGATATAATTTTAGTCGGGACTCCATGTAGCCTCACAACTTCTTTCATGTACCTCCAAAGTAGTACCTCTATTGACTGTCCTACTCTGAACAGGATAAAATGAGCAAATTTTGTTAGTCGGTTTACAATCAGCTAGATTGCTTTACTTGCCTTCGAACTCCAAGGAAGTCCCGTTACAAAGTCCATTGCCACCTTCTCCTATTTCCATTAGGGAATAGGTAATCATTGAAGAAGTCATAATATTCTCTGATATTCTGTTTTAATCTGTTGACAAGTAAGACATCTAGAAACATATCGACCTACGCTCTTCTTCATCACTGGCCACCAGAACTATTGTCTTAAATCTTTGTACATTTTTGTGCCCCCTAGTTGTATCGAGTACTTTGAACTGTGTGCCTCGGATAAGAGATCCTCCTTAACCTTGCCATGTGGTACACAAAGCCTGCCTCTATAGCGAAAAGATTCGTCCAAATGAACAGACACATCCACCTCTCTACCAACCTTGATCTTCTCACTTAACTTTTGCAATCATGGGTCACTAGCTTGTGATTTCTTAATTCTGTCGATCAGTGATGGTTAAAGTTGCAAATTCATTGGTTGTAAAGTGACTCCGGTACTTCTAGCTCTAGACTCGTCATATCTCTTAGCATCTCTTTCTGTGATGTTAAGTGCATCACTTTTGACTTCCTACTTAGGGCATCTGGTACTACGTTTGCCTTACCCGAATTATATAGGATGTCTAAATTATAGTCGGCTATTAGCTCTAACCATCTTCATTTTCATGTTCAATTATTTTTGGCTGAAAATATATTTCAAACTCTTGTGATCTGCATATACTTCCACTTTCTGCCCCCAAAAAGATAATGCACCAGAATCTTTATAGCAAAGATCACTCCCGCTGGGCTCTAGCTCCAAATCATAAGTGGGATAATTCTCCTCATACAACCTGAGTTGTCTTGAGGCAAAAACTATCACTCGATCATGCTAGGTAAGCACACCGCCCAACCTGTAGCCAGAGGTGTAACTGTAAAATTTCATACCGCGTGAGTCATCGGGTATAGCCAATACTGGTGTTATAGTCAATATATACTTCAACTCATTAAAAGCTTCATTACAATCCTCAGTCTACTTGTACTCCACCCCCTTTCTAGTTTGCTTCGTTAGTGACCCTACAATCTTAGATACATCCTGCACAAACCTTTTGTAGTATCCTATCATTCTAAGGGAATTATGAATCTCAGTAACTGATTTTGAGATGGACCAGTCTAGCATGGTTTCTACTTTCTTAGGATCGACTGAGATCCCCTCTCTAGACACTATGTGATGCAGAAAGGCTATCTTCTCCAACTGGAATTCATATTTATTAAGTTTTCCATATATTGCTCTTGCCTCAGCATCTGAAACACCATTATCAAGTGCTCAACATGTTCCTCCCGATTCTTAGAGTACACCAATATATCATGATGAATACCACTCCGAACTGATCTAACTACTTAGTGATTACTTGGTTTATTAGACTAATGAATATAGCGGGTGCATTAGTCATTCCAAACGGCATCACTAGAAATTCATGATAGCCAAATCGAGTCTGAAAGGCAATTTTTGAAATATCCTCAGTCCTTACCCTTACTTGATGGTACCCTGAACGAAGACCAATCTTAAAAAAGACTTTGGCTCCATCGAGTTGATCGAACAAGTCATCTATCATTGGATAATAGATATTTGTTCTTGATAGTAACTTTGTTTAGCTCCTTGTATTCTAAGGAAAGCCTCCTACCACCATCATTCTTGTCCATTAGTAATACTAAAACTCTCCATGGCGAAACACTTGGCCTGATAAGACCTTTATTCATCAGCTCATTAATCTATTTTTTTACTTCGCTTTGCCATTCGATATGGTGCCTTGGAAGTTGGGGTTGTAATTGTATAAGTTCAATGGAAAATTTTATAGCTTTTTTTGAGGTCGTCTGTATTCTTCTGAAAATACATCTACAAATTCTGATACTACCAGAATGGAATTTTCCACGACTTGCATAGTAGTAAGGACTCGCTCAGTGGCCTTAACCCTATACTCTGCGGGCTCTAGAGATTTGCTCCCTCTGATAAACTCAAATTCTAGATGATTCGGTATTTTGAATACTACATATCTCCTTTGCCAGTCAATGATAGCGTGGAAGGTGCTTAACCAATCTATCCCCGGCCTCACATCAAACCCACTATTTTTATTACCAGTAGGTTTGTATAAAACTCTTACTACATATCGCTATGGGACATAACCTACACTCCTTATTAGATATTATCGTCCCATTCCCTGCGCTAATGTTCCACCTAGAAGTTAGTATTTCGTAGGGTATGGAATGCATGATTATGAATGTCATGATGCAAAACAATGAGACGTGCCAGAGTCAAACAACACATATGCATGCTTACATCCAACTAAAAATGTATCTGTCACTACCTCACCTGAGGCTTGTGCTTCCTCAGTCGTTAGGCTGTAGGCCTTTCCTTCTCTGTGGGTTGGTACTCCTAGGACTTGGGCTCTGTCGAAAGCCTACTGCTGAGGTACTAATGTCCTTCCTTGGTTTGGTATTGTGGGTCATGGTAGTTTTTGGCATTGCTGCTAACGTTGTGGTCGTCCATTACACCTCTACCAGGGGTTGATATTGTCATTGAGATTGTTATACTGGCCTTGAGCCTGTTGTTCCTCCAAACTGCCTTCTTCAAGGGCACTCTCCCAGTTGGTGGCATGTTGCTCCGCAACTAAAGCATAGTCCTAGAGCCCTCCTGCAAGTGTACTATGTATGTCCAGGAATTTGAAAGAATTCACAAATAAAAGGTGGCTTCAATCTTGGGAGAGTCAGCTGGCATTTTGTGGAAACAACCTATTGTCGGATGCCCCAAATACCTGACAAAAGAGGCGCTTCAGGCTTCGGGATAGTTCCTCTTTCTTCTCCTTGACAATCTATTCTATCAGTTGAGCTGCTTCTAGCACCTCGGAGTAAGTCCCTATATTTGCCATAACCATATGTTGTTATATCTACAACCTTAACCCCCACTGGAACCTTCTAGTTTTATCCTCCTCCATAGTGACCATATGAGTGGCAAACCGACTGAGTTTCAAAAATTAGTTGCATATCCATTTACAGTTTGCTTCACTTGTTTTAGCTCTATGAATTTTTGTTCCATCTCTTGTTAAGCGGTAACAAGAAAGAATCGAGTGAAGAACCTCTTAGAGAAAACGTCCCAGAGTATTAGTTTTTCCAGACTTGCTTTCTCTGCTTGCCCCCATATTCTTGCCACATTGATGAGCTGGATCTTAACAGCATTCACCCAGCTCACTGGAGGTATGCGAGCGACCTCCAAAAGATTCTCAATATCCGCTATCCACTGCTCTGCCTCTAGTGGAGTCTTGACTTTGTAGAAGGGTAAAGGATGGAATTTTCTAAAGTCGGTGATACTTCCTGACTTCTCTTGTGTTGGAGGTGCTATAACTATCTCAACCACTCCAGCAGTCATTCCTTGCACTGTCTCCACCCCAACACATGAAAGAGTTGTCTATTCCCGTTGTTTTCTCTGTGACTCCACCAAAGCCTAGGGCAAAACTTGCTATTGCCATTGCCACCTTCGCTAGCATTACCTCTCCTGCTATCTTCTTAATCCTTGTTGGTCATAATGGAGTGATGTCCTGCCAGTTCTCTAAAGTTTAGTACTTGCTTACGGCAACCACCAGCCATTGTCCTGAAAGGAATAGCGATGGGATTGAAACAAGATCCAAGGAATGAAGTGAGGGGGTAAGGAAAGGTTGTTAGATAATATATGCATGAATGTAGCAGATTTTCACAAATTATGTAAATCACTTAGAATAATCCATAGAAAATTTGAGCTCTGATACCACTCTGTAACTCTCCAAACTACACTCCAAAAGTTTTCGTGATGTATCTCATTTATGGATAAAGTATTATTGGTGGATGATTACGCTTAAAAGTGTAGTTATTTTAATTTATTTTATGCAAATATAATCTAATTTTATTAATTACTACAATAAATTAATAAAAAAATATTTTTATTAATTAAATTCTCCACTATAATGTTTTTCTCGTGTTTTTGAAGGGTTTTATATGCAAGAAAATCAAAGAGTCAAAGCATATCTCAAATATTAGTTCAGAACTATGATTTTATAAGTCTAGCTATTGACAGCAACCTGTTGGTTATCGATAGCCATCGACTGTAATTCAAATTCGAGAGAAGTTGTCAATAGGGTTGTCGAACGTCATAGCCACAGTTTGGTTCTTTTGAAGATTTTTGAAAAAATGAAGAGTTTCATTATAAATAGAATTTCTATTAGGGTTTTGTAAGGATATAAACAGTCAATGTAATTGAGAGATCATCATAAAAAAAAAAAATATATATATATATATAGAGAGAGAGTAGAGTAGAGATTCAACATTTAGTTTTTATACTATTTTATGGAGATCAATAAAATAATTTATTTTTCTTTATTCATGACTATGATGAGTATGAGTGGCTAAAATATTGCGTTGGTTCAGATGGGATAACAAATAAGTTATTGGTATGTGATCTCTATGCTTATTGTTTTTAATTGAAATATATAAAGTTGATATCTTTGACTCCCTATTATCTTTGAAATAATTAAGATATGAATTTTAGTCTTTAATGATTTATTGTTTGATGATATATTCATTGCTAAGTTTTAGATATGTCTAGACTCTTTAAGCACAGTGTATACTTAAACTTTAAACATTTATTTTGTTATTCATATTGCATGCTTAGATAAACTCAAAACTCATATAGGATTAATTGGGAGAAGTTGTTCCAAGTATCAAATTTGTAACTTTATTAGATTTTGTGCTATATTGATTTATTTTCTGGTTGTAAGCAGACCACATGATCTATGCAACTTAGATATAAATAGTATAAACACATACAGTAAATTATTCTACGTGAGAGTTAAATCTATCTGTCCAACAATTTTATTTCAAGTAAATTTATATCCTCTTTAGTTTTGTTTTATTTTTAGTTAATAAAAATCAAATCTCTATTTTCTTTAGTACAGTAATTTTTTTCTTTTTAGTATCACATAATAATCAAAATGATTCTTAAGAAAATGATCATGGGTTACTATCCTTGTACTGCTTGTCAATCTCTAGCACTTGGAAGTGTACGATTTAGATAACAGTCAGCGGGTACCCCAAAAACACGGTTACACGAGGCCTTTTATAAGGAACTATGTTATCAGAAAACACAACATAAGGATTAAATCTTGCTAAAATCCATATTCATCATGTAACAATGTCCACAATACAAGCTTAAAAGGAAATACAACTTTATATTTAATAATAATGGATAATCATACTGGATTTAGATACAAGACCCAATATGAAAAAAGGCTACCCATATTACAAAATATTACAATTTTAGTGTTGTATAAACGGCAGAGAGATAACAAGTTAGTTATAGCAAAAAGAAGCCTCTGTAATATTTTAGTAGTATGAGAGCTCATTGAAGTAAGGGTTGTTGACTGGTGGCTCAGATTCGTTAGCCGTGACACTCTTCTTGTTACCTAAGCATGTATGGGAAAATTAGGGGTCAGACCTAGTAAGAAGTAAATCGTGCATGTGATAGATTACAACAATGTCGAAATATAACAGTAAAAGCTCTATGATTAAATGCAATGAAAACAACAATATGCATATGGATTAGGAGTACCTATTATATAATCATGTTATAAAAGAACTGCGATGAGATATTATAATTTGTTTCTAATACTCTTAGTTTTGGAACTAACTAATGGATGGATCTTACGTATTCTAGGAGTGTACTCTGCTTAGTCGGTACTACGGCGAAAACAATGGTCTTCCTTGAGCCAGTCGCACTGCTAAGTACTAATTATCCTATGTATAACCGGAATCATGGCTATGACATTGTTTTCCTTGAACCAACCACACGGCTAAGTGCTAGTATTATCCTGTGCATAGCCAATATTACGGTCAAGACGTTGATCTCCCTCGAATCAACTCTACTGCTATGTGCTAAAATTCAATTTAGTGCACATAATAAACATCGACAACAAGAGGGTGATTGAGCAATCTAACTCCCACAGTACGTGATTCATTCCATCATTTAGTTCCCCATAACTCATTTGTTATATTAGCATATGAATTAAGACCAACGTTATGTCATGTTATAGACTGTGTCATATAGGGTCATTATCATGGTAGTATGATAGACACTCATACTACCATGATAATGACCCTACATGACATAGTCGTTTAGGCAAGCAAGGGCGTCCATGTGATATGACACATATATGTGGCAAGAAATAGAAATATATTTCTCAAGCATGCATAGATTTACCTCAATTTCAAATGATCAGGAAAATCATGCAAATATCATTAAAATAGAGTTCATTAATGGGTTTCATAGTTAGGCTAAGTTTGCTAAGGGGAACAGTGAATTGTGAGAAGTTTCAACAACTTCGTCGTCATTTAATCGTCTTGCCGTTATTGAGAATTTAAATGATTTTTATATTTTATCTAATTAGAATAAGAATAAAAAGTATAAATGAGAGTGGTAGAGAACCGAATTCTCTTTCAAACAACTCTAGGATGAGCTTGATTGGGATTCGAGGTCAGAGATATCATGATTTACCGAACATGGTATGAGAACTTTACTGTTGTGCAGTAACTCCAAAATTAAACTAATATTTGATTAGGATATAGTGATAATTAGAAGGGAATAAGTTATATAATTGTAGATCACTGAATTCTCTTTCCAACGAATCAAAGATCAACTCAATCAAAGGTTTGTATCGAAAGTTATGATGATTTCACAAAATTGGTATGCAATTAGAACAAGAACACGGATTAAATTGATTTTAATCGAATCCAACATGGGTTGGATCCAAATACAGATCAGTTGATCTGCATTTGGGTCTACTCAAATGCAAGTCAAGCCGACTCGCTTTTGGCACCTAACAAGTCGTGGACCAAAAGCGAGTTTGGATCAAAACACAAATCAATTGATGCATATTTGTACAAATCCAAGTGCAGATCAGCCAGTCTGCATTTGGTGCCCAAACGGGTCAGATCCAAATGTAGATCAAGGGCAGCTAATTCCTGTTTTGCAGCAAGGTTCACTTTAAACCCAACTTTGAAAGGGTTATAGATAGAATTATGAGACAAATTATATTTAAAAGTTGTAGCAAATTGTGTTATCTTTCCAATAAGATTAAAATCATCTCACATGGAGTTATATATCAAAAGTTATGATTGAAAAGCTAAAAATATGTCTGGATGATAGTAGACCGGCATTTGTACAAGCAGCGATTTTGGACTTAATTTCCAAGGTGTTATTGGCTTACGAGACAAGCAATATATGAAATTATAGAGAATTGAATTAAATTTATAACAAGACCAAAATCAACTCATTTGGAGTTATATATGAGAAGTTATGATTGAAAAAACGAAGGCATGTCTAAATAATTACATATTCATATTTGGACAAGCCTCAACTTTGAACCTGATATTCAAGGGTTTAGAGGTAGAGTTTGGAGAAAAATAATATATGGAATTGTAGAAAATTGAATTATTTTTCAAGTAAAAAAATTCAAAAAATTTAAATTAATTGGGCTTACAGTTTGAAAGATATAACAGTTTTAGTGAGCACTAGCACATGCGCTAGGCAGCAATGTAATTACTTGTTAAAATAATGCAAGAGTGTAATATCTTGCTAATGAGAGAGAGAGAAAATGATTTCTTACTAAAGAGAATTGGGTACGTAATTTCTTGTCTTGATTCACTAAAAAGATGAGTTCTTGGAACTCGATGAGTTGGAGTGATCAAAACATTTACATTTAAGAGCAAAGCTCTAAAGAGACGAATAACTATCTAATGATACAAGTTGTTGAAGTAGATGAAAGGCTTGAAGAAACTTTTGTCTTAGAAAAGCCTTCTCTCTCTTGGAGTAAAGCTTGAAGCTTCCAATAAGGAGATAGAGGATGATGAAGGATGGAGAAAGGGAGTGAATCATTGTGAGAGTGGGGGAGGAGGGTTAGCTTTTGTAGTCACCAAGGAACATTGGGGGTATGGCTTGCATGAGTTGCAATAAATGCATTATGAGTTAGGGTATCCTCCTAACCAAAATTACAACCCATACCATTGACTTCATTTGAGTAAAGTCAATTGGCCTCGCAATGAGGCAAAGAAAAATATTGAAATTGGAAAGATACAAATATTTTCTATAGAATAAAATTTAACACTTAAAGAAAGATAAAATGGGGTTTCAACATAATAGGATCGTTACAAAATCCTGTGGATATTTAGAAAATCCCAACGGGATGATGTAAGTAACCCTTCGCATATCCCTATAAAAGAGTTAATAGGTTGGATTTGGTTAACAAACTCCATTGAATAAGGTAGTAAGCATGTTGATTTTGGGTTTGATCTATGTAGGATTCCAATTCAAATCCGATAAGATGTGTAACACTCCTATTTTCATCTACTTACCAAACGGAGTGTGCTATTTTAATTATACTAGACTAATCATTTAGCACAAAATATTGAAATAACTGTTATTATTACCATAATAGATCAATAAACAATGTGCGTTGAACTAAAATATTTCTTTATATTATAAAAGAGTTAATTATACAAAATAGCACACTTTTCTGGCTATGTACAGTAAGAATCAAAAGAAATAAATAGTGTCTAAAACAAAAGATAGTACAAATCTTATACACAGGGTCCAATCATCCTATCTCCCACTCTCTATCACCTGGTCGATAAAGTATGGGTCTTTGGTTGAGATAGGTCTTCCTTCCTCATCATCATAACCTAAGTTTAGAAACATGGAAATTAAATCCAACAAGTAGCATGTAAAAAAGAGAGAAAAGCGTACCAGCATATAAAAAAAGAGAAAATCATATATGAATCTTCTATAAGTAATTTACATAACATGTAGAATAAACAAGTCTTGGTTACATTACATGTTAAATATTTAAAACTAAATAACGAATAAGATGGCAAGTTATTCCCATTATTGTACATATGTCCATGCATGCATGGGATCTAATTAGAAGCCATGGCACTTAATCATAACACATCGCTAAGTACTGCTACACAAACCCCGTATAGTAACAGATGTAACCTATTATGAAAACTTAATTATGAAACTACAGCTCAGTATCATATGGTGCTACCGCGTATGATATGGCTAACTAGATCTTCGTATGATATGATTCTTATCCATCATGTTTTTTTTCCATACCCCGTGTCAAAGGTTTATGATGCATAAAATTTTTTGGATGTCATGGCTTATCCATATCTTGAACATGCACATGTCCAATAGCTAGAAATCTAAAGTCAATTATCACGTAAATATTGGTCATGTACATATTTTCATAAATCAAGTAATTTCATATTTATGTTATGTCATCATATCCTATGTATCTTGTTCATCATGTATCATGTTTATAGTTAATTATATCAGACATCAGTTATCAAGTTTCATATGTTATATATAAATATGTCATGCAATAATATCACATCATATATAAATATGTTATGCAATAATATCACAGTATCTATGTTATGTCACAGTATGGTGTCATGTCATTATATTAATGTCGTATCATGTACAGGTGTTCTATCTATTTTATACTATATATTGTGTGGTCAATTAACAAGTACCATGCATGTTTCAGTGTACTCATAATACCTGGCCAGGAGGAGTATAGGCGGTGTGTAAAGTTGGCCAGGAAGAGTTGAGTTAGTAAGTAAAGTTTGTTAGGAAGAGTTGAGTTAGTAGGTAGAGTTAGCCAGAAAGAGTTGGCTAGGAAGAGTAAAGTTGATTAGTAGAGTTGGCGAAGAATAGTTTGCTAGGAAGAGTAGATTTTGCTAGTAGAATTGGTCGGAAAGAGTTGGAAAGGAAGAATAGAGCTGGCTAGAAGAGTTGGCCAAAAAGAATTGAGTTGGTGAGTAGAGCTGGCGATGAAAAGTTAAGTTGGTCAGCAAGAGTAGATCTATTATGGAATCATGGTTCTAAATAATGGACTTTTAGATTATATCGGATGAGTTCTTTTCATTTTAGATAGTAGATATCAGATGATACATCAAAAATACAAGCTCATTTCAAAAATTCATATCAAACATTATATATACAAGTCAAATACATAATTTGATATCTTATAGGTGGTTTAATTTCACCTTTCTAAGTAGTAGGAAAATAAATAAATATATAATTATTAGTTAGGGATCTCCCACTCAACTCTCTCCAGTTAGAAAATATCCTTGGCTCTCCATACTTGGTCGAGTGGTTCATAACTTATGTTGAGTTTTTGTATTAGCATAGCAATTCTCGATAAAATGACCATACCTTTCTACAATAGCTCTAAATAAGCCTATTTATTTTATGACAGATAAATTAAATCATTGTAAATTTCATTTGTTTTTTTCGCTGATTTTAATTCTAACCTTACCAAAACTTGAGTAGAAGTGGTGAGTTGTACAACTGCCAGAGCACAACCACCCATGTACTCTCTAAATATTTTGATCATATTTTTGATCTAGAAATCCAATCAACTAATTCTATTCATGTTAGAAGAGAATTCACTTTCCTACAATTTTGTATTGTATACCTTTAATAATTCTGCCTCTAATGCTATCAAAATTGCACTCAAAATTTGTTGTTCTGCGCGTGGGCTACCCTATCCTCGTTAGCAGATAGCTCCTGCTACTGGTCTAGCCACATCAAGGACCAGCTCCGACACTATAGTGCAGCGAGGCTCATGCCTCGCTAGAGCTTAGCTTGGCCAAGCCTAATTCCGCCAAAGCCAACCCCACTAGCACTATATCATTCTAATCAGTAGAGACATGCTAGCATTTACTCCAACGCTGTTTCAGTAAAACTCCCGTTAAGCTGATATTGGACTCATTGGAAGATCATTAAATTATCTACAACTTTTTTTAATAATATTTTGCTAATTTGCACTCTATCCTTAACAAAACAGAGCTTGGAATCAAAGTTTCCACACAACAGTAAGACTCATACACTATGTTTAGTAAATTCGGATTCTAATTAAGCCAATAAAGCTTGTTAAAACCAAAATTCAATTGTCTACTAGTCTGTTTTAATTTATTTTTTTAGTTTTGATGGTATCCTCATAAAAAATTGATTTAAAATCCATGTAACAGCTTGATAAAGAAGCACAAGAGTGAGTTCTCCGAATCTCCTTGTGACTCACCGTTTCTTTTGCAAATTTCATATAATGCTCGGTTTTGCTGCTCTCAATTCTTTACAATTAGTAGTTTTCCCGTTGTTTTTATTTACAATCTCAACTGTCACTTCTATAAGAAAATCTAAGTTTTTCTTAATCCACCTATATGGACAAGTTAGGAAATCCCTCTTTAAGTAAGGTTAACTTCTTTTAACCATTAACCCAAATTACTTAAACCCTTTGGTCTTGTTTCGGAAAGGGTTAAGGCAGAATACAAATTCAGATTTGAAAAAAAGAAAAAAAAAAAAAAAAAACTTAACTCGAACTAAGTTAATTATAGATACTTTCAAGCAATTTGGATAAGTTAATTATAGATACTTTCAAGCAATTTGGATAAGCTCTTGCACAGAAGAGGTGATGTTTGGCAAGATGTGAAGGTTAATGAGATTGTTATTACAATCCAAAAACTCTTTATTAATGAAAACAGCCAGCTTATATATAATAGTTAATAAATCCCCTTTAACACAGTTAATACATTTTAAATAAAATTCGTCAAGCCCAAAATTTATTCTGCAACATAAAACCATGTTTACACTCCTTAAACAGCGGCCGAGTAATTTTTTTTTTTTAACAACAACATTGAAGCCTAATTAATTACCAAATAGATCCTCCAATCGAACAATACTAGAAATTAAACATAAAACCGTCCCTTTTGAAGTGTTATCGTCTGCACTAACACGCTTCAATAGTTTTTTTTTTTTTTTTGAAATAAAACGGCAGATGGAAGCAATGGAAGCACTCTGCATTCCATTAACAAAAAGATAATAGAACTATAAAAAGAATTAGTTCGATCATTCATCTGAGTGATTCTCATAATACATCAGTTCTTACAAAAATAAAAGATACATAAAAAAGAAAAATAGATTTTGTCAAATCTTATTCTCTTAATGCAGCAGAGTAATGCAGCAGAGTGAATGTCTTCTCCATGTTGAATGGTGGATGATGTGGATCATGTGGGCCCAGAAGAACCCAGATCATCCTCTAAGGATCCACGTGAAATCTATATTCGCTCCTATTAGAAAGTATATCTGTCCAAACAGAAAAATCATACATAATTAAACGGGTGCAAATATGTAAGAAGTGAGCAGTAAAATTAAAGATTCTATTATTTCTTTCCAGCTAAACATTCCAACATAATGTTGCAGTTAGTGTTCTGGCTCGATATGATGGCCGACCATTAAAACATAGTCTACTCCAGATGCAACTTCTTTCCTCCATGTTTGGGTTGATCCCAATTTTTCTTGCACAACAAATTCAGATTGCAATTTAGCATTAAATGGTGAGTAGACTCCCCATCTTTGCTACACAGAACACAAAAATTTAAACCTGACCAACCTCGTCTTTGTAGTGTTGGCCATGTGAAGAGGGCATTGTTATAGGCTAACCAGAGAAACACCTTAACTTTAAGTAGGCATTTTGTATTCCATATCCAATTTGTGTACTTAGAATTGACTCCACTATCCATAAAGTGGTGATATGTGGATTTTACCGAGAATACTCCATTCTTATTCCATCTCCGGATGGGTTGATCCTCAATTGTTTCGGATGGCGTTATTTCATTTAGAAGAGACCTTAGGTCACGAATCTAAGTTTTCTCCAAGATTGAAATGGGATGGAATAGATTCAGTCGCCATCTCGCTCTTCCCCATTGAGAGGCAACCAATACATCCTTATTCAAGGACAATTCAAATGCTACAAGGAATAGAATTTTGAGAGGAATCTGTATACACCATCGGTCATGCCAGAAGACGATTCTTTGACTATTACCTAGTCTATATTTCAGACTTCGCCAGACATATAGTCTGGTCATGATCCCTTTCCAGAAATAGGAGAAATTTAGTATATTTCGGTAAGTCGCATATCATGTACCATTTCGAGAACAATATTTAGAGAGTGTGAGCTTTTGAAGAGTACCCTCGGGACGAGTAATTAAGTGTCACTACCACTTTGTCATTAGTGACAAATTGAAAGTTCTCAAGTCCAAGACTCCAAGACCACCCGCTATCTTAGGTCTGCACACCCGCCTCCAAAAAACAAGAATCATGTTTTATTTGGCAATATAGACCTGGATTAAACCTAATCGATTAAACTTCCTTAACCCAGAACTTACTACAAAACAGGGCTAAAGATTCCCAAGAAATTCATGACCTAGGCACTTCGTAAACAAGACCTTAAATTTTAAACAGTAAGGTTCATTATTTTATATAAGACTGTATAATAAGTTAACTGGTTTGCCTTTTTTTTTTTTTTTCCATTTTTCCCCCTGAACGAAGGCCTGGGACCTCCCATAACCCCAGAAAATGCTAATTCGAAGATAAAAATACTGTTAATGAAACCCAAACATCTGGTTGAAAACAAAGGCTGGGTTATACACTCGGATCAAAAGACCAAGCTACAATCTCTGCTAAGTTAAAAAAGGAAAAAAGAAATAAAGAAATAATAAGGAAATACTATTAGTACCTCATTTATGCTGATTATCAAAGAAGCAACTGAGATGGATACACAAATATTTAACGCAAGCAAGCAAGCATATACAACTGAGTTCCTCGTTTCTACCTTACAAGCCTAAAAAGAACAAAAGAATACAAACTGACACCTGCTACCATTACTGAAAGAAAGTTTCCAATGAATAGGAATGCAAATGGATGGGTCCAAGATCTAACCCTTGACCTTCCCTATTCAAAAAATTTGAATTGAGAATAAAATTTTTATTTTTCTAATTTAAATTTGCAGAACCGACAGGTGCACCTAATTTCTCAAACAAAAGCATTGTGAGATAATTATCTTCACCAGAAGTAAGAATCACAAATAAGTCAATAATAAGATTCTGATATGAAATTACATTTTTTAAAAAATTGTTAGATGTAGGTATTAAGATCAAGGGACATCTAATACAGTGACCAAACCGTTTGAATCTCAACCAATGTGTTTCATCAGACACGCAAAATTCTGGTTAAGCACTTACCTGCAGCTCTCTCTCACATGCAAGTACCACTACCAGTCCTCAACGCCTTCGTGCTTCTCCCACTTTAACCTTTGAAAATATCATACAATACAGATAAAAATAGAAAATTCTCAACTAGTTAAAAGAAGGGATCAAAGAAACAAAGCGAATTGATGTTTCACAAGGGAAGATCATTTTCAAACTTCTACAGTTAAAAATAAGACTATAACCTGTAGATATCTAGTGTGAATAATATTGCCTGCCAAATAGATATCTAGTGTGAATAATATTGCCTGCTAAATAGATATCTAGTGTGAATAATATTGCTTGCAAATAGATGTGCTTCCCTGCAAGATATTGCAACATATGAGGAGACAAGACTTGGATCACATGAGACGACGTTACATTAGAATGGTTGTTCCACGCATCGTGATTGATACATAAAAGATTCTTGTACCCTACCAGGAACTTAAGAAACTGATACCATATAATCTTAGGTCGAAATTAAACTGGATTTCGACAAAGAGGCATAATAAAAAAGATATTTAAGGGAAAAAAAAAACAGTGGAGATTTTCACTCATTAATCTATTATAAGATCCCTAGAATATTAAGCCACAGGAAGGGGGAAAAAAAGATGACAAGAAGTTACAGCCTCAGCCAAATCTGAGTTGTTCTCTATAGAATAAAACAAAACTTACCAAAGTATTAGCATAATCCTAGCACTTTCTGAAGCAAAGCCTCCATTGGAGGGTCAAGGCCATGATAAAACCGCAAACAGAATTATATGATAATCTTCAACATCAAGAAAATACCATATGCATACCTTCGCATCTCACAAAATTCCAAGTATGCACTCATCGAATAAATCCAGCAAGGCAGCAATCCATATGCGATTCTTTCGGCCAAAATAAACCAGCAGAGACAAAGAAGAATTGATAATTAAAAATGGGGGCAACGAATAATTGTTGGCAGATGCTGATATGATGCCCATCTTTCACATGTTCAACTCCTCATCCATCATGTGCTAACTAATGACTTGTATTCCTCCCCATCCAGACATCCCAGGTTCCTAAGCACATCCACCATCAAATCGAGATTGTCCATCTCATTCAGTTCCTTGCAAAGTGCGACGATATTTGCTACATTCTCAAGTTTCGGCCTCCATTTAATTACACCTTTATATGATGCAGCATCTTTCATGCATGATACTGCCTCGGAAATTTGTTTGGCCTTGATATATCCTTCTGCTAGTATCTCCCATGTGTTTGGCTTTGGCTTGCCACCTTTTTGTACCAAGCGGTCAAGAACAGCCTTGGCCTGAGAAACAAACCCTTGTCTTGCATACCAACCCATAAGAATGTTGCAGATTCTGGGATCATAATTCGACGTAGCAGAAAGCCATTCATCATATAATTCCTCCGCTTTATCAATATCATCCAACCTAATCAAAGAAGCAAGCGCCGCCTGGTAGCTCATATTCAACATAATGGGAAAACTTGATTTGTACCAATTCCATATCCGATATACTTCTTCCTTCTTTCCCAGACTGCTATAATACCCAAGAAGATAATTGAAGGGTGTTCGATCTCTGCCCGTAACTCTAAGCTCAACCTCCTTTAAGCAACTCTCAGCCTTTTCAAGGTTGCCAACTTTAATGTACATACTAGCAAGTGTACTATACGTGGTCCAATTTGGATTGATGCTGCTATCAGAAATCATCATCTCCACCACTCTCTCCATCTCCTCTACACCTTCCATGGCTGCACAGTTTGTTATCCAGATGTTATAGGAGTATAAGTCAAATTTCACATTCTTCTCCCTCATCTCATTGATGATCTTCCTGACATTCTCATGTTCTTCGAGATTCATATATAAAGTCATCATCACATTGTAAGGAAGTGCATCACTTACATACGCATTGGCTTCCATTGTCTCAAGAAGGCCCTCTGCTTTTGCTTTCATCTTTGCTTGGCCATAAGCATTTAGAAGTGCGCCATATGTGCGTTTGTCCTTTAGTTCATCTGAAAGTGCTGAAAAGTACTCTTCAGCACGCAATATACCATGTACTTTGGAAATAAGATCCAGCTGGATTGCCATGTCGCTGGACGTAAATGTAAACCTGTCTCTCTGGGCAATCATCCACTCATAAACCTGAGAGATTACATACAAAAACATCAAAAGATATTAGTTGGGATGTTGTTACTGTTTTTTCAAGTAAACAAGGAAAACGTGAAAGTTTTAGTATATTCTGTAAGTTTTTAACATTCTAATTCGTAAACATGTATTAACTGGAAGAGATGGGTCAAACTTTCTGCAAAGTTTTCCTGTCACCATCTTTCAGTATTCACTCAACGAAGGCAGTTTCTTGGCTCGCCATCTTTCAGTATTCACTCAATAAAGGTAGTTTCTTGACTCATTTTCCCATTACAATGTTATCAAGAAGAGAAATCCATCTACTGCTATTATAATCTATATGGGGAAAAACTTATAACCTATAGCTTGATTAGAAGAGGCAAGAATGTCATTCAAATTCTGGAATTTGATTGATAAATAGAAGTCCTAAGTCATACATAAATCAAAATTTTGCATATGTCAGGACTTGTATGGCTAAATGATCTATACCCCGAAGAAAATGTCAAAGTAGTCTGTAAAGTCATACTGCAGCTAGTAAGTCTATCAACAACGAATAGCAATATAAGAAGAAAATAAGCCAGTTCATAATGTTAAATTTCTTGAGACAAGTGGATTCAGGTCATGGAATAAATCGTGGGCACCATATGGATTAAACATTGACGTGTCATATACATAAAGATTGATATTTTTAACTTAAATGCTGTATCGTATTGACTTGTATAGCTAAATGATCTATACCCGGAAGAAAATGTCAAAGTAGTCTGTAAAGTCATACTGCAGCTAGTAAGTATATCAACAACGAATAGCAATATATGAAGAAAATAAGCCAGTTCATAATGTTAAATTTCTTGAGACAAGTGGATTCAGGTCATGGAATAAATCGTGGGCATCATATGGATTAAAGATTCACGTGTCATATACATAAAGATTGATATTTTTAACTTAAATGTTGTATCGTATTGCCTTCTATCTAATCGAATGATATAAACCTAAATGTAAAGGCATTAAAGAAGGCATCTACACATCATACGATACAACGAATAACGCAATAGGTATCGACATATTATGTATTGTAAATTTATCATAAATACGCAAAAAAGTAAAGAATAAATAACAAAATGAATAATAATAGAACTGTTATAATTCATATGCAAAAAAAAAAAAAAAACCTGTAAGCAATGTTTCCCTTGACATCGAAGAACACAGCATATCATCGACATTGACCCCAAAAAAAAATAAAAAAATAAAAAAATAAAAACATTATCTTCATATCATAGCGTCCAGTGCTCAAACATGGCATCACGTGATTACATGTTGGGTGGCATATTGAACATGTTGACTGACACTTAAAAGCGAGTGAGACAATTGAGGGCTACAGAGGTCCACACTAAGGGTGTGCGTCGGTCAGTTCGGTTCAGTTTTTTGTAAAAAAAAATTGTAACCGACAACCAAACCGAAAAATAATAACCAAAACCGACCTATTTCAAGTGAAAACCGAAACCGATATTTCGGTTTGGTTCGGTTATCAGTTTTTTAGGCCTGAGCCGAAAGCCCAGTTAAGTTAAAAAAACATAAATTTATTTAATCAAATAGCCAATTCACAGAGAGCAACCCATTCACAGAGAGCAGCCCATTTACAATATGGGTTAACGGATCGAGTAGGATATAATTCGGTTTTTTCAGTCGGTTCCAGTTGGAGCTAAAGCCACTGAAATCCGACCCGAAAACCGTAATTAATTTCGGTTTTTAAACCGAACCGAATCGAAAACCGAATAACCTGAACCGATCGGATCGAGTCAGTTCGGTTTTGCGGTTCGGATCAGTTTTTTCACGTTTTTGCTCAGCCCTAGTCCACATAATGTGGTCCCAACAACTTGGATTTCCAAACACACCAACAATGGGAAATAATAATGATAATAACAATTATATTGTTACTATTATTATTACTACTACTCCTCTAACTATTATGATTGATATTACTATTTTTATTCTTACGGTTAATTATAACAACTATCTATGTACTATTGGGATTATATCGCTAATATCCTTCTAAGAATTTTTTTAGACGAGACCCCAGGTAGAGGATATAAGTGCAAGAAAATTTAACAAATTTTGTCCCCCTATTGGGAATCTCTCTAAAGGGTTATTAGTGATACACCCCACCCCTAATAGTATAAGGATTATTTATGTAATTAACCCTTATTCTTATTATTATCATTATTACCCATATTAAATACACTGGCAGTCTGGCACATATCAAATCTTCCTAACTAGAGTTGTTTCCTTCGTCGTTGTATCCAACAAGGAAATATATCTCTTATCACAAAAAACAATAATAAATAATAATTTGTCATGTTACTTGTCCACCAGAACCAACGGTAGAACTCTTTCCCACTCTCTTTCCTCATTAAAAATCATGGCCTTCTCTTTCAAAAAAAAATTAAGCAAAGCTTACAAGCAGTTGGATTCTCCAGCTTCAGGTTGCTCCCCATCTTGCTCTGTTGTTTTACATCTTTGTTATCACCAATAACCAATGTTCTAAAATACGTTTTTATTATGCGAGCAATCCAAAAGCGCATACTACTTAAACGGATTCCATATTGATTAAACAGATTACGTGAAATTACATGAAATATTAATATTTTATTATATATTAATATAATAATACTTAACCAAGTGTATATTGAGTGCTATAAAAATTAAAAAAAATTAGGAAAAAACATCTTAACTTCTCAACTTTGCTTAGCAACAAGCCAATAACGATATTTAAAATAATCTCATACTCAAACTCAATCAAAATCCGCTTGAGACCTTCAATTCTTTAGTCTTACTTTCATTTTTTTATCAAAATCTCAAACATAATATAAAATTAATAGTGCAGTATCAACAATGAGGTGAGAGTAGGAGAACAAAAGGCTGAGGATTTAAGAGAGAATGTCCGCAAGGGTTAAAGGTTGAGGAGAGGGTCAGCGAGGGGGCTGAGGGGAGTCATTCGGCAAGAGCAAGAGGCTAAAGAGTAGGTGAGGAAAAACCGAGAGAAGTCTCCAAGAAATATGACTCATCAAAAGAATCACGGTGATAGCTAGAGCAAGTCTCGACAAGAGTAGAAGATGCGTCAGGAACAGCATGAGGCAAGTTTGATCAATGAATCGGGAGAAAAGAAAAGAGGAAAGTCGGCGAGGAGTTGAAAATGCATGTGATAGAGATAATTGGGAAAATTACATCTCTCATAATCCTAAAAGGGTAATGAGGATCAGTTATTGGGTTATTTATTTTTGAAACCTGAAAATTTATCAACTGATTAAACATATTATGCAAGTTATACAAGCGCATAACCCACATAACCCTCACTACCATCCGTCAAGGTTGTCCACGTAATAGTGGCGATTTTTGAATTTTCTATGTGATTTCAATCTACATACACTTATGCAGTTCGCATAAGCAGCCGTATAAAGCGATTTTTTCAACACTGCCAATAACACCACTGGATATTGAAACTGCAATCTCATGATGCAGACATTTAAACTTCTCTACCCCTTTAGAGGTGGAGGATTCTATCTACAGTTTCCACATAAGGAGATATGAAAGAAAAGATCTCTTAAACATACAAAGAGTCACATAACTATTTATAAATATTAGTTATTAATTAATGTGGCTTATATTAGAAGAGTCCTAAAAGCACAGACAGCAACATAAAGGGGCTTTTACCAAACACTCGCATCAAAGTTTATAGCTACTATAAAGGGGTGGGTTATACCCAATTCAAATAACAGGTCAGCTAATACAAGAACCTCATACTCTGTGATTGGAAAGGATGAAAAGATGTGCATTTCCAGTACTTGCAACTTGCAAGGTGTTTAGCAATGCTGATGGATGCAACTACTGCACCCCAAGCGTCTTGATGCAGAAAGACTTGAGCATAATCCTGATAAGGACCCGCTGACCCATAGAATATTAGCGAGGTCTAACAAAACAATGGAAGAAGCACATTTCTAGTATCCCAAATGCTTGGCCAACTATTTAATTAGGCAAGACTAGCTACCCAATGGCATGAGATGTGCAATGTTATATATGGGTTGGAAGCAAAGAGAAGATTTCTGATTCCAAGTAAATAGGAGAGCAGATAAGCTTTTGAGCTGCATTAAAACAAGCATACGATGAGCCATATACATGATGTACAACCAAATGACCTCACCCTGCATGATGAATACGTTAGAGAACTATGTGAAATTTTAGTCAATTATGAAGTACTCGGCGAGGAAAATTCTCACTATGAAAATTTAATTTAATCTTGGAAGACCAAAATGTTGGTAGTAACTTTTAAAAAAAATATTTCAGCTGGTTTCTTTTCTCATTATTTGGGTGTGTTGGTGGGGTTGTGTTTCATTAACGAATCTCCTATAGTTGTTTTATTAAAAATTATTGGAACAATAAGAGAAAAAGAACATTTCCCAGGGAAGATAGCATGAAAAAGGAGAATCTAATGCATATTCTATGCCACAACGGGGAAGCATAATAAAGAACCAAGCAAAGGGAGTAAAAAGAGATCTCGGGATCGAATATCAAAGTTGATTAATCCATAATACTGGATTGCAAAAATAGGAGAATGGCACCCTAGAAGGGATAAAAAGAAATTAGAAGCTATCAAAATTTTCAAGGAAATAAAACAAGTAAAATGGGGAGAAGATGAAACAGAGAAAAAGAAGATCTCAATCTTTGCTTAAATCGAATCAAGATTGTGTGCCTTCAATTTTATTAAATTGATCCATCAAACAGGCTTACAACATAGAAGATAAAGATTTTAAATAAACCTACTATTGGTTCTAGAGAAATCACAAACATAAGAACTAAAGGCTTGTTTGGATAGTGAGGATGAAAATCCTTTAGATTTTGTTCAAAATGAGAATCCTTTGGTTGCACGTATATTTCTTTGAGTTAGTTTCTTTAGGCTTAAAATCCAGAACCTTGTACGGGACACAAGGACAAACAACAAAAAATTAAAAGCCAAAAGGAATTATTTCCATTAAAAAGGAGAGGTTCATTGCACTTCTTAGGATTGTAGTAAGATGTTGATATCTAAATAAGCAAATACTAAAAATTCGCTCACTTCTTATGATTTGCCTAGTGGCCCTTGTCCAAACAAGCCCTAAATCAGATCCGATCCGATTTTGGGGAGAAAAATGTTTTGCACGGTATTTATTTACTAATTATTCACTTGAAACTCCTTTTAGAAAGATCTAGTCAGCCTAATGTTATTTAATAATAGCAGATTATCTATTATCTTTTTATTTCCTAAACATTCCCATCTATGCATATTTATTGAAATGCTTAAAATAGTGTTCTAAAAAGCATTTTATGTGGACGATTATGCATCCGCATAATCTTATGCAAACTTGAAACGCACGTAGAATTAAGAAATCGTCATGTCCATGTGAACATGGCGATTAATCATTCTGAATATGAATTATGCGGATTATGTGCCCGCATAACCGACATAATCTGCAAACAGGTTTATTTTGTTTACAGTTTTAAACTCGAAAAAAAACCCGACCCACTCTCTTAAAATCTCTTTCCTCAGCTCCTAGGAACCCAAATCAAATCCCCGATCATTCCCAATTCCTCGATCTCTCTCCTCTATCGCTCTCGTCTTCGACCCTAGATCAATTTTCGATCCATTGCCTCCGGTTATCTCTCACCTTATATTACCTCCTATCGTCTCTTACCTCCCAATCGTCCACCACACGTGACTCTCTCTCCATCTCTTTTCAATTTTTTATCACTAATCTCATTCTCTCACCACACCCACACGCGACTCTCTCTCTCCCTCTCTTATGTTCAATTTCTAATCGCCGATTGGTCAGACTGTAATTTGAACTTGGTCACTACACCTTAAGTCGACTCTATCTCCTCTTCAATTTCAATCGCCAACTCTCTCATCTCTTTGATTTTTTATTATCTCTTCAATATTATCCTCTTCAATCTCAGTTGAACCTAATAATACTCGACTCCAGCCAAACTCTCAACTAAATAACTACGTGTATATTGTGTGGTCACTGTGAAGCTACTTTATCTCTTCAATCTTGATAAAAATTAATTTGATTAATCTTTTTGAGATTAGTGTGGTATTTAAATTTTGATTTTTTTTTACCTTTCCTGATATTAGTTGATTCAGTTCACTATAAACATTTGATAGTTCACTATGAAACTGCTAATTTTTTGGATTTTTTTCAAATTAGTTCCATGTGAACTTGTGATAGTGTGATGTTTAATTTTTGTGATTAAATATAGTAGTGATTAGGTGGCTAGGTGTTTTTTTGTTATCAAAAGATAAATCATGGCATTCAAGGAATACTATGGAAAGAAATAAATGAATACAAAAGAGAAATCTCAAATTGAATGTCGTAAACAGGTTTAGATTAGGTGATTACGTTATTATATATTTTTTTATGCTTTTTCCTAATATTCTTGAATTTTATAGTACTCAATATATGCATTTTTAAGTATGAATATATATATATATATATATATATATATATTAAAATATTAATATTCCAAATAATTTCGCATAATCCGTTTAATCTCTATGGAATCCGCTTATGCATTATACACTTCCGAACTGCATGCATAATAAAAATGCATTTTAGAACATTGGCTTAAAAGTTAATGTTCTCCCAAACTGAAACTGAATCTGAAATTTATTAATATACATCAACCTCTTCTGGTTTTTTACAATTTTTTTTACATCATTGACAAGTATTTAATAGTAATATTTTTCAGAAATTATCAATACCCAATAATGTTTAGATAATAAAATCTTATAATTGTATGACAGATACTTATTGATTAGCTAATTCCATCCCAAACTATCTGGGTAGATAATAAGCTATGGAAATAGTTGACTTATTATAGTAGAACGACAAAGGTTGTCGAATTTATAAAAGTGACTAGTCTGACTAGATAATAAGCTATGGAAATCGTTGGCTTATTATAGTAGAACCACAGAGGTTATAGAATTTATAAAAGTGACTAGTCAATCCAACTAACAAAGTGGCTCGAACTAAGGCTAGCCAAAAACCATCAGTGGAATCACACCAATGATGATCAAGTCTGATTTCCACCAAAAACTCTCCAACTTGAGAATCAAACCTTAAGAATCTATAAATCCATGCAAAAAACTAGAACACGAAAAGCTAGGCTAGGCTCTTGATATGTATTTGTGGAAAATGGTTAGCTTAGATTTTGTGCCTTATTGTGGGTCCCCTCAGGAGCATATGTATATGTGATGGGTTACCATCAGGTATAGATGATCAAATTATGCAGATCTACCGATTTTTCACAATAACTAAATTATCTCTAGAAGATTCTAGATAATTCTTCTAGTCCTTCGGTATTGCAGGTGCTTAAGTAGGAACTAGTGGACTACTTGAGGAATCTATGCTCAGTAGCTCTCTAGACCTATTCTCCAAAAAGATTTGTGTACAATGAGATCAAGAAGCTGGCTAAGTCCTATGGGGTAGTTTTATATCCACCATATGTAGGCTGTTCAATATTCCAATTGCAAGTTCAAAGCAGACTTGAGTTCTGGTAAGCCAAATCTTATTAGTTAATTGGGCAGTTCTGTAATATAAGGATCCACCAATACTTAAAATAGCGATAACGGTAACGTAACGTTTTACTTTTGTTAGGTTATGTCGCATATAGCGTAACGCATAACGTACGTTACGCAATTTCCTATTTATTTAATAAAAATAAATATAAAACTATATAAAATAATCTTTATAAATTGAAAAATAAATTAAAAAATTCTAAAAAGAATATATAACCATTTTATAATATATAATCTATTCTAATTTTATATTAAATTTTACAATAATTTTTATATTTATCTTCATAAATTATATTAAGTCGTAACCGTAATTCCAATCATCATCTAAACAAAAAAAAACAAGATTACAAGTTTTTATTTCAATTCCAGTTATTGTCATTATTGTAATTTATATTTTCAAATATTCAATTTATCTTATTTGTAATTGTTAATTTCAGTTCAGTTAAAAACTCAATAGAATCAACAAGTATGATATTTTAGCAACCGGATATGAATTACAACAAGCGAATAAGGAAACAATCGCTAATAAGCAGTCAAACAAGCCAAATCAAGTAATAAAATTTTAGTAATTCGCTAATAATCAAAATAATAAGCAACACAAATATAGATATTACTAAAAAAATACTAGTAAATAACGTAACATAACGTAATTTAACGTAATGTTACGTAATATAACGTAAAATAAAATAAAAAGCGTATTGTTACGGTGCACTGAGTTATTTTCAATTGTTACGTAGCGTCGGAATTCCGTTAGGTTAACGCGTTATTTTCAACATTGGATCCACCTTTAAGAAAGGGCTACAGTTTTTTTCACGAAATTAAAAATAAAAATTTGAGCTAAGCCATCTTCAACACAAATATGAATTGAATTATACTCAAGCCAACCTAGAGAAAATCCCATATTTGAAAAAGACTAAAGGGATGATCAAGCTCAGGATCCATCCAAAGATAGGCAAATTGCCAAATGAACTTGAGTCGATCTGGCTCCAATTGTATCTCCATGTTGAATTGCTTATTTTAGGGTCCAAACCAAGCTCAAATTTTCAAGCAAGGCACATGTAAAAATGGAAGAGTAAAAGGGCGGTTTAGGCATCTAAACCAAACAAAAACTCGATATAATTATATACTAAAAGGTCTCTGAAGTTAAGTGAGTCAGTGAGCCGAATTAAGTGCCTCAGGCTCCCTTCATAAATGATATAATAAAATAACATGAAAACATGACATATTCTCTATATAAAAATTAACTGAGCATTTTACCAATAAAATGTATATATTATCTCCATTATTTTCACTCCATAAACCAATATACCTCCTTAGAGGAGCTTCACCTTAGCCTAATGTAAATTTTGCGTAGAAGAGGTTGTTTGCCAGAGATATAAACACTTTACTTTCATTAGAGAGGATTTGAAGGGAGCACAAACACACCTAACTAAAAAGGTTGGTCTATCCATATGGACTCCAAAGGACAATTTTAGAGCTTTTGTAAATGTAGCCAGTCATTTGACAGGCAACAGCTCATGCAAACCTTATGATGTATAACACAGACTAGACCAAAGTAAAGGTTCATGAAGTGCTCTTGGAACATCAATATCTAAATATTAAAGTCCCACAAGCAAGGTGAATAACCATTGGCTGTACAGTTTTACTAGCTCTCATGCAAAAGGCATTAATTGAGTGGTGCACAAACTCAACTTGTAATTTGATTAAGAGACCCAACATCGTACCCAAAATTATATTACAGTTTACTTTCAAAATTATATATTCCTATAGCAAGTTAAAGTTTCCAAAATGCAAGTCACATCATGCCAGCAAAAGAAGACATACGCCACACCAGTACTGATTGCTTGCAGCAGGAATTTAAAATTGTCTTGCAAAAATCAGCAATTGATATCACCAATATCTAAATTTTGTAAATTTCAGGAATCACTGCAGGCTTCAGGAAGAACACTTCCCCATCAAACTGTTCAAGGCTACGCTAACTGCACTAAATGAGGCATCCAAAACCCACAAAAACTCCCCTATGATGAACTAGTAGTCTCTTTTACCAGCTCCTCCGACCATCACAATAGTGTCTCTTCACATCTTTTACAACAATGAAATGTATGCATTTGAAAATATCTCACAAGACAAATAAACTAACTTTTCAATTCAGATATTGGCCACCGTAAACTTAACAAACAGAAAGTTATATACATAAGAGAAAAGAATCAACACTCCTAAAGAAGTGTTTCCAATAAGCTTTGCTGAAGGAGAAAATACATCAATTAAGTTATTTTCAAGGCAACTATTGCTTCAGCACTAGGTTTTTCTTAATGTAATTTACTTCCATAAAAGAAGTTGCTGGGAAATTCATTACGCACAGCAATTTACTCCTCACGCTCAAATTACTCTTTACACCAACCTCCAATTTTAAAAAAATTAGCAATTTACTCTCTAAGTCCAAAATTTTTCTCAAATTTAACCCTTCCTCCCTCTCTCTTCTAATTTCATCCGATTTCATTCATTTGTTTCAGTCACATATTAATATCCAAGCAAAAAATATAGTGATCGAACATTAATATCCGATCGAAAATTAATTTGGTCGGGTATTAATACCCGACCAGTGACGACCGTCTCACCCCAACAAATAAAAATTAGTATCAATAAATTGCAAATAAAAATAAATCAAAAACTAAAAATAATTCTAAACCATACCTTAGATTTATGCTCTGATACCAATTGCACATTGGATTTTTCTATTTGCTTTAAAAACTCAAACTTTAAACCCTAATTTTGCTGGTCACAGTAAATTCAAAGAATTTAAAATTCTTCCTAACTTTGAAGAATGTGAAATAAAAATTTTAGAGAGTCAGAAAATCAATGTTGCTGGTCACAGTGAATTCGAAGAATTTAAAATTCTTCCTAACTTTGAAGAATGTGAAATAAAAATTTTAGAGAGTCAGAAAATCAATGTATTTGTGGGACATGTATTTTTTTTAAGATTTAAATAGCACAAAAAAATATTTTTTTTGGATTTTAGAGAGAGTACAGACGAAGAAGATGGCAGTATTATATTTTTACGATGTATTAAAGATTTAGGATTTTAAAAAATAACTTAGTAAAAAAATAATAGCAAGCTTGTTATTATTTGCAAGTTTTAAATCTGTGCATGAAGAGTAAATTTATGTGCAAGTTCCATCAAATGAGTTAGAAATTTTCAATTTTATTAGCTCAGGGACACCAAAGAACAAAACTCCATATAATTCAACAAAGCATCCTTCACAAAACAAGTAGTAGATGACGAGTAGTAGATGAAAAGATGTGCACTGACCTCAAGGGCGAGCTTGAACCGGCGGAACTTCCTCAGCTCCTTGGCGACGCGACAAAGGAGCCATTTCGACAGCTTCTTCTCCACCTCGTCGTCACACTGGTCCAGCACCACGCCAGACCCGAGGCTAGGGTTCTCCATGGTTGAGATCCTCCGATAAAGCGTGTTCCACTTCAGCACTGGCCGCTTCTCGTAGTCCACGGTCCCGTAGCTGTGCACCTGCGAGATCGAGCACCGGACGAACCGAGCAGGTTCAGACAGGAGAACGGGGGCGGGAGATCGAAAAGAGACGGAGATTTGGGAGTACGAGGAGGATGAAGTTGAGAAATTGAGCGGGTGAACGAGGGGAGAGAGAAGAGAGTTGCCAATACGAAGGATCATCCTTAAGCTTTCTTTTTGGGGGAGAAAAAAGTTGAAATTTTTAGGGTTTTGGTGAGGGATACAAGAGTGCGGAAAAATGGAGGGCTGCTGTTTTGGAAGGAGGATAAGAGGTGAGAGTGGAAGAGCAGGGACCTAGGAGAGGGAATTTCCACAAGAGCACACCACTTGACTTCGAGAGCACACTTTCCACAACGAGAACCCACTTTCCCCTTCGAAAATAGAGCAATTTTCCTACGCACACCAAAATTTTGGGAGTTTCCTAAGGAGCAGTGAACCCCATTTTGTGTCTGGGCTTTCAGCCGGGACCAGAAAGGGGAAAGTCGGCTCACAAGGAAAAATGGTGTGCTCGTTTAGAAACCCCCTAAAATTTTTGCTTTGGGATTTTGCATATCGATCCCTTAATGGCTTATAAATTATATATTGATCCCTCAAATCTTCATATTTTGATATTAGTCTCCAAAATATTTAAGTTACACTGTTTTAGTCCTCCTAGGTCACTTGTTTTAGATAAGTTAACTTTTTGACTCTTTATACCCGTTATACTCCTGAACATAGATATTAAAGAGAGGAAAAAGTCAGTTAACTCCCTCCCTTCTTCTTTCTTTCCCTCCTCTCTCACTCTCTTTATGGTTGGATTTCTCTCTCCATCCTCAACCTCCCTTTCTCTCCCAATTTACTCTTTAATTAATTGTTGCCTAAGTTTTATCTACTTACAACCTCTCATTTCTAGAATCCTAATTTCTCTCTCCTCCCTCTTTCTTGTCTTTCCCTAAATCCTCCCCACCAAATCCAAACCCTAACTCTCTCATCTTGTGAAAATGGTATCTTCCACTAGTAAGTTCGCTGTAGATCCAAGTCATATTAGGGATTTGGGGATGGTAATGTCGAGCTTTATGGTTGTCGATTTTCGGCTCAGATGTGGACATGTAGACAGGGCCCAAACTGGGGTTTGAATTTTTGAGGATGCACTGCATACAAAGGCCAAAGAAACCCATTTTGTGGACACTTCAAGTGGTTAGAAGATGCTAAGAATATTAGATTCCGTTTGAGAAAAATAAAAAATCATCTTATGACTATAGAGAAGAAGATGGATGAGATGGTGAAATTGGTGAAGATTTTTAGGGCGATGATTATAATCATCGTTATAATCAAAATTATCATGTAGCATTGTTCTTTATGTAATTGATATGATTTTAATCAAACTTCGACGTTTGTGATTGTAATATGAAGTATCCTTGTGATTATAATATGAAGTAGATTTGTGTAATATACACTTTAATGGTTATAATTGTCCAAATCCATCGAGAAAAGTTCTCTCTGAACTGAGACATTTCTCAGTTGAGGATTGAGAACTCTGTTCTCAGTCCTGAACTAAGAACTGTTCTCAGTCCAGGACTGAGACAGTTCTTAGTCCTAGACTGAAAGAATTTTCAGTTCAAAGAGAACAAATACACGTTTAAATGGGCATTATAATGAAAAAAATATAACATAGACATCAATTCTCTGCCACAATTTCAAATATACTTGAAATCATAGACATGGTCATTAACATGATCAAAATATATATATAGATCAAATCTTCACATAACCCATAATGCATTAACCAAGCTCATTTCATAAACATCTATATCACAACAAAATTTCAACAAGTTGTTCGAATACAAAGCATAACATACTCCACCATCAAATCAAGAATGTACGAAAGGTCCATGACCATAAAACTACACATAACATATCCGTTAACATACTCTCTGGATCAACATAACTTTTGCAACAAACAAAAACTACACCTTCATTGTTCAATTAAAACCACATCTCCACCACAATTAAATAACACACATTGTTTGTGGGATTAAAGATCTCCCTCATTTTGTATTTCGAGGGTTTGTTTGCGATTGTTGCATCGGGAAGCAAAGGTTTGGCTACTTCCATATGCATTTGAGCTTAAGGCCCGCCTGGGTATAATAACTTTCCTCTTGAATCCCAGAGATACACTGCCACAATCAGTTAAATATAGCAATGGGGATTAATTGTTCATATAAAATCCATGGTATCCTTTAAAACACACAATTTGAACTTAAACAAAATACTTACGTTGGACCTTGCATTGGCATGTCTCTAACTCCTATCCATGCATTTGTCATGTGGGATGAGAAGTTGGGCCTACAAACAAAAACTCTTATATAACATCAATGTATACACCAACAAAAAACAAATCATATTAAACACATACCTTGTCTGGGAGACCTGTGCATGAGGTTGTGCAACTTGTTGTGGCTGCGACTATGGAGGACGCCGTGCATGTAGCTTTTGTCTTGCAGTTCATCCCTCTAATCTCTCTAATCAGTGTATCCACAAACAAAGAAAATGTCAAATTAAATACAAATTACAACTCTCTTCAACTCTCTAATCTCTACAAATTTCTAATTCAATAAAAATCTACAATCTAAAATTCTCAATCTCTTAAATGCAAAACCCAAGTACTCATCATTCATCAAGATTCAAGCTTTTCATCCCTTGAATTAGAAGAAGATGAAGTAAGCTTCCTCCCTCAAAGAGTAAGCGTGCTTGGCCTTCCCTTCTCTTTCTTTAGAAGTTAATCTCAAATTTTAAGCTTTCATTTCGGCTTGCAGTGTTGAGATACACATTTATATTTTTTACAAGATTTAATTTAGATTTTTTTACTATGAATCCCTACTTGTCTAACGTTTCTTCTTCTCAAACTGTGAGTAGTTTTTCTCCTTTTTAATAATAAATGATATATCATTTTTTGCAGGAACCATTAAAACAAGCACCACAAGTTCCATTTGTACAATCACGCGAACACATTGATTCATCTAATCCACAAGAAGAACCTACTGAATCAACACTTCCCGCCCCTTGTATAGGTATAATCATCTCCTCTAGAGTTTCTAAATCTGATATTTAGAATTATTTTGAAAAGTATATGGAGGATGGTGTTAGAAATCTAGGTGAAAGCATTGCCAAAGACATTATTTCTTTCCTATGGAAAGTGGAATGGGTCATTTAAAGCATTTAGAGAAAATGCACTCACCAAATGAGCCACAACAAAATGCATTTGGTGGTACGTTGAGAACATTTAAATACAATCTCATAACTAGTAGAGAATAATTAGCTACGTATATAGTACATGCCAAACTACCATTCTCTATAGCCAAAGATCTAAATTTAAAAAAAAAAAATTAGAACGGCATATAGCTTCAAATTCAAGAGTCGCACGATCAATATGTAAATCTGACATAGTAAAAATATATAATAAAAAAAAGATAAACTTTAATTACAATTTTAACTTCTTTAATTTATTGAGTTGTCATTACTTTCGATTGTTGGGAAGGATTGAATGACTGTCATTTTTTTATGTGAAATAATACATTATATAGATGAAGATTTGTATATTCAAAAAAGAATAATAGGATTTAGAAGATTTGAATTTCTCACAATGCGTATATTTTTTCTCAGTCTTTACTTAGTGTTTTTTCGGTTTTTAGATTAAAACAAAAACTTTTCTCTATTTATTTTGATAATACATCAAACTACAATTGAAATTCTAAAAAAAGTATACCCAATTTTATACAGAAAATTATTTCACATTCGATGTCTTTACTGTATAATAAACTTGTGTGTTCAAGATGGATTAAGGATTGTTAATGAATCCATAATTAAACTTAAAAACACAGTACCATTCATAAAATGTAGTGGGCTATGAAGACAAAACTTTAAACAAATTTGTAAAAATTTTAAACTTTCACCAAAATTATACTTCAAGATGTTAGAACATAGTAGAATTTCACGTACATGATGTTGTGTGAGGTAATTTAATATAGAGATCTATTCGAATTGCACTCTTGTCAAATGGATTTTACTGAATGGGATCAATTAATTTATATTAGAAATTTCTTAAGATAGTTCGAAAGTGTAACTAAGGCACTTTTTGGAACTTACTACCCAACCACATATATTATACTATATTATTTAAATGAAATTAGTTTGGTTTTTGAAGAAAATAATCATAACCCCATTCTTGTAGATATTGTAGGTCCAATGGAAATTAAATTTAGTAAATAGTTTTAAAATTTTCTATATTTATTTTATTTTGTCACCGTTATAGATTCACACACTAAATTAGATAAAATAAAATACTTAATTGAATTATTTCATAGAAATATAGGTTATAACATTAATGCTTAAGAATTAATGAACGATGTAAAAAATATATTTAGATATTATGTACTCTACATATGAAGATATGTACGGTAACAAAGCCTCACATAAAGGAAATCAACCAGGCCCTGTTGAAAGTGATCAAACAAATAAATTATTATCAAGTTTATTTCGTAATAAAAATTTAGAACAATTCATACTTCATTTAATGAACTATATTACTATCTTGATCGGGCTAATGCAAATAATAACTTGCATGAATGATTTGAAGTTTTTGATATTTTAGTCAAGTGAAAAGTACTGGAGAAAACATATCTTATACTTTCCAATATGGCCCATGATATACTAATCTCTTTGGTATCTATAGTAGTATTAGAGTCTGCTTTCAGTGCAGGTAGAAGAGTGCAATTGAATGAAGGATCTAAATGGTAACAAACATATTAGAGATGTATGTTTGCCTAAACAATTGGCTCGATACAGAAGAGATGAACCAAGGACTTGCAAACGAACTGGAGGGAGAAAACTCACCAATAAAAATTAAAAATTAAAAACTCCTGTATTATTAGTCATCATATTTTTTTTCTCTTTACATTTGTATTTTTTTACTTGTAATTTATTTATAACTCATTATTTTCTAGGAAATAATATAAACAATAAATTGAGAGTGATGACTAGGGTTCTCTCCCTCTTTTCGGGTTTTGTATGATATGCAAAGAGATTTATAAAGTAAATTTGTAACTGAAATTGAATAAAATAAAATTCTATTTTCTTCCTTTTTGGGCTAATTATCCATTTTATTACTTATGCAATTATTCATTAGTTAACTACTAATATAAATATAATCATAAGTTTAAATTCAAATAAGTGGAGAAAAATAAAATTAATTGTTCAACGGCTGGCATGGCCGGGCACGAGCACCACCCGTTCCTAGCCCTGTCTTTACTTAAGCATATGGAGGTAGCTGAGCATTAGAGCTGGAAAGTGACAAAATTGAGGTCGATATCGTGTTCGAGAAAATAAATGTGCAATAGTATAAGCATAATCATTGGATGTTATATGATGCACGACATGTGACGAACAATATTTAACATGGAAAGAAAATAGTGAATGAAGTATGATAATGACAGAAATATTAACAATAAAGGAAATAAAACTTTTAAGGGTCTATCATATGTATCTTATACCTGGAAAATAACCAGAGGAAATCTCGTATGCATCCCATACTACATAACATGTCGATAATTCTAAAAGTGACTCTCGCATACTCCAATGGTGGCATACCACTTGTTTATACTTAGCACCTAGCTCTATATTACACTTAATTCTTATTCAGTATTCAATCATATCATAACACCAAAGTTTAGTACAAGTTTTTATGTAAACTATTATTTGAAATTTGACAGTAAAACTATTACGTGTTTATAAGAGAACACCATTCCAAGCCCAGAGTCACAATAATAATACACACATACACACACATAATTCGATCCAAGGTTGAGACCGTACCAGCACTAATATAATATAATATACAATAATGTCTTATTCCGAGGCTAGGACCATACCAATAATAATACCTACTATCAGTAGTAATTCAATTCGACTGCATAGTTTCCTACTAGCCATAGTAGATATTCACGTGTTTATATGTTAGGTGTGGAGTATAGTCCCATATTTCGTGAGCAATGGTATAATCAATTATACAAATACAGTGTCAATGTAATGCGTGCAATCCACTCTCTCTAACCCATGTAATTATGATGCTAAACTTGATATTGGTCATTATAGTTGCATATATAGATCACGAGTCACAAAATTAAATGACGTATTATATGTTAACTTAAGTGTCAAAAGATGATTAACTATAAATTAGTTTGACCAATATAGTAGATAACTCTTATCAAATTGAATCTTATGCAAAGCCACTAAGTCAAATCACAACAACAACAACAACAACAACTAAGTCAAATCACAAGTTACAAAATACATCCATATCTAGATCACAAAATCAATATGTAAATGTGACACAAGAAGCACTAAAATCAAGTTACAAGTAGCCAAATTCATCATGATTAGTGCTAGTAAGTAGTGAATTTATATAAAACATCAATTTCTTTGAAAAATATTTACTTACTAAAAACTAAACAAACTAAATCTATTTATTTACTAATTATACTTAAGCATAAGAATATTTATGGAATTCATTATATGCATGTTGCTCTTCTAATTTACTTATTAAAATGTAAAAATATAAGAAGTATAAGAGTATTTGCAAGTAAAATATTTTCTATAAATAATACAAAATAACTAAGTAAACCTGCAATTATATCATGAATTATACTATCAAATTTTCATTCATGCAAAAACTACAATCTAAAGATAACATGGTAATAATTTTTATAAATTGAAACCAATAATATGGGTATGAGTTTATTTTATCTTGATTCCATAAAACTAAACTAATTAATCTATAACCCTAACTCAATTTTATTTAAAACAAATTGAAACTAATATTCAGAATGATAGAGAGATCGATAATGATATCAACTATAGGATACAAGCTGACTGATTAAAATAGAGGAGTGTAACGAAAATTTTATATGATCGTAATATTCCATTAAGGTTGAAAGGAAAGTTTTATAGGATTGCTATTAGGCCAGTTTTATTATATGACATGGAATGCTGGAGTATAAAGAAACGCCATTCACAGAAGATAAGTGTAACATAGATGTGCATGTTTTGCTGGATATGCGACAATACTGGGAGAGATAAAGTGAGAAATGAAGATATTCGTACTAAGATAGGTATAATCCCATCGATAAGAAGATGTGAGAAAATTACTTACGATGGTTTGGTCATATACTACGTAGATCTCCAAATGCACCAGTTTGACGAGGGGAGTTTATCAATATAGAACAAGTTAAAAAAACAAAATGAGTATCGAAGAAAATATGGATGGAGGTAATACGAAAAGATGGATTCTAGAGGTTTAAATGAAGAGATATTACTTGATAGGAATGAATGGAGAAGGATTATCAACATGTTCGATCCGGTGTGATTCTCTTTAGGTTCATGTAGCCTACCCTAAATACTTGGGATAAAAGGCTTAGTTGTTGTTGTTATAAGATGTGCATACTTATCAGCATAAAGTACTACCATTGATAAAAATTTAGGCCTAAATACTCATATTTCTATTTTTCGATGTTAAACATACAACTAAAATGAAAAATCATGAGCACATTAATTTTAAGACTTGACATAAAGTCTTATAACCCATAAAATTCTATCTTTATATCAAATAAGAGTTTAATAAATTATTTTTAAACTAATCACAAGGATTGGGCTTAGTTATATATGCAAATTAGCATTTTCAAGTATTTAATAAATTCTAAACTATCCATATAATACAAACTAGGTAAACACTAATCTAATATTAATAAATCACGATAGTTAACTCTTAAGGCAAAGGAAAGCTGGTACAAATAGTGTAGATACAAATTACAATTTTAGCATGATTTATTCACTAGCCATCGTACTAAAATATAAGCATATAAGCAAAAGTTCTAAATCTTAACATACTTTGTTAAACTAGGTTTAGTGCAAAATGAGTGTATGCTACTTGTATAGATAATCTCTACCTAAATTATAAAGTTACTATTATTAGCGATATTCTTTCTCTATACATCTTGTTTAAATATAAAAAATATAAATTTAATCCTAGATTTTTAGTGGAAGAGAGTGTAAAATTGCTTGCAAGTAAAATATTTTTAATGGGTAATATAAAATAACTAAATAAACCTCCAATTTAATTAAACAAAGCATGCATAAACTCTGCATAAATCATCAAGTTATCATTTTAGCATGATCACTTCATATAACATAAATATAATCATTATCATAAAGACAAGATTCTAATAAATAACTGTCTTATTTTTGTATAATTATATTAACTAAAAAATTAAATTTTAACTAATCTTAATTAAATTAGTCATATGCAAAAGTATGGATACTTGCTTTATTAGATTCTAGGAATTGTAAGCCTATCTTGAGACTATGGGCTCCTTCTTTTTGGCTTCTTCTCCTTTTCTTTTCCAGTTCTTGTTTTTTGAAATGAGAGAATGAGGAACATAAATAGAGACACACAGAGAGAGAGAGAGAACAAATGTAAATGAGGGGATAGAGAAGAAAAGAGAGGAACATCAAAAAGAGGGGGGTCACGAAGAAGTATGGTTGTAGGCCATGCTTCCAAGAACAAGGGTACGGTGAACAAGTAATGTGGACTTTGATTATTTTTACCAAGACTGAACTTTGGCTTAACTTTAGCCTTTGACTAGATCTTTTTAGGATGGTCCATAATTAAATAATATTAGTTTAATAGATTATTTTGACTATTCCAAAAAATATAGAAAAATAAACTAAAATATAAAAAATTATGACAAATGTGCCTCTCAAATTTCTAAAACAATCTGGTAACTAGAACACAAAATATATCAAATTGACTTAATGTCGAGCCGATATCAACCTTAGAATCGATAAAGGTGACACGGCCTAAATTGATAAATTGTATGTGAAAATATGAAGTGTTATAACATTTGATGACATAAATATGCACGTCTAGATTTGGAGTTAGATATAACATAACAGACTTAAAATCTGGAGTATTTCAAAGAGCATATCGAAACCCAATAGAAAATTAGAGTTACCTTATTTTCTTATTTAGTACCTTTGCATTCTCTTTTTTCCTATTGTATCCAAATTTTGTTCAAATCAATAATTAATGAAATTTCTATTGAATTTTATTAATCGCTATTATTGAGTATTATTGTTGTATATTTATTAATATTATAATATGGCTTAATATGATCAAACCAACTACATTGCTGATACATATTATACATACTCATATACCATACATCTGAAGCGAGGCATGGCACTCTCTCCCATCCCAATACACTAGTCCCCCTGCCACCGCCTCTCTCCCCATCCCCTTCTCTCCCCCTCTTTGCTCTTTCCCGTCCTGATCAGTCGCCCCTCCTCCTCCCCCACCCTCTTTCTCTGACCTCTCCACTCTCCCCTACTTTGATCCACCCCTCGGTCGCCCTCCCTTTTCTCCATCATCTTTTCTCCCATCACCTCTCTCCCCTACCTCGATCCACACACCCACCCCCTTCTCTCCCTTCTTCCCTCTTCTTCACCTTGATCAGCATAAAGCCCACCCCCTTCTCTCCCCTCTACACTCTCACCTGGCCCGATCTGCCATCTCCTCAACCCATTTCCTCCTTCCCTCCCATTCTGCCACTCTCTGAACTATTCTCCCTCCCATCCATTTCATATGGATGTCGTATTTCCCCTCCCCCATGAAATCCTAATCCTAACCCAATTTGAACAAGGAAGTAGAAGGAGGATACTTGTTAAACAAATGGCAAACTTGCATATTTGGGGCGTACCTTTATAATTACCTGTAAATCAAATTTATAGGCTCAAAATTTATCTTTACTTGAATCGGCCAAATACAACATATAACGCCCTATTTTTCAACTATTTCCGAAAAATGGAGAATTCAAAATTTTTGGATCTCACAGGCACAAGATCTTGGTGTAACTATAACTATTATCGTATTAGATTACTATACAACATGTTAAAAACTGAAATGATTTATTTATAAAATATAAAGTTGATTATATAACAAGACTCATTACTCTGATCGGTACAACAAAAGAATAGAAAAGCAAAAAAAAGCAAACTAGTGCCCAGACAAAAAAAAAAAAAAAAAATAAATAAATATATATATATATATATATATATATATATATATATATATATATATATATATATATATATATATATATATATATATAAAGTACAAAAGATCAATAGATAGAGGTCACACCATTTAAATCCTTTCCACTTATTTGAGGAAGTACGGGTCTTCGGCGGAGCATACTTTTCTTCTTATCTTCCCAAAATAGATTCAAAATTAAGAGGATTAAACATAGTAAGTAATACGTAAGGAGCAAAAAAAATTGTACTATAATAGTCTATAGAAAGAGGTCCCACTATTTAAATCTTTTCCACTTGCTCAAGGAAGTGCGGATCTTCAAATAGAACAGGCTTTCCTTCTTCGTCTGCCAAAATTGGGTTCAGAATTCAAGAGATTAAACCTAGTGAGTAACACTTAAGGAAGACAATCATATTGTAATAGTACTTTAAAAATGATCATGAACATGCTATATCGATGTTGGTCGTGATAACATAAATCATAGATGAAACATGTAGTTAGTGGTATTATTTGTGGGAATGAATACACAGTATATAGATCCATGTAGTTCTGATATGTGCAATTTGTATTGGTCACAGATCATGTCAGTTGTCAGAACTAGTTTGCTAAAGTAAAAAATTAGAGACTTTGAAATAGTCAGATAATTAGAACTAGTCAAATATTAAAACTATATCAGATTATTGAAATTACCGATAAGATAATGCCATTTTTCTTTACTGCTGGTTAATAGTTCTTTGACTTCTGATAACGACAAGTTTAATGGCCACATTCAATAATTAAATCGCTGATCTCAATTATATTATTAGGTCACTAAAATCATGCTTATAAATGATTATAACATAATATCCTAATTTAGGAAAACGATAATGATATCAAAGTTAAATATTGTTTAAAACTATTCTCAAGTTATTCATCTTACTGTGAGCATTATAATAATCTATCTACAGAAACCTACCCTTCATGGCATTAAAAAATTTCAAAATAAATTTAGTTGATCATCAGTCAGAAATGAACAGTTGACTTGCGATCATGGCTGCTAGCTGATAGTCTACTGATCTATAATGAATCCTGAAAAACTCCAACTTTTTCACTTTTTCCAGAAAATCCACTTTCAACATCAGTTCATAATTAATGTTCACTGGACGCTCTTGCATAGGACTATATATTAGAAATCGAACATTGATATTTGTATTAATCATGATTTTCGATCTACCAATGGATTCATCACCGTGCAGTGAATATCATACGGGAATAACAATAGAAAAATAAAGAACTCCCGCGCTTGGACCAAACTACAGAAGCATTAGATGAGGCTATGTTGATAGTTGAAAATTCTTATGCAAAATACTAGAAAAATGGTCCTAAACAGTTGACTAAGTTCATATGTTGGCAAAGGAGAAAGTCCATCTCCACTGATGAAGGAACAATATTCGTCAACAAATAGAGATAAACCATCCAAAATTAGATTAGTCCAGCTTTACCAATAAAGAGCTACCTCAACCAACAAAGCCAAGTCCATCTCCACCGACAAAAGCTATCTCCGTCAATGAAACTAATATGACAAAGTGTTCTCTCTTTCCATGAAGGGAAATTATCCCAGCCAATGAAGACAAGTCATCTCTGTCGATGGACAGTTATTCAAACCTATGAGATTGTGGGATTAATCCTGACACAATTTCCTAAAATCGAGGAAAGTTATTATCACTCCCCTATAAAATTACCTCCTAAAATCATAGATCATTATTCAGAAATCAAAGAAATAAGAGGGAAAGAAAGTAGAGAAGGGAAGAAAATTTAAAACTTCATCTTCTTCCTCAACTAAATTTGACTATCTGATCGTTAATGGAAGTAAAGAAGACCCCTTTGAACATATTTCCACCATTATACTCTTCAGAAACTCCATCATAATATCTCTTAGATTGTAAGGATAATTTCATTCCTATTAAAGTAAATATGTAAGAGTTTAAAATTTAAATTTAAACTTTCTTCAATTTGTTTGTTTTATCTTTAATGGCATCATCTACTTCTTTTATTTTTGCAAATAGCGAAAATAAACTGGCGACTCTACTTAGTTACTACTCTTCTCTTCTTAAGAAATTTGTGCTGCAATCTAACAGTGGCCTTCGATACCATCACTGAAACCCTGTTGATCGAATTTATCATGGCAAGTATAAAGAATTCATTCACGACGATAGATTTCTCTCTCCCTCTAAATCCAGAATTAGCTCCTTCCACAAGCAATAAGAGTTAGATCTAGCTCTATCATCGGTGACGAGTTAACTCCTCTCATGGCCTACAAACTTAGTGAGTGTCAATAGAGATGTTTCCCATGTCGGTAGCAATCTTTTCAGCCAATGTTGGTAGAAGTATCCCCTTGTATGGTGCCAATGCTCCCTCCAAGGTTGGGGAGATAAATCTCATAGTCAATGTTACAACTTTTGCTATTCTTAGTGGGGATATAACAACAACTGGTCATGTAAGACTACCATTACCGGTAGAGTTAAGTTGCATGCCTCCTTGACAAGCATTTTTACTGGTGTGTTACATTCTAACAACTACTAACATAGTAGTTTCATATACTTCTGATATCAAAATCAATAACTTAGAGTTAGCTAATTCTAACCCTAATATCAAATCCAACATGGTTGGTGCAATCTAGCCTGCTACCATTATGACAAACTCAACCCACTCTTTGAAATATCTAGGACTATGCTATCATTGATAATATTATGACCAAGAAATATCTAAAGAAAGCTGTCAACATTGACAGAGAGAATCCCTACATCGGCACAAATGCTAGTAGACTCGGCGAGGCTCTTGAGTGCAACATAACTAATAATGTTGGTGGTATTGTCAATAGGCTTGACGGGGTTCATGGAATCATAGGATTGGCAATGTTGACATAGATGTTGGATCCACCACAACCCTATATTGGCGGAAAACTCAATGTCGTTGGACTTCATTTAATACTAAGGACTCACATCAGTAACTAGTGCAAGATAAGATTAGCACATTAGATTGCTTACCCACAACCTACTAGAGATTTGTGTAAGCATTTCAGCCACCTGCATCAAGCATGTCAGAATATTCATGTAGAAGCTATATATTGATAAAACCTTCAATATTTAGTAAGGTCATCCAAGAACTAACTTGCACCTTATTCGGTGATGACCATTCCAAAGAGATTATAGAACCAAACGAAGAGGTCTATAAAAGAAGCAGAACTTTCTGTTGTTATCATCAACATGGTGGGTTGTGGCTAGAAGATTACAACCTATCAAGTACTAGGAGAAGGTGGCTCAACGTCTCCCATTGAAAACCAGTCCAATAATGAAGAGGAAGGAATTGCATAATACATGGTTTAAGATAAAATCCTAAGAAACAACCTATTCCAATACATTATCCTGCATTCAAAGATAGGAGGTGGGCAAAGATAATGATGCTCCTTCTGTATATGGTTCATTAGAAATAGTGAACTCCTCCCGGCCTAAGGACACATTAGTTAACATGGCTAGTGAAGATCCATGAAGCTTACTCCAAGGCTGAAGGCACAGAAAGAGCTGTCTAAATAATAACAAACCACCATGTAATAACAAACAGCTACCATGGACAGCTATACTTGGTCAGTTCCAAGTGTTGACCAAGATCCAGTGCAGAAAACCAGGATAGTACCAAGAATGTTGACACAAGTGTCACCCAGTCTATGGGTAAAGAAAGAAATTCACGAATATAATGACAAAAAAAGAAGACATTAACTTCTATATCAACATGGAAGTCAAAACCACCTCCAACAATTATGAAGAGAAGGACTAAGTGTTGAAAGAAATTAGACTAAATTGGGTTTTGGTTTACGGACTTAATCTTTTTATTCAATTAATTTATTAAATATTAAAAGTGATACTATACCAAGAGAGAATTATATCATGAAAACGAATCTTCTAATCCTAGACACTAAATAAAATTAGTTAGACATATAAGAATTGAAAGCAAATTATTTATTATAAGAAGTAAATATCTAAACTAACTAAAACTAGACTTAAAATATTAACGTACAAAGATTAAAATCAAAGGAGAATAAACAAGAGTTTGAAGACAACAATCTCCTTGAACCCTTGTTTCAATCTCCATAAGAAATTCCATTTAATTAGGGGCAAAAAAGTTATTTTACAATAGGATTCATGGTATATCCATACACGAGTCTCCTTATACGAATCAAGTTAGCCTAGAGGAATCCTAAAATAACATAAACTCTGCGGAAATAAAAACTAGTTGTCAAGTTGATAGTTTAAATGCCATCTAGTAGAGTTGACCGCTGACGAGCCGTGACTGTTGATACTTGAAAAGCTCCAAACTTGATTAGGAATCAACCCATAAAATTTGATGATAAATTGACCTGCTATGATTGTCGGCATTAGCTGTCAGGTAGTAGTTGAACCACTAAATTGGACTCTGGTCCTTCTCATACTTGGTTTTTGATCTTTAGACTTCATCTGATTTGGTCTATATCCTGATTTAATGACTGGATCTCTCCAGCTTCCTAAATCTTCTCATTTTGGCATGTTTCGAACCCTGATTTACAATGTTTTTTTTATTGGTTCCGTTATTTTCATTGTAGACTCCACTTATCTTGTAAAATCACTAAAAGTAATAGTTATTTATAATAATAAAAAATTACACCAAATAATATTATTGAAAGATATAGAACTCATCATTATATTCACTCTCCATCAAGTGATGAAATTTCTTATAGAAAATGGACTGGGCCGAATTGCTTACCTCTATGAAAGGCATAGGAGAGGAGGTCATTGTTCTACACATAGAATGTTGAGTCTATGAAAGTTTTATCAATAAATATAAGAATCATACTAGAGTTAAAACTACTAATTTACTCTTGGAAAACCTTGGCTCTGTTTTCTTAATAAAGTTTTGTTTCCTTGTTCAATGTTTATTATAAATAAAAGATGCTTTGAGTCACTATTATATTATTGTTATTGATGGTGATTATACTTGGTGAATGCCCACTTAATCTCGACAGAAACCCACTCATTCAGAGAAATATCCATTTTATCAAATCAGTGAATACCCACTTAATCTAAGTGAATGCCTTTTTATTCGTCAATATGCCAATAGATTTCTATGTCATACAGGCGCAGCTTCAAAAACTCGCTCGACAAGTTGCCAAGATAGCTCAAGTAGTCAAAACCAAGTCTTCTAATAGAACAACGGAGAATATAAATAGAGAAGACATACTAATGCTTCAGTGGAGGACCACTCGCCCAACTTAGGTTTAACAGCTCTCATAAGCAGTATCTGATATACGATAAAATGAAGCAAACTCTACTTGTCTAATCATATATGTATTTGGTTTCAAGTAAGTTTATCTTGTGAATAATAAAATATAGTCTTTAGATAAGATTTTTCTTTTATAATACCTTCAAATTTCTTGATGGTCATATTTTTTATAATGTATCAGATAGATTATAAATCCTAATATGGCTCTATTGGTAACTGATTTCCACACTAATTGTCTCATCCTAAAATTCATAATCCAAAATGAGATTTTAATTTCAAGGTTTTTTATTTTTTTTATTTTTCTATATTTATAGTGATTTTTTAATATTTTCTAAGAAAATCCAAAAATTGACAAAAATACTTAATTTTTGATTTGTCAATTTTGTCTTCGTCAAAATTTCTATTTTGCACACTGTGCATCAAAAAATTATTCTGTAAATTATGCCATGACTATCTCTCTTTATTCTACATCCAATATGCTTTTAGAAATTTTCTGGAAATATCAGAATCTTCACACTAGAAATTTCGGTTTTAATTCCTTTTTTCTCCATCGTCCACTTCCACCCACCATTTAACTTAGTTGTTTTCTTTTGTCAAAATAAAACAGGTGGGGATCACCTTGAAACTTCTCCTTCATGGAAATTCTGTCATTTACATTGTGATGATTATTTCTCCTTTTTTTTTTATTTTTGAGAACTCATTTCTTTCATTTTCTCCGCTACACCCACTCAAAATCTCTCTTTTTCTCTTCAAGGCAACAACGAAGGACGCACAAGCAAGTTCGGAGTAAGAACTAGAGTTAAGAACTCTTTGCAATTAATACTCTCTTTCCCTTACTCTGGTCTTGATAATCTGCTCATCTATGAAAAATTTCTTCACGTTCAAACCATGAAAATAAATCTGAAATTAATAATTGAGTTGTGCTACAAACTTTGTAGTCAACAGAGACTATTAGTTTTCCAGTTAGCGGTTCTGGCCGCTAGCTAGCGATACATTAGTGTCTATTGCTAAAGAATCTTGTCTCATGAGCTTGACTTATCATGTTGAAATATTTGGAGGATTGTATGCTATAACTCTTACTTTTTAATGATAAAATCTGAATGAGATTCGAAGCATGTTAAATTCAATATCGAAAGACAATGTTTACTACTAAGTTTCTCAGTGTATATCATGTTAATAATCTAGGAAGATAATAGAGATTTGGATACATGATGCCACCAAGCAGTCTAATGATGCCTGATGTTAATGAACTTGGTTCCAAAAAATTAATTTATTATGTAAAATTATATTATATGGTTAAATTGTTAAAATAATTACTAGATGATTATAATTACTTGAAGTTGCTTGAAATCGTATAATTTTTATTCAAACCCTATTTTAAGGTTTAAGTTTCAAATTGGAATTTTCTATATATGACATATTGATGATCTAGTGATTAAAATGGAATGTTGGATTTATTGTGAACTTTGAGAAAAGCATCAGAGACTTCTGAGATATGGGAAACACCAGCTAGCAGTTAAATCCACCAGCCAGCGACTTTTCTGGCTTGAGAGCTGATGAAATTAATCTGGATATAGGGGGGTTCTGCTATGAGAGATTTGGATTAGTTAGATTATAATAAGTTTTGTGCATAATGATGAAATCCAGTGGAGCACTCACGTATTCAAATTTAATGATATCAAGTTTTGAAATAATTATTGTTCGTTGTAGATATATTTTATCTGGTTAGGAATGGACAGTGTACTTAGTTTTATTTAGACTAATCATAATAATGAGAAAAACTAAGAGATCACAGGAAGCAATTGGACCGCCAGTTGGCGGTCTAGTTCAGTTAACTCTAGAGAGGCTTGATTTTCTTTTATGGAGTGTATAGGGTATCTAGGTATTAATGATGTATTCTAATTCTCTGCATGCTGCAATAATTCATGGTGAGATTGAAATAGGGTTTAGGATTCCAGGTTTGTATTTAGCTAGAGTCGTCGCAAGAAATGGAAATTTTGTTTTATAAGTATAAAAGTGAAAACCGATGAAAAATGAGATTATAGTGGAAAATCTTGGCTACCATAAGAAGCTAGTGATTAGTGGGGATTAGACTATCACCAAATAGCAGTTGGAACTGTCAGCCAACAATGGCCATGGTGCCTGTTGCTCTAGGGGTTTGAAGTGAGATAGATTACTTTTGAATAAAGATTTTTTTTATTAGGTTGGGATGAGATATGTAATGCACAAACACCTAGATAATCTAAATCGAATATAGAATCTGAACAAGTAAAATTCTTGATCTTTTTTATTATACTCTTGTATATTTGGTTCTAATAAGCTATATCTGTCTCGAGATTCTGATGTCCGGTACTGGACAAATTTGATACATGTTAGTTCACATTACATGTGACAAGTGACATGTAAGACCTGTATTTTTTTTATAATTGACAATATGTAATACATAATGGATATTACTATTTTGGAATATGATCAATTCTACAATTATATATATATATATATATATATATATATATATATATATATATATATATATATATATATATATATATATATATATATATATGAGGAAACGGGAAATTCACCGGCGGTGAAGGGACTTTCTTTACCATCGCTTAGGTGGACTAATGAAACGGGTACACGTGGCGTTACTTAAAGGGCGATTAAGAGAATTCTTTTATTTGTTACCTTGACTGGCACCACGTGTACCATTTTCATTGGTCCACATAAGCGATGGTGAAGAAAATCCCTTCACCGCCGGTGAATTTACCGTTCTCTCTCTCTCTCTCTCTCTCTCTCTCTCTTTATATATATATATATATATATATATATAGCAAACGGGAAATACACCGGCGGTGAAGGGAGTTCCTTCACCGTCGCTTAGGTGTTCCAATAAAATTACTACCCGTGGCGCCGCTCAAAAAGTGGTTAAGTGAGTTCTTTATTTATTATCTTAAGTGATGCCACGTGTTGTAATTTTATTGGACCACCTAAGCGGCAGTGAAGGAACTCCCTTCACCGCCGGTGTATTTCCTGTTTTCTCATATATATATATGTGTGTGTGTGTGTGTATATATATACATATACACACACACACATATATATATATATATATATATATATATATATATATATATATATATATATATATATATATATATATATATATATATATATATATATATATATATATATATATATATATATGTATGTATGTATGTATATATATATATGAGTAAATAGAAAATTCACCGACGGTGAAGGGAGTTCCTTCAACGCCGCTTAGGTGACCCAATAAAATTATTACACGTGGCACCACTCAAAAGGCGGTTAAGGAAATTATTTTATTTGTTACCTGAGTGGCGCCACGTGTAATAATTTTTTTGGGCCACCTAAGCGGTGGTGAAGGAACTCCCTTCGTCGCCAGTGAATTTTCCATTCTCTCTCTCTCTATATATATATATGTATGTATGTATATGTATATGTATCTATATGTATATGTATATATATACATATAGAAACATATACATATATATGTGTGTGTGCGCGCGCGCGTGTCCATATTTGACTTGTAAATTTATCTTTTATTTTTGAATTTCAATTTCAAAAATCAAACATAGACATTAACGAAGATGTACAATATATGGATATTACGAGTTGTATGCTCCTGATAAATTCATATGTACTCTAACATGAATAAAATGGGGTTAGTGGGGAAACTGTTTGATAGATAAGAACCTATTCTATACGATTTCAGGTAATAACAATTTAGAGACTGAGGCTTCCACTATATTAGTTACTAATTGTACTTAATCATCATCTGATTCTGAGTATCCAAAATGGAGCATTTTTCGATATGAAATCTATTTTTCATTTTAAAGTGTTTTTGTGGTGCATCATAATTCAGCACAGTGAATCTAAGAACAGGATACGAGTATGTATGCTAACTTATATGACAAGGGAAAACAACGCTATTTTATCCATCTTATTAATTTCAAGTATCATCTATTTTGTTAATCTATTTAGTTCTTAATTTCTGGCTTGAGCAAGCTAGATTATAACATCCGATATGATCCATGATGGAGACTAGTTACACATCCTTGACTTGCATATCAACACAGAATATAATTTTGTACCCGTTGATCTTATTGAGGATCTCATTTTCCAATAATGTAATCCAGTCTCCTTGTATAACAAACTTTTTCAGTTACTCTTATGTTGCCTATGAGATCCCACAATCTCTGTTTCTCCTGTCTTGCTGCATACATATATTATACAATCATATATATTTAACTCTACTTCTTCACTGTGGGGTTAAAAATATTACGGTACCTAGACCTTTATCAATCAATGTTCTGTAACCTTCAAGTTGAGACATGTTGATTTCATCAGCCCATAAATAAGGGGATTTTCCACAACCAAAAGGCTTTTATTTGGGCTTTTGTTCCTTGACCTTTGTTTAAATGCATATATTCTGTTCAAGTACACATTTTCCATCCATCCCACCTGCCTATCCAAGATACACAAGTAAAACTGGCAAAAACATGCACACATGCGCATCTACCCACTGACAAACACATAGGTGAATACACATGCATCTATAGATATTACCATCTTCACTATGTTACATCAATTGATTATGAATTTGAACTTTCTCCAATCCCTTTTACACTCTGTGCCCAACTGCCATGTTGTGCAACTTCTGAAGAGCCTTATGCTGTCCTCAATGAAGTTTGGTACTAGTCATATGGTTCTTAATCACGATTAATGGCCTCCTTGAACACCAAATACTTGTCTAGTAATCTTAGTACTGGAGGGGAGATTGGATTATTAGAGGAAAACAGAATCGTTGACAAAGGGAAATGGGGTTTAAAGCCCTATGTTATACCTCAAAAGATGTCATTTTTGATTCTGGGCAAGGCTTTACAGTTGGTACCTCAAAAACGAGTAAATGAGGCCTCTCATAAACAAAAACCACACCATCAGAGTGCATAAATAGATATAGAATTTAGGGAATTTCTAGATTAGCACAGAATTTTTCCAAGTGAGCCCACTTTTCCTAGTGAGCACACTCTCTCTTTTGAAAAGAAAGGGTTTTTCCTAGTGAGCCCACCAATATTACCCAAATACCCTCGTCTCTTCCTCTCCCTCATCTCCTCCTCTCTCCCACACATTCTCAAGAAAAAACCCATCACTTTTTAATCCAAAAACCCATCTCAAGAAAAAATGAAGGAACCGCTCTCCCATATCCGCCCCCGACTTCGCTCCGACCCCGCTCCGCCCCCACTCCCCTTCTCCCTCACCGCTCGGCCTTGATCCGAGCTGGACAGCTCGGATCAAGCTTTCTGATCCGGACTGTTCAGCCCGGATCAGAAAGGCGAGCGGCGGACTTTTTTCCTAAGAGCGATTGAGGAAAGTTGATAGAGGCCATGGAGGAGAGGAGAAGAAGAAGACAGGATATTTTGGTCCAAATTTTTTAATGGCAAGATTATAATAAAATAGAAGTTTTAAGTGGGCTAACTAGGAAAAACAGTTGTGCCCATCTAGAAACTCCCAGAATTTATCTTACTACTATCCACAAGCAAAAATAACATTATCTATAGCAAAAATAACATTATCTATAACAAAAATAGTGAGGAGTTACATGGATATTGCAATAGTTCATTTCTTGTTACTTTGGTTTCAACTAAGCTATGTTTTTGCTAGTCAAGCTCACATGAACTTGTGATCTTTTCGAGCTCGAAAGAAGTAGGAAAAGTCACTATAGCAACGCTCTTTGACCATGGTGGCGGCGATATCCAGACAAGAAGGAGGATGGTGGTGGCGATTGGTGAGATTTGAGGAGCTGGAAGAGGAGAATCAAGAACATGGAAGAAATTATTGGCAATCTAGGGTTTCATTGATTTGATGCAATACTAATATTCTTTTTGGATGTTTGTTGTTGAGATTGATTGAGGGCTTCTATATGAGCAATTTTATTTTGATTTTTGTCATCGTTTGAGATTAGAATTAATTTCTGGTGGTTGAGATTGGAGTTTGCTTTTGATCATCCATGGCCGTTTGTGGTTGGTTATTACCAAAAATAGGTATTGATTCCCTTCCTTATTCATCTTATATAATCAATCTTCAAGATTTTGGAAGAATCATAATATATTTGTTTCAAGATCAGAAGATTTGGTATTAGATTCTTCAAATCGCCGTTGATAATTTGTTTGGAGATGCGAATTTTTTTTGGTTAATTTAGATGGAGTTCCTAAAAATGAGAAAATTATTCCTAATTTTGATAAAGGTCCCAATTCTCAAATGAAATCGATAATTGTCCCAAGAAGAAGGTTTCGTTTGTTGATGGTCTTGATTGTTCTTCATATTTGAAGCCCCAGGGGAATTTTTTTTTCCTAATCTTTTTGCTGCTTTAGGTGATGACAGAGTAGTTGCAGATTTGGGTTTGACATTGAATAGGATCTGAAATTCGTTTAAGAGTGTCGTATCATGTGGTGGATCACATGAGGGTCCTCGGGATTATAAGTTGGTGTTGAACAAAAATCCAAGATACCCAATTCCCCTTTCTTCTAATCCTAAATGCTTCTCAGCTATTGTCTCCCCAAATTTCTAATAAAAAAAAAAGGAAAATTACAGTTCTCCTTTGAAGAATCTAAAGAGAAGGGCTCTGCTTTAGATGTGGAGATCTTTTACTATTTTTTCATGCAATGGAATGTAGAAATGCAATAAAATGTCGAAGATATGACTGTTTTGCCAACAAAATCAATACTTGCAGGATTTGGCTTGGGGAGCAAGGTCCCCAGAGGAACATTTTAATGAAGATTGTGGGCTTGTTCCATTGATGTCAGATGCTGATAGATTTATGACCAATAGAGAGATGGAATATAGTAAATCTACTGTTTGTGGTGGAGATGGGCCTAACTTTCAAGAGTTGTTGGAGGTTCGGATATTCATAGATGAGGTCCAGATCTCTTCAAAAGTTTGATAAAGCTAGGTCTGTTGGCGTAATGGTATGGAGGTAAAAAGAGCATGAACATTCTAGTTTAGAAACTTAATTGTGAAGGATAAAGAAAATTCAAAAGGAAAAGAAGTTGTACTAAAAGACGTTAAACACCGGTAAGTATCTGTTTTAACTTTATTTGTTTACTTGGATCTTTCAGTACCTATGAATAATGCTATTACAAATTTTAAGAATTATGCTGTTGTTTCTGTATTAGGAAAGGATGCTCCAAGTCCTATTGTATTGATAACGTAACTAAAGAGATTATGGCCATGGAATCCTGTATGGGAGATCAACAAATCTTACTTGGTCAAAATCATGCCTGAGATCCATCGGAGTAATGTAATTGTTGAAGGGATTATGACCAGAGTTTTGGATGAAATCTTGGTTCAATAATGGACTGCGTGGAGGGAGTTTGATTTTAGAAAAAGAATATAAGAAAATTTGGATTAAACTGCAGAATTTGCCCATATACTGTTGGGAAGCTAAATCTTTAAGAAAGATTATTTAACAGTTTTGGAGACTTGTTTGTGATGGATGATCTAACATGTAATGTTATAGTCAATTTGTGGAGGCAGTTGTGCATGTGGCTTGTGAATCAGACTAATGGCTATTCATACAGACCATTAATTTGAACTTTATAATTGATACAAGTTTGAATGACATTCATATTCATAAATTATATATGTGCCCACAAAAAAATACTAGACATCCCGAGATAAACGCACATGCCATGCATTTTTTTATTCAATTAGTAATTAAAATCTAGCAATTTGTTGCTAGGTATATATGTTGCAAATACAACAACAACAAAGTTTTCATCCGAAAATTTTGGGATATGTAATATATATCATGTATGAATACACATAAAGTAAGAGGGTTGACAATAATTGCCAAGCCAACTAACTTGTAGAACCGAAGGCCCTTTGACAAAATTACTTTTCATTAATTGCAGCACATGAAGATCGTTTTACTCACACAATAGAAACGTCGTCTTCTAAACATTATAGCAACCCTAACAAGCCTTGAAGATATATTGGTTGCAACCTTTGATGTCTATGTCATTGGCAGTCATTTGTATATTTTGGCATATGCTAGGTATCTTCTTATGAAGGATACCCTGCCTTTCTTTGTTCCCGTCTTCAGTGTGCTTTCTGCTGTCTTGATTTAAGGGGCTTTTCTTAAATTATTATAAAGTCTTTTTCTCCAAGCCCGTCCTGTTCCCCGTATGAAATAGGACCTTGTCCATGGTTCTGAGGACATCTTATTAGTAATGCTAAGAATTTGGATAAATGTTTATGCATTGAAATTGATTGCAAAAGAATTTAAACATGTATATCACATATATACCTGTTTAAGTTCATTTTACTCTGATAAATTGTGACAAAGGATGATGGTGCGGTAAAAGGGTCGATTATAACAAACAGGAAGATGGCAGAAGATGGAAACTAAATAAAGAAACCTTGCATGCATGTCCAACTTCCAAAATCTTGCTAAATCTTGCCAATCTGATTTTTGTTCATTATGTGCAATCATTTTATAGACTTTCTTTTTCTTCTTTGTTGATCTTATCGAATAAATGTCAGAAAGAGCGTATTGCATGCATTTCTGTCATTTTAAGCTGTTGCTGGAACATCCAACTAACATCTTCAACAGGTTTCGTCTTACTGCAAAATCTAATCTATCCTTTGCTTATCCGTCCAGGAAACACTTCACAGATCTTTCTCCCTACACAGCCATCGCAAGCTTGCCAACTGATAGTTGTCTCAGCCTGTAACCCTGAATTCTCCGACGAACATGGGCCATATTATTTTTAATCTCATATCAAGTTACACAAATCTTCTCCTTATTGATAAGACTCTTCAACAAACCATTAGGTATAGCATTGCTACTTGAAGCAGTCATATCCTACACTAAAAATTAGGATTTCTATAAGTTGCTCCTGTTGGTTTTGGTGCCTCTTACTGCCTGCTCAGGTAAACGATGCCAAAATGGCAAGATCCGTAGCTTGTGCATCGCATGCTGTTAAGCTGCTTCATGGTATGCCGTGAATTCGTTTTTTTATTTTTTTGGTGGGAGTGGCATTGGACTTTTTGGTACTCGCAAGTTTCAATAGATGGTATTAAGCTCTGATTTATTAGTCATGCAAAGAACGAGACACGTTTCCTACTGCCTGCTTGAAGCTACTGTATTTAGTCAAGAGATGCCAAATAACAGGGAGTTTCTAGATGGGCACAGCATATTTCCTAGTTAGCCAACTTAAAAGTTAATTTATTTACCACTTTGCCATAATTTTTTTGGTCAAAATTGTCCCTCCTTCACCTCCTCCATCTTCCTCCCAATGCACCTAGCGCGAAAGCAAAGGAGAGGGAAAAAACAAAGAAAAAAAGTGAGGATTCGGGTCTTGAATGACAACTAAGTAATATAGAGCGAACTGGTAGTCTTAAATGAGCCATGCCTTATAAAGTTTGTTTGGAGCAATTGGAGCAGAAACCAAGTACTGCAAAAACTTCAAACCACCAACATATCTGTTGTTGAAATAGAGTATGCTTGTATACTTGCTAAGAAGTTGAGGTTCCAAGACAAAGTGAAGAAAAAGGGAGAAGTTTGGGCCCTTCGATAGCTAGCAGAATCACTTTGTTCGGGCTAACTAGTCCGGACAGAGAAGACTGATCCGGGCTGGTCTTCTCTGTCCGGGCTGGTTAGCCCGGACAGGGGGCCATATTTGATCCGGGCTAGCCAGCCCGGACATGTTGTCTCTGTTCGGGTTTACAGTCCCGGATCAGCTAAAATTGATCCGGTTCTGTAAACCCGGATCGCGAATACCTAATTTAGAAATTGAAGTGATACGGCGTGTCGAACAACAACTTGGTATCAAAACATATCAACAACTTCGCATCATTGATCCAACATATACACAAGTAATTCAAAACTTCAAAATAAAAGTTTGGCAAAATATGCTAAAATTACGGTTTGCAAATTAGGGTTTAAATATATTGAAGAACCGTACCAGGGCATGTCGAACAATAACGGTCCAACATATCAATATCTTGGTATCAAAACATATCAACAGCAGAATAAATATCGTGCATGTCGAACAACAACGGTGCAACATATCAATAAGTTCAAAAACGGTGTCCATATCAAGACTTGTCCATGTATCAAAACATACAATATCAACAATTAATTCATAGTTTCAAACACACAGAACAATGACAACTTCATTTTGAGTTTGAGACTCATTTAAAAACAACGGCAACTACAACTTGATATATAAAACATGTTCCTTGAGTACAACTTCATTTAAAAAGAAAGACAAACTAAAAGGAATCTCTGTTCCATGCTAACAACTGCTTTTATAAATTTGAGACTCATATTAAAAAAGAACAACAAATTCTAGATTCTTCGAGACTTCCAAGCGGGTTGTTTCCTTGTGGGTTGACGGCGTCTTGAAGAGGTAGGACGATCGGTGGGAGATTGTGCAACGGGCTGTAATACTGTGTCAATATCAGTTTGTGTGCACCCGGTTAGAACTGATTTTATCTTGACGAGGGCATTATATAGCAAACTCAGACGCCTCTTTCTTGCGGTCTCGCCTTGCTCTAAGAAGGGATCAATAATTGCTATAACTTCTTAAATTTTCTGCATATATTATGGTAAAAACATATATAAGTTCGATTATACTTGATTAATTCACAAAGAATAAAAAAATCAAATATTACCTCATCATTATTTGTCTGCGGGACATCTTCAGTATTTGTCTGCGGGACATCTTGCGCCCCCTCTCGATTTGCCTATATAAATCCATTAAAAAACATAATATAAATACACAAGATCTATATTTCAATTTATTCTGGATTCGAAAATCAAAAATTAACCATCTAATCCAAGCACAAAAAAATAATAACTAATATTCACAATATAAATTTTGCACTTAACTATTACAATTTCCAACTAACATTAATCGATAACAACAATATAATCTAAACTATTTTTACCAATGAAAACTTTAATTCACCATAGCTAATTATAAAGAAATTATTTTTTTCCCCAATCTCTTTGTCCCTCAACTAAATCTATCCTCATCTTAAAACTCTGAATTGTACCATCTTTGAAGAGCAATCAGCTGAGTATTGCATAGATCGGGAATTCCAAGGTGATTTATTCAAAATGCTTCTCATCTATGAAAGTCATAGTCGTTGAACGTCAATTAAAACAAAAACTGTTGCTATATAAATAGAAAGCTTTTGCCTCTAAAATACATAAACAATTAGACGTTGGTGTTAGCAGTGAAAATTTCTAAGTAAAAAGAGTTTTCCATAACAGAACGCGGAGCTAACTCAGTAGCCCCGCGTTTGGCTATATTAGCCTCGCGTTTGAACAAAACGCGGAGATGTTTAATAGCTCCGCGTTAGTTCCGCATTCTGGTTCTTAACTCCGCGTGAGCAGATAACCAGAATCTCAAATTGATTGAGATTATGATTTGGGCTTATCCAAATACCCAAATTAAGTCCGATCAAAACTCTAAATCAAGATATTTAAATCAAAACTAAGATATTTGATTGGAATCCTTGATGAGAGCAAATTCTATTTAGATAGAAACTCTCAAATCATTCTAAGGCTAAAAATACTCTCTTGGGGAAGCCCTAGGGTCTTCTTTTTCGGTCTTTTTTTCTTTCGGCCGGTATTCTTCTTCTTTTTTTTTTAGGCATCTTGGAGAATTCAAGTTACGCACAGAGCCTTGAGTTCGTGAAAGACCAGAGAAGATCGTCTACAGTCAGCCATCATCTTCAAGAGAGAAGATCTCGACGTCAAATCGTCCAAAGGAGCTGCTTGACAGATCCCATCGCCACAGATCCCACACATATCATTGTAAAAGAGAGCGATTGAACTATAAAATCCTCTCGTTTGTTCTTTTTCTCTTGTTCTCTTCCATTGTAATTCGAGTTTATTCAATGGAAGGAAAGCGAAGAAATTCCGCTGCGAACAAACTGGCGACCACAGTGGGACCCGTCTCTTTCACTAAAGAAGAGATTGTGGCGTAATCGGACGTCGATATGATCGGATCCGACGTAGACATGCTGGTCGTTGAAATCGACTAGTAGAAGTACGAGGAGTACCTCTCCTCTGAATCATCAGGTAACCTGAATGAGACACGACACTGTCATCGCGTGTGCTCCAATACCCGAGCAACAGGTAAAAAGGTATCCACTGAGGAACGGGGATCCTTGGAGACCGCGACCATAGAGCCGGTGTTCGGACAGAAAATCTCAGCAGAGGATGACTTCCCGACTGCCGAATAAGACATGGGAACTGGATTGACCAGAACCCAACTTCGAAACAGAAATAAGAGAGCAAAGCGTAAAGCTCTCAGAGCCCACCTTGGACGCGGAGCTAACATCATAGAACGCGAGGCTATGGTCCCTCGCAAACTGGCTCGCGCTAATCGTGAAACCAGCCATTATCGCGTTAAACGCGAAGTCCCAACTTGCGTTGATCGCAAAGAAAAGCCAGCGTGTGATACTCCGCGTGAGGCTATTATTGTGCTTAGCGAGAAAAGCGAAGCCAGTAAGATTTGCGCTAGTCGCAAGATTTCTGACACTCACGAGAAACGCAAGTATAAAATCTCCTTAAAACCAGCGTGTGATTCTCCACGCGAGGCTACTACTGGGCTTAGCGAGAAATGCGAAGCCAGTAGTACTTGCGATAAACGCAAGATTTCTTACACTCGCGAGGAACGCGAGGGTAAAATTTCTTCACAGCCAGCGTGTGATTCTCCACGCGAGGCTAATACTAGACTTAGCAATAAATGCAAAGCCAGTATAACCTGCGAGAAATGCAAGACTTTTGACACTCGCGAGGAACGAGAGGGTAAAATTTCCTTACAACCAGCGTGTGAATTTCCACGCGAGGCTAATACTGAGCTTAGCGAGAAACGCGAAGCCAGTAGTATTTACGAGAAATGCAAGATCTCCGCGAAAATCGCGAAGACGATTGGCAAATTGTTGTCAATCGTAAAAATCGCGCTAGACGCGAAGTTATGAATTGCGTTAATCACAAGGGTAAGCCAGCGTGCAAAAATTTTCTTCCACGCGGTGCTATTATTCCAAAAGAGAAACTTCTGAAGGCATGCCAAGCCAGCGTAAAACGCGAGGCTGGCGTAGTAAAACGCGGAGCTATTTTTCAGCCCCACGAGATAAAACGAGAAGCTAATTTTCAGCCCCGCGTTCCAAAACGCGGAGCTATTTCTAAGCTCCGCATAGATCAATCCGACTACAGAATCAAGACTGATCATCGCGTCAGTGGACAAGAATTGGACTCCAGTGATCCTAAGAAGCTTCAGTGCATTCCTAGACCCTCTCAAAAGATGGATGGGTCCCACGACTCCATGGCTAAGGTCACTGACCTCAGGGAGTATCTATCCATGAAGAGAGGCATAGAACAAGTTCAAGCTGAACCTGTCTGTCACTGCCAGCAGTTTATGACAGCGGTATCCGCTGTAATGGACAACTATGGCTGCAGCAAGACCAAGGTATCAGTGTTCGACCGATTAACCGAGTCGGACAAGAACCCTTCTAAGAAGACAAAAACCGCTTCCTTAAAAGAATGGAGAGCTGTAACCTCCAATATGGTGAGAAAAGGGAAGAAGGTTATAGAGACGGATGATGATTCAGAATCGAGTGATGAAGAACCTCATCATATCACTCGACTTAAATCAGAAGCCGTCCCATCTCAAAACTATAAGAGGCTTATAAAAGGATCTTATGACGATGACAGCGATAACTCAGCTATAGCTTCATCTCGTTCCTCTGCGTCATCTCGGCTACAAAAGTCAGCATCACATATGGCGGATAAATTTGACGACATCAATTAGAGATTTGAAGCTCAAGAAAGAATGATTCGAGAGCAACAAAAGACAATTGAAGATTTTAAAACCATGCTCTCAAAATTTGTTGAGGATAATACCAAAAAGGGCAAAGAAACTCTGTTCAATAAACTGAACGAAGAGGAAAAAGAAGAGAAAGCCCACTCGATGCACGATGACGAGGATAGATTTTCTTTTCATGATCCACATGGAGAGAAAATAGAAAAATTGCAAAGTCAACTCGAAGCACTGATGCATGAAAAGGAGTTGAAAGAGTCAGGAGTCTCAAGACCATACCCACCTGAATGAGATATGGTACCATACCCTCAGAAGTATAAGCCGCTCAAATTAGAGCCATATGACGGGAAGGGATCTCCAGTCAACACATTTATTACTTCTTGTCCCAAGTAGGATATTTGATGAGTAATGACCCAATAATGACCAAGGTATTCGCAAGTACCTTGCGAGGGCCTGCCTTTACTTGGTTTATGCAGCTGCCCCCAGGTACTATTAATACCTGGTTTGATGTTGAGAATCTATTTCTCTCACGTTTCTTTGAGAATGATACCAAGATTACGGTTCATTCCCTCCTTGCAACTAAACAAGGAGAACAAGAAACAGTAAAAGATTTTATAGAAAGGTTCCGGGAGAAGTCTGTGCATTGCAAACACGAATGATCCAGGAAACTCTAGTCGAGACATGTCGACATAATCTTAAGACTAACGTGCTCCTAAAAATGGGGGCCGTAGAGTCTAAGATATGGAGGGATTTGCTCAAACAGGAAGAGCAAGCTGAAGATTTGATTCGTCGAGTTGAAGAGTCTCGTAGATCAAGAAATACTGGAAGTAATAGGCCATACACCCAAAATAATAATAATAAGAATAAAGGGAAAGCAGTGATGATATCAGAAGCTGCTCCGCAGAAGACAAATTCTCCACCAAACTCGAAGCCCCAAAATTAGAAGGGCACGAGACAAGATAGGCCTCAACAAGAGAGGACCTACACTTTCAAGGCGGAACATACGCCTACACTCTTCCACCTCCTCCTGAGGAAGGGAATGTTGAAACTTCCGGAGAATAGGAAGCCAGAGGACGCTGGTAAGACCAACGACCCTAATTATTGCCTCTACCACCGGAATGTTGGACACCCTACTAGGGATTGTTACCTTCTAAAGAACAGAATCTAAGCACTAATAGAAGCTGGAGTTCTGATGCTTAAAGAGGAGCAAAAGAAGGTCACTGCCAACATGGCAACTATACTGGTTGGAACCCATGAGTTCCCTGCAGGGGTGACCCCAATTCCAAAGGGTAAGTTGGTTACGAAGAACCTTGACCCTCATAAGAAGGCTCAAGAAGGACTTGTCTCCATAACAACCCAAAAGGGGGAAGTCATGTGGGTCCACTCTGATTTGCTACAGGACGAACAGTGGACAACCACAGGGGGTCAAAAGAAAAAGCGGACTAGTAATGCTATCTCCACAGAAATAAAAGATGAATACATTGCAGGGGCATTTACAGACTCTGAAGAGGAGTCCGAAGCCATGGCCACTCATCAAGATGGGGCGGGCCCTTCCAGCACTCGGTCTGGAAAAACATATCTCAAGGACTACACTAGGGTAGACCCGAAAGATATATATGCTGAACTAGCCAAGCCTACAAAGCAGAAAAGTCTTCGCTTCCAGAAAAACCCTGGAAAAGATGGAGTCAAAGATACGACCTTCAAGTTTGATATAATAGCTCAGCTGGCAAATATTCCAGCTCGAGTCACACTATATGAGTTGCTACGATTATCAAAGTCAACTCGTGAGGCGTTGAGAGAGGCCTTGGCAGATTCTGAGTCATTCCTAACTCAGATTGTCGAGCCAGCCAACGAGGAACAGGACTCTTGCCCCAACTGTTATCAAGTAAGGAGGCAGGTCTCACAAATCACCTTCTCTCCAAAGGACATGCAGGTAAGGAGTATAAAGTATAATAGGCCTTTATATTTTACCGGATACGTCGGATCCACCAAGGTGGAACGCATTCAAATCGATCCGGGGTCTGCACTAAGCGTTATTTCTAAAAGGCTAATGCAACTATTGGGAATATCGCCCCATCGTTTGACGGCTACAAACACCACTATCTACGGGTTTAATGCTAACAACAGCTGCCCTCTCGGCAAAATCCGACTACGGTGCCAAATTGGAGACTTGAGGATGGAGGTCATATACTACATTATTGATGCAGATACCTCCTACAATATTTTACTAGGACGGCCTTGGATCCACGCTTACATGATAGTCCTATCGACTCTCCACCAATGCATGAAATATTGCGATGATGAAGGAGAAGTCCGGACGCTAGTTGTAAATAAGCAACCATTTAAAGGGCTGGAAAATTACTTCACAGATGCTTTACTCTACAAGCCAGCCCACGAAGTTTCCAATGACGATCTTAGTAAGCCTCAAAAGTCTGACGAAAGCCGCAACGAGGCGGATACTGAGTATGAGCCTCCTGAAGAAGACGATGGGGGTGATTATGAAATCAACCCTCACTTAGATTTTAGTTCGAGTCTTGATAATAATGTAACTGATGTAATAGAGAGTGAATGGGTTATTAATGAAAACGTAAAGTTAGTCTACGAGCATGCTGTAACTACTGAGTCTGAACCCTCTTGTACTTCCACTGAAGTGGATGGCTTGTCCGAACTTGAAGTTCTGGCAGCATACCATTTGCCCCCTTAAGTCATCCCTCCTCTCTCAATCAAAAATAATTGAGGGACAAGGTCACTTCTTTGAAGTGCCTCCTCGACAGGGGTCCCTAAAGCCGATCATGTTCGGCAGGGTAATTACGTCACCTCGACAAAGATAAAGCAGTGAAAGTGATGAACAAACATCACCTCAATTTTACTTGTATGAACAGAAATTCCAGCAAATGATGAAGAAGATGGGTTATAATTTCACCCAGAAACCGGGATTAAACTTTGGAAAAGGATGACGGAATCTTATACCCTCATTTAGACCGAGAGGAAAGAGCCCAGATTATTATCAAAAGATTCGCAGAGGGTTGGGCTATGTATCTATTCCCCCCTCATCACCATCCGGACAAGAAGAAAGCTCTTCGGCTGATGATGAATCCCTCCACTTGATCATGACTCGGATCAAAGTACTAGCGCTTGGTTCAATCCTTGACAGCCAATATGATTTCAGCCGCACCAGAAAGCGACGAGAAACCAATCGATGTTCAAGACGATTCTTGGGCCAAGCATATGGACACTCTCTGGGATGTCCGCTTTGAACAGCATGAACCATCCACAGAAGACAAATTGGTACAAGTTAATATGGGAACGGACGAAAATCCGAAGCCCATCTTCATAAGCGACACGCTAACTCCCTTGGAAAAGGAGGAACTTATATCTCTTATTAAAGAGTATATAGACGTATTCGCATGGAGTTATGAAGATATGCCCGGACTTGACCCTCAAATTGCCATGCACCGGTTAAATATCAAAGAAGACGCCAAGCCAGTTAAACAACAGCAACAGCGTTTTCGACCGGAATTGATGGAGGCAATAGTTGCCGAGGTTAACAAGCTTATAAAATCCGGATTCATCCGTGAAGAGCAACATCCTGATTGGGTGGCTAACATAGTGCCAGTTCGTAAAAAGAACGACAAAATCCTGATATGCATCGATTTTAGAGATCTGAACGCCGCATGTCCTAAGGATGAATTTCCACTCCCCATCACCGATGTGATGATTGATAATACTTGCGGTTATGAGAGGATGTTCTTTATGGATGACTTCTCAGGATATAACCAGATTAAAATGCACCCAGATGATGAAAAGCACACAGCTTTCAGAACACCGCTGGGGTATACTGTTATACGGTGATGCCCTTCGGATTGAAGAATGCCGGTGCCACCTACCAATGAGCGATGAGTGTCATATTCAAAGAACACCTACGCAAAACAGTGGAGTGCGATGTGGATGACTTAGCGGTCAATAGTAAGAGCAAAGAAGATCATTTTCATGATTTAAGAGCGGTCTTCGATCTTATACGAAAATATCGCCTAAAGATGAATCCGACTAAGTCTTTCATGGGGGTGTCCAGCGAAAAATTCCTTGGGTTCATAATAACTTCAAAAGGAATTTTCCTTGACCCTGAAAAGGTGAAAGCAATTAGTAAAATACCACCGCCCCGCAATCTTAAGGAATTAAGGGGGTTACAAGAAAAGTTAGACTATATCCGGCGCTTCATCTCCAATCTAGCAGGGCGATACCAGCCGTTCTCTAAACTCATGAAGAAGGGAGTTTCTTTTATATGGGATGAGGCATGTCAACAGGCATTTGACAATCTCAAAGAATATCTCACTAAATCTCCTGTTCTTATGGCACCAGTCCCTGGGCAGCCATTCCTTATATATATAAGGGCCATGGATGATGCTTTAGGAGCGTTACTTGCTCAATATAATGAGCATGGCCATGAACATGCTCTTTATTACTTAAGCAGAACAATGATTGGAGCCGAGCGACGGTATACCCCGATTGAAAAAGAATGTTTAGCCCTAGTGTTCGCTGTTCAGAAAATGCGACATTATCTTTCAGGGAAAATGATACATGTCATCTCACGGGTTAATCCTTTGAAAATCTTGATGACAAAGCCAGGATCCTTAAACGGCCGATTGGCGAAATGGACATTATTGCTATCGCCATATGATATATATTTTGTCCCTCAAAAAGCCATGAAGGGACATGCGATCACCGATTTTCTTGCAGACCATCCAATTTGGTCCAAATCCAAACAGACGTCAGAGGTCAATGCAGTTAGCAAGGAACAAGCATGGCAAATATTCTTTGATGGTGCTGTAAGACGATCTGCTGCGGGAGTGGGGGTTGTGCTAAAATCCCCGCATAAACATATATTGCCTAACGGTTACTCATTAATGGAACCACGCACGAATAATGCGACGGAGTACAACGCACTCATTATCGGCCTGAAAATAGCTCTGCAACTGGGGGTGAACTATTTAGAGGCATATAGAGACTCTAAGCTCATCGTCAATCAAATGACTGGTCAGTATGAAGTCAGACATGAAGCCCTCATTCACTATCATCAGCTAGCCATTGAACTAGCAGGATATTTCGAACAATTTTACATATATCATATATCCCGAAATGAAAACGTCTATGCAGATGCTCTTGCTGCATTAGCTGCAACATTGTCGATCCCGCCGGGTGAAGCTAAAAGCATCACTATTGGCAGCAAAGAACTCCTCCACCCAGATATAGTATCCCAAACCAAAGAGGTGTACCAGACAGATTTAATTCTGGAACCCCGTGATTGGCGATTTCCATTTATAGATTACACCCTATATGGAATACTATCAGAGGATCCAAAGGAAGCCATCTCGATAAGGAGGAAGGCCCAGAGATTTTATTACGACCATAAGCTTCAGACTTTACATAGAAAGTCAAATGATGGTCTACTGCTACGCTGCATATCAAAAGCAGAAGCAGATGAAGTACTGAGGGAAACACATGATGGAGTATGTGGAGCTCATCAGCCAGGTCCAAAATTCGGAGACCGCATAAGAAGGCTGGGATACTACTGGCCAAATATGATTACAGAGGTAATGACATATGCTAAACGGTGCCATGCATGCCAATTTTATTCATCAACCCTCAGAATACTTGCACAATACTGTTGCTAGTTGACCATTTGAGGCGTGGGGAATGGATATTGTGGGGCCAATAACTCCCCCGTCGTCCAGAGGATATCGGTTTATTTTTGCAATAACCGATTATTTTTCAAGATGGGCCGAAGCCGTGCCCATGAGAGAGGTAAAAACGACAGATGTGATTAAGTTCATTAAGCATCATGTCCGAAGGATCATTCATAATAATGGACCGCAATTCATCAGCCAGGGATTCTCAAGATTCTGTGATAAGTTCAGAATCAAAGATATTTCTTCAACACCATATAACCCCGCAGCAAATGGGTTGGCCGAAACTTTCAACAAGACAATCATTAAACTCCTTTGGAAGTTTGTCTCTTCTAACAAAAGACTGGGATGAAAAGCTGGGAGAGTGCTTGTGGGCTTGTCGCACCACCATTCGCATCCCGACAAAAACTACCCCGTTCTCCTTGGTTTATAGAAGTGAGGCCGTCTTGCCTCTTGAAATCCAGATACCATCTTTAAGAGTGGCCTTAGCCACAAAGATGACGACTGAAGAGCGCCATCAACAGAGATTACAAGAACTAGAGGCGTTAGATGAAAAACGTCTCAGGGCTCAGCAACAAATTGAGTTGTATCAAGCCCAAATCTCGAAAACGTTCAATAAGAACGTTAAACTAAGGATCTTTAAATAAGGAAACTTGGTTCTGGCTATTAAAAGGCCAATGATTCTAACCCACAAGACTAAGGGTAAATTTGAACCCAGGTAGGAAGGACCGTTTGTTGTGGAGATGGTATACTCTAGTGGAGCCTATCGCTTAATGTATCAAAATGGCGATAGAATGATGATGCCAATCAATGGCAAATTTCTGAAGAAATACTATGCCTGAAATAAACCAGAATGATGACAGAGTAACTGTCACATCTGGTCAAGATTACTAGAAGTATAAGCCTCCACTTGTTCAAGTTATGCAGATGAGCACTTGAACTTCTTTCTTACCAGGCATGTGCAATTAGGTGCCTCTGCCAAAATCTGATAAATCCTAACCCAATCATCTTGGTGTGCCCAGTTCAACTTATGCATGAGAGCCTTGAACCGCCTCCACTTGTTGAAGTTTCGCAGATGAGCACCTAAACTTCTTTCTTACCAGGCACGCGCAATTAGGCGCTTCTGCCGAAATCTGATGATCCTGACCCGGTCTTCTTGGTGTGCCCAGTTCAAGTTACGCATGAGAGCTTTGAACCGCCTCCAATCAAATTCTAGGCATGTGCAATTGGGCGCCTCTGCCAAAATTTGGTGATCCTTACCCGATTACCTCGGTATTATCAGTCTAAATCACGCAGATGAGCCTTAGACTATTTTACCTAAAACAGCGAAATCATTTTTGATGACAAGTTATCTGCTGTGCAAACAAATTTTGTAGCCAACAGGTAAAAGAATCAAAAGATTATTTTTATTCATCAATAAGGATGAAGTTACAAAGAATCAGTAAAGTTCTCTCTTTTATTGCAAGTTCTTATTACAAAAAGAATGAAGAATAAAAGAATAGAATGAAAGAAAGTTATGGATCTCCTAGAAGCTTCAACTTGTTCGTCGTCTCGTCAATCACTCGACGACGAGTTTCCTCCACAGAGTGTTGAGCCTGCTGGCGTAAATCATCGTCGTTTATTGCCAGCTGCTGGGCCAACCGCTGACGAGATTCTTCAAAAGTGCAGCTTCTTATTGCGCTTTCTTGTTCGAGTTGTCCTCGTTGGAGGATCAACTCTTTCTGTTTCTTAACGGATTCTCCTAGTCGAGATTCGCTGGCCTCCAGAATAGCTCGGGCCTTAGCAATAGTATCTCTGACTCTGAGGATAGCGGCCTGACTCCACTCAATCTCAAAGTCCACTACCTCTAAACCCCTGAGGATTGATTCTTGACTGGCTCGTAGTTCTGCCAACTCCCGAGACCAGACTTCCTCTTGGCGCTTTAATTCCTCTTGATGAGCCACCAACTCTACCCGAAGACGTGCCAACTCGATCTCAGTAATCGCTTCCACATCTGCTTGGCGAACTGTGTTGAGCGTATTCACTTGATCTTCTAAAGCTTCGAGACGGGCCCGGTAGGGAGCTGCTCGGTCTTGTCCCCCAATCTTTTCAATATTATCCAGATAGCTGGACAACATTGGATGTCCAAGATTTAAAAAATCTCTTCCGTCAAGGATCATCCCAATACATCTCCTTAATAGCCGCATAAAGTCATTTACACTGTGGTTGAAGAATTCTTCAAGAGCGTCCACAGTGTCTGTGTTTAGAGCAGGCAATGCTAAGGAAGATGTCACTGGGGGAGGAAAAGTGTCCGCTGGGGGTTGAGGAAGAAGAAGCCCGTCTCTATAGCAGATTCATAACATGCGGGGTCTGTAAAGCTAGTATGGACTTGGCAGAACTAGGAACCCGAGGAGAAGCATTAGTAGTACATATCACTCGGGCAGCGCCACCAGCAAGGGTAGACGATGGTGTATCTTCACTCGAAGTTCCTCCCGTGACAGAAGTGGCTTCAAATGAGAACTTCAAATTTTCTTCGCCTCCCGCTGGCGGAGGACTTGGGGCTGGAGGAGTTACCAACGCTTCAACAGCCATAATAGTAGATGACGTTAATACTGCTGGCTGAGGAACAAAAGGCACACAGACAACCACCGAAAAAGTTTCTTCAGAGCAGACCGGGGGTTGGAGATGGCAGACTTGGGGAAGGCGTAGCCTCTTTCGCTGCGGCCGCAACAACTACCTCTGTCCTATCATCACTCCCGAGTTCATCGACAGGGGGAGCTGAAGAAGGAACAGAGGGAGGAGTTGTCGTGAAGTAGTCTGCATCAAATTCATTGGCAGAACTACCTAATCCACCTGCTGAGCCAGTGATGCCCGAATAATCCACCCTCTCCTCAGATTCTCCCCTGGTAGTTGAATGCATCGGCGAGTAGGGGTGACCACCTGCAAAAAGCAAACAAATAGTGTTACATATAACGACAAAGTGAATAATGGACAGAGAATAAAATATAGAACCCATGTCAGGAGATACAAGTCCAGTTATCGGACTTGAAGAGGGAGTCATTGCTGTTTCTAGAAGCGCACCCGTTTAGCTACCTAGAGGTTGCGTCACGAAGTGTTCAACGGATTCTGCGGTAGGGGGAGTTGGGACCTCAGCAGCACTTGGGGCTTCAGCAGGTCTACTCTCCTCTGCTAGCACCGGAGGCAGAATTGAAGCCAACAAATCTGAAGTAAACTTAGCTGCCACCTCTTGAGGGACTAAGAGGGTCCCCGAGGCTAACTTCTGCTTCTTTTTCGCCAGTTTGCCTCTTGCAGGTCGACGGCGTTTAACGGTTGGACTCCGGGGACGGGGAACCAAGTCTTGAGTAGCACCGCCAGCATCGGCATCATCCTCATCATCATCAGAGTCGTCAATATCTGATGGATCGACCGCCGCACCAAGAAATTCGTCCATTCCCTTTACTCTCACTCTTTTAGCGCCCTTGCTGCTAGCATAAAAGGCCTCTATCTCCTTGCAGCAGCTGCGGTTGATGGAAAAGTTGGGCACTTTAGCATTAGCAACGCTGTACCATGTACAGAAGCTTAACGCCATGCTGAGCTCTGGCAATTTCAAGGGTAGCATAAATTCTGCTCCGGTTCCTCCAGCAACAAAATGGAACCAGCCCCGTGCCCCTGCGTACAGATTCCCCTCGTACGCTAACTTTTTGTTCGGATTTCCTATATAAAGCTGCGTATATCCAAATTGACGAGCAAATCTGCTCGGGATATATGGCTTTATATAGCATATGGTGTCTTGCTTATACACCAAGTGTCCGGAGCGAATATTCAGTAACCACCAGAAGACCCCTGAAGATAAGGTGGTGAATTGGTCTGCTCCCAAAATATCTTTAAATTTAGATCCATATTCTCCCCCAGGGAAGTCTGGGAAGCAGCGGAAGATCTCATAATTCTGATCATGACGGAGTATTCTGCGGATTTGAGACATGTAATTATTTTTCCAGACAGAACGCTCATACTTCTCTACGAGGTACGGCTTGTCAGTTGGGTTGTAATCCGCAGCACTCATCAGCGACGGGCAGTGCATGACTAGCCACGCCATTAAATACGTATAGGGCATCTCTACCCTGGGGTTCGGTGTCTTCACCGTGGCAGCTTCTTTGGCCGCTTTACCCTTTCCAGCTTTGCCTTTATTCTGCTCTGCTGGCATGAAGCTGTTGCAAAGTGCCCGGAGCCCACTTTGGAGATTGGCAACCATTGCTGGTAACAATCCGAACGGTCGACCATAAGCCAATAGAACGGCTGGATAGACGACATTCCTGGTAATGGCCTCCTTAGGAAGAGAAGGGACAACACATCTCTTTAACCAAAGTATCAGAAATCCCGCAAGCAGACCCCTTTCTGAAATTGGGAACTGTGCCTGGTAGTGGAAGCTCTGAAAGACCGTGCCCGGACCAAATCCTTCTTTATTTGATTCGGTCGTGTATGATGTGGCTTCTAAGATGGAGATACGCTACTTCACTTCTTCAATACTAATGGAAGGGCGTCTATGAACCATAGGGAGACTCTCCTTTAGATTAATGAAGAGATAGTCTGCCCACTTCTTATGGCCAATTCCCTGGTTCCTTACTCAAGCCAGGTCGGCACAAATATGATAGTGACACATCATTTTCCAGTAAGTCTGGTAGATGTGCTCATCCCCCGCTTTCAGCATCTTCAATTCTTCAGCAGTTGGGATATATTCCTCATAAGGGACTTCGCCTATTGATAAACCAGACACTTCGAACATCTCAAGAGAGCGAATCCAAGCTCACACACTGGTGTGAAGAAGGTGCCGGTCTCAGGGTTATACATCTCCAGCAGGCAGAATAAGTGGAATGCACTTTGAGGCAAACCAAACTGGACGTTTCTAATAGCTTTGTGCAAGCCAATTTCCTTTAGAGTTTGATCATGTGTGTCCAGTATGTGTTTGACAAGTCTGAACCACCACATGTTTCCTAAAGAGTGGACCCATCCAAGCATTCTAAAGTCTTTGGCAGGGTACTGACCACCCTTGGCCAAGAATTCGCTAAAGAATGTCTTAGCAGGAATTGGGACTTCACCTACAAGGTGCTCTTTAGTGACTCTGCCTGGGAGGAGCCCCGTAATACATCTGGGTGGACCGTCATGAAAGGCCCCATTCGCGCCAAATTTGCCGGTCGCAAAACTATCATACTCACGAGTTAGCACAAATTCTAACTCGCGGTGGGAAGACAGCCTCTGGAGATACACCAAGAGGTAGCTACACTCCATGTCGGGCAGAAACATGAGCAGATCCCCGACCTGGTACAGCCATTTGCTCTCCTCTCTAAAAAGGACCTTATCCGAGTGCTCTATAGCATCTCCAAAGAGGAACCCCGGCTTCTCCAACGCCTCCCGATTTGTGGCTTCAAAGGGAGCATCCGTAATGATCTCCCGTGCAGTAGCAGGGTTGCATCTGATTAGCTTCTCCCTGCGCTCTCTCATGCTCGGCTTGTACGCAGCAAAAACAATGGTGAAGCGAAAATGGGTGACTGAGTCTGCACCCCCGCCATAGCCGAAGTGATGCCCTTGGGAGATTGGATCCACTAAGTAGCCAACTGCAAAAAAGGAATAAAGAATTAGGAAAATTTCTACAAATCAGAAAATTTGTTTAAGTATGAAAACGCGGAGCTAGGGATAACTCCGCGCGAAGTTAAGAAGATAGCCTCGTGTTTTGACAAAACGCGAGGATGATAAAATAACTTCGCGTTTAAAAACGCGAAGCTAAAATTCTAACCTCGCGTCCGAACGCGATAGTTAGCAAAAATAACTTCGCGCTTAAAACGCGCTGATAATGCGATAGCTTCGCGTGGAGGAAGATCAAAGATCTTTTCCTTATTCTCCAAGCCATTTGGCCGGAGTACGGCGATCTCGCCGATAAACGAGATGATTGGTCGGTTAAAACCGAGCCAAATCACTCTAAAAATGCTCTTGAAAACCCCAAAAGTGAGGTTCTTACCTCCGATAGGCGAGGCATGGACTGGCTCGCTGCCGCCACGGCTGCTGCCGCCGCTGCTTGCGCCAGTCGCCGACGGCGAGGCTACGCGAGAGGAAGGGCGAGTCTTGGGTGCCATTGATCTTGAAATTTCAGAGAGAAATCGATGACAAGCTTGGAGAAATCGATCGGGTCGCTTGGTCACCTGAATCGCCTGAGCTCTAGTCGCCGGAGTTCTTGAAGATTCTTCAGACGAGTGAAGAAGAAGGAGTTAAGACTCCATTTAAATGAAATAAACCGCCTCGTGATATTCGGCGCGAAAATCAGAGCGACTTATTGATCAATTACTCCCTAAAACGCGAAGCTATTTAGTTTCGCGTGGGCATCCAAATCGCGAAGTTATTAGCTCCGTGCAACTATGCAAAATGCAAAGCTAACTTGGTATTTTAGCTACGCGTTTCTATGAAGCTTGGACTTGGCAAGCGTGTTTAGGCGTCTCTGCCAAAATCTGATAATCGTCACTTGATTATCTTGGCGTGTGCAATTCAAGTTACGCATGAGAAACCTTGAATTGCCCCCATCAAACTAAGGCATGTGCAATTAAGCGTCTCTGTCTAATTTAAATGATCTTTATGTGATCATTTCGGGTACTAACAAATCTAAGTTACGCAGATGAGCCTTAGATTGTTTTACCAAAACAATGAGTTATTTATTTGTTGAGCAAGTAAAGATTTTGAAGCCAACAGATAAAGAGAAAAAGAATTATATTTATTCATGAAGCTTTTAGGTTACAGAAGAAAAGGAAGTTATAGCTCTCCCGAAAGCTTCAACCTATTCATCGACTCATCAATAACCAGACAACTATGATCTGCTCTGCAAAAAATCTCCTTTGCAAATGTCAACTATGATCTGTTTAAAGTTCTTAGTGGATTATCTGAAGATACTGCTATAAGAATCCTAATGAAGATGCACAAGTTAGATTCGACATGCTACAAGCCCTTAGATAATTATTTCTATCGCTTTGGAAAGCGACAGAGATTGTCATCTAATAGAAATGGTCCTCAAGAAAACTTAATGAGCTGCCGCAGAGTTTTTGTAACTCCTTCAAAAGTTTATCTTGTGGAGCCAGAGCTTGAAACCTGCAACTATGTTGTAAAGCATATGCTTATGGCTTCCTTAAAGTTACTTTTGTTGATAAAGACTGGTAGAGCCACATGCACTCCTCTTCAAAAAGGATCTGGTCCGAATATTTCGCTGCAAAAGAAGAATCAAGAGTTAGAGAAAAACTCGAAATTTTTTTCTAAAATATAAAAACGTGGAGCTAAAAATAAACTTCGCGCGCAGCTGAGGAAATAGCCTCGCGAATGAAATGCGACTGCTAGTCAAAATAGCCTCGCGTTAAAATGCGACTGCTAGTCAAAATAGCCTCGCGATTAAAACGCGACTGCTAGTCAAAATAGCCTCACGTTGAAACGCGACTGCTAGTCAAAATAGCCTCGTGATTAAAACGCGACTGCTAATTTAGCCCCGTGTTTCAAACGCGAGGATGACGCGACAGCTTTGCTAAAGAAAGAAGATCAGAGTTCTTCTTCGTCTTCTCCTTTCTTCCCAAGCCTTACGGCCGGGAAACGACAATCTCGCCGGTTCAAAAGTGGTTGGTTGGTTAAAACCAAGCCAAAACACTCCAAAATTGATTTGAGGAGTTTGAAAGTTAAGAATTACTACCTCCAATTGGTGCAGCGTGGATTGGCTCGCTGTTGTGGGCACTGCCTCGGCCGCCGCCGCTACTAACGACGGCAGCCGATGGTGAGGAGGCACGCGACGCCGTACTCTTCTTAGATGACATCCTAGTGATGGAAAATCTTTGGAAAGTCAAAAGAAGTTCGGTTGAAGATCATTCCTTCAAACCGATTCGCCTGAGTCGCTTGAGCTCTAAGCTCTTGAAATTATTCGGATGAAATGAAGAAGCAGAAGAGCTTGAGGCTCTATTTGAATGATCCGCCTCTTGGTATTCGGCACGAAAGTCAGAGCAGGAGTAATTACTAAGTAATTACTAAGCAATTAATGAGTAATTACTCACTGAAAAGCGAAGCTATTTAGCTCCGCGTAAGTGAACAAAATGCGAGATAAACTTGGTATTTTAACTCTGCGTTTCCTGATTTAAAGATCCAAAGTATTTCAAAATTTGCTAAGTTCTAAGCCATTTTGAAAACTTTGGAGGGGGTTCTGTTGGCAGTGAAAATTTCTAAGTAAAAAGAGTTTTCCACAACAGAATGTGGAGCTAACTCAGTAGCCCCACATTTGGCTATATTAGCCTCGCGTTTGAACAAAACGCGGAGATGTTTAATAGCTCCGCGTTAGTTCCGCATTCTGGTTCTTAACTCTGCATGAGCAAATAATCAGAATCTCAAATTGATTGAGATTATGATTTGGGCTTATCCAAATACCCAAATTAATTCCGATCAAAACTCTAAATCAAGAGATTTAAAGCAAAACTAAAATATTTGATTGGAATCCTTGATGAAAGCAAATTCTATTTAGATAGAAACTCTCAAATCATCCTAAAACTATAAATACCCTCTTGAGGAAGCCCTAGGGGTCTTCTTTTTCGGTCTTTTTTTCTTACGGCTGGTATTCTTTTTCTTCTTTTCGGCATTTTGGAGAATTCAAGTTATGCACAGGGCCTTGAGTTCGTGAAAGACCAGAGAAGATCGTCTACAGTCGGCCATTATCTTCAAGAGAGAAGATCTCGACGTCAGATCGTCCAAAAGAGCTGCTTGACAGATCCCATCGCCACAGATCCCACACAAATCATTGTAAAAGAGAGCGATTGAACTATAAAATCCTCTTGTTTATTCTTTTTCTCTTGTTCTCTTCCGTTGTAATTCGAGTTTATTCAATGGAAGGAAAGCGAAGAAATTCCGCTGCGAACAGTTGGGTTTATGCAGGTTTTTTTATACGCAATAAACTGCATGTAAGTTTACAATTTCAATTACTTTATGTTGTCATCTCCTATGGAAAAGCTAGTTCAGGAAGAACCTTGTGCAAGGAAAAGAAATTAAATGAATTAAAAAAGCCACAATGAACTCTTGAAAAATAAGTTCATCTATATTTTTTCCACATTTTTTTGAGAAAATTCTTAAATCCTTCCAAATTTTTCCCTAAATCAAAATGCAAAAAATAGCACAAAAAATTAGGGTTTCATTTTTATCTTAAATCAAGAAAAACACTAATTCCTCTCCTCCTTTAAATCCACTTTTGTGGTGGACTGTCGGTTGGGACGCGGGCGGCCGGAGTGGGGGAAGCGGGCAGCCGGAGCAAGGGAAGCGGCCGGAAGGGGGAGGAGAAATGGGTGGTCCGACTAGAGCTCGGAGTTATTGGAAGAGAGAGTGAAAAGGAGATGGGTTTAATGAAGGTGGAGAAGGGGGAGAGATGGGTTTGGAGAAAGAGGAGTTAATTTTCAGGGGGAAGAGTTGGGTTTGGGAAATCGGTTGGAGTGAAAGAGATGGAGAAGATGAGGGCAAAAGTGGTATTTAGGTGTGCTCATTAGGAAAAAACAAGGGATTTTCAAAGGGGGGTGTGCGCACTAGGAAAAGTAGGCTCACTAGGATAAAACCTGTGCCCATCTAGAAATTCCCCAAATAACATGGCATGCAGGTTTTGATTTGTTAGTTTATGCGGAGGGTGATATGTTTAATGGTTCTTGCTAGAAGTTGTATTATGGCCCTAGAGATAGTGTGCACTAGCAGTCATGTTCAGCAATCAGCATACCTTTTTTGCTTCCTTTGTGCTGTGATAAAAATGGTTAGCCTTTTGTCCATCCATTTTAGCGTTAAGCTCCGGAGGTCAAGTTTGGTTGTAAATGTTAGAAGCAGCGTGCTTCCTCACAAGTCCAGCTACTGTTCTAAACTAGGGGAGTGTTGAAGTGCCAGGAATGCTATGAATCATGGTCACTTGCATTGTGAAATTGTTGTCTAACGCCATAACGAACAATGGTTTTTCTCGTGCTGTTGTTTTTTGTGTGCTCATGTCAGTGTTGTATCATAATTGGTATCAGTTCCTGGGCTTCTTAGCTTGCATGTAGGAGTTCTGTCGAAGAGGAAAAATGCTAGGAGGATTGAAGTCCTCAGGGTTCTATATTGTTGAGGGCAACCAATTTGGATTCTTTCTTCAAAATGGTTCCGTATATAGATATAGGTGATGCTGCATCGTGAAGGCTTATTGGAGCTCATCAATATAGAACCCAAATAATGTTCCGCATATACCCAGAGGCAAAGTTCCTGAACAAGGAATTGTCTTCTGATATCATCCTAGTAGTGGTCATCACTGGAGTTTGACATATCAGACTAGGACATTCCATAGAAATGCAAAAGCAGACATTATTTGCTGAGTTTACTTGAGCAATTTGAGAAGTATATTGGCAAAAAGAACTCGAAAGAGTCTTCAAGGATTGCGATTCTTGACGAGCAGAGGAGTCTGTAAGAAAGAGGCCCATACAGCATGAAAGCAAATGAATTCCTCCAAAGTGTAGTGCCGCTTGCATGGACGGACGACCAAAATATGGGAGTCACCTCACACACGTAAATGCAACTCGGGCTAAAATTTTGAACCATATTCAGTAAGACTTCTCCCCCAACCATCTTTGTCGCGCTTCTAAACTCCCTGAGGAGAAGAACCCCCAAGTATTACAGGGATGTCGGCCACAACACCAAAGATTGCTACCAATTAAAGGGCAATGAGAACCACATCCAGCAATGTCATATCATAAACTTCGAATGTGTTTGTTTGCAAGGGAGTAGACTAAAAGTAGTGAAAGTAGCTCATTTTCATTATTTCAAGTGTTTGTTTGGATAGCAAAGAAGTTGAAAGTTTTTTTTTGTATGTTGAGATGGTGTCTATGTGGTATCTCACTTTCAAAATTTTCTTACTTACAATTTGGTTTGGAAGAGCTCTAGTATATAGAGGATAAAGGCAAATAAAGTAATTTTTTATTTACATGCTATTATTATAATTTAAAAGTTGTATTATATATATATATATATATATATATATATATATATATATATATATATATATATATATATATATATATATATATATATATATATATATATATATATATATATGAGTAAACGGGAAATACACCGGCGGTGAAGGGAGTTCTTTCACTGCTGCTTAGGTGGCCCAATAAAATTATTACATGTGACACCACTCAAAGGGCAATTAAGGAAATTCATTTATTTGTTATCTTGAATAGCGCCGCGTGTAATAATTTTATTGGACCATCTAAGCGGCGGTGAAGGAACTCCCTTCACCGCCGGGGTATTTCCCGTTTCCTCATATATATATATATATATATATATATATATATATATATATATATATATATATATATATATATATATATATATATATATAATAAAATAATATAAGTATTATTTTAATTAATCAATTAAATAATACTTATGTTCCATATTTTAATACACTTTTTTTTGTTCCAGAATTTAGCAAACAAATATAAGAAGTAATCTGTTTTTCTATTTTTATCTTGGAAGTTACTTTATAATTTCTTTCCTACTTTCACTGCTTCTAATAGCGAAACACACTATTCGTTGACATGGGTAAAGGATGTTTTAAGACTAACGGATGTTTTATAGCCACAGTCACATAAAAAGGAGAAGGCTGAAGGATGTTTTAAGACCAAGGTAAGTAACACTAGTTTTTCCAAATGTAAAGAAAAGCTCTTGAATGGTTCCTCTGTGTAACCCATCTTTGTTCTCATGGCTCCAATAATGAGTTGAAAAAGGTGGATACATAATCAATACTTCTGTAGGTTTGATTGGATTAATTCTAGTTGACTTTAGATAGGCTAAAAACTAAGCTTAATGTACCTATGCACAAATTTAGCGTTTGTTTGTTCCACCAAATGAGCTTGGTTTGCTGAACTTGTTAACTGAACTTGTTAATTAGTTGAGTTGAGATTCGAAACTTTCCAGCATTATTAAGAGACCGTAGTTAAGCTAGTTGAGGAATTGTGTAGGCATGCAGTTATAGATAAAGGAGCAAAGCTTTTAAGGGGTTGAAAGTAGTCACGAAACGAAAAATAAACATCTAAAAAGGAATGTTCAAGAACATGCAATCTACGCACTACATATACTATATGAAGGCCCTTGGCAAAAGCAGGGTGGTCGCTGATTCGTGCTCCGGTCCTCCAGCAGCACAGGTAAGTCACCCCGTGCTCCGGTGATCCTCCGGCGACCATGAAAAAAAAAAAAAAAAGGGGGGGGAAGGAACAAGGCCGGCAAGGGGGACGGTTCGTGGGTGGTGCTTAGCCTCAGCGTATCATCATTGGCATGGAGTTCAAATGGGGATGGCTGGGGAGGGGCAAGACTCGCGAGCATGAAAGCAGTGACGAAGACAAGAACCCCAAGCACAAGAGAAAAAGCTGGGCCGACGTCGCCAAGGGATCGCCGGAGACCGAAAGGACTGTCACAGCCTTGGTCAACTCGGTGAACCCTAGCAACATAGACCCCAAAGCAATTTTCACTGGCCTAGAGATCGCAGCGCTGCTTGCCAAGGCCGGCGAGCCCGGCGAGAGAGGAAAGCAAGAGGAAGACAATGGTGGGTCATGGACAGAGGTCTGAGCTCGTACCTCAAGCAGAAGGGTTAGGGAACCAACCACTGCCATTGTTGGTCAAAAGAGAAAAATTTCATTCTCTGGTAGTGATAACGGGGAGGAATGCTAGACATGTGGTCGAAAGGGCCACTTCAAGGATGAGTGCCTCTTCATTCGTTGTTGTTTTTGCAAAACCCTCGGTCACAAGATCGCTGAGTGTCCGATCTTGCCGACAAGGATGAAGTCACCTGATCAATAAGCAAAAAACTAAAGGATAGCTATAACAAAGAAGACCAACTCAAGAACTTCGGATTAGAAGAGTGGGGGTAAACAACTGATGGCTTGACGGGTTGGTAACACGTCTGGCAATGGCATAATGAAGCATGGGGCGACGGAACTCAGTCCCAAAGTAGGTGGCAGGGATGGAGGCACCAAAAGCCTTAGATCAATGAACAAGGAAACAACAAGCAAGCAGAAGTTCCTTGACGGCTCACAGGATGACAAGAAAAACAAGCCCATCCTCTTTCTCCCAACTTCAGACAGGGCGGCGGAGGACTGGGCATGGCTCTCAAAGATCATAGGAGTTGTGTACCCTGGTCATGGGAATCCATCGGTGCCTGATATGATCGGCGGACTCAAAGCCATTTCGGCAGTTTTCTCTCACTTCGAATGGAAGTTTCACAGTCTGGGCAGATATTACCTAGTTCGTTTCCCGTCCAATGAGGGATTGGATTTTGCCGTCGGAAGGACATCAATCCCTTGCCGAGACCACACCGCCGGTTTTATGGTGTACAGATGGTCCGGTGAGGAAGACGACCAGGTCCAATTATTCCCGATTACGGCCACAATTGCCATCCAGGGGCTGCCATTGCATCACTGGAACAGATGCGACCTCAGCAAGGTGGTAGCCAAGTTCGTTCATCTGATCGACGTTGCCGATGTAACCATCAACAGAACGGAGTTGTCAATGGCGAGAGTAAGGATTGGATGCGAAAGTGTAGATTTCATACCCAAAGAGCTCATGATAGTGGTCGGCAACCAACGGAGAAAAATCACAATAAGAGTTATCGACAAAATCCTCCTCCCGCCGATGCCACGACCCACGGACCGGGCCACTTATAAAACGCCGGAGCCTACGGCGGCAGATGATTCACCGGTAGACAAGGGTAAGGCAACCCTCGCCTACGGGAAACGTCCTGGCCGCCGGGCTTCAACGGCGATTCATGTGGCACCGTACATCGGACCAACCATGGTAGGAGATGGATAAGAAGGGAAGGCCCCATCAACCAAACCAGAAATTCCCCGATCCAACTTTCACAAACAAAGCAAAAATCCCCGAGATAGGAACCAACTCTGCAACAAGAGAAAGGGATAAAGTTGCTTACTATTTGGAGGAAGGAAACAGTAGAGTTGGTGAACCAATGCTACATGAAGAAAGAAATAGCGAAAAAAGAGATGGGAAAGACAAGCTAGAAGTTCCTAAAGGAGAATGGGTCTCCTTAGGAGGGAGTGGACCTGCCCTTGCTGGCCATAGCTCGCGGCGCTCGGCCAAATTAGGCGAAGGAAGTGGAATTGGGGGAGGAGATGAAGGGACGGGGCTCTGCACCGGAGCAGGTGGGGAAGAGGAAAGTGGTAATCCACTCCTCGAAGACCAGACCTCCTTTAATGAAGAGAGAGGAAAAATCAGGAGGGACGCCAGCTTTCATGAAGAGAGCAAATCCTGCCGCCCACATATAGATAAAGACAAATCCTCATTTGAAGTAGGGAAAAAAGTAAGGAAGGAGTTTCAAAACTTTCTTGGAGACCAAACTAGTGGGTGGACCCCACCAACCTCATGGGGAAGGAAACAAAGGAAATTTGAGGTAGGAAAGGAGTGGGGTCTGCAGAGAGGAGAAAAATCTGGATTTCACTACCAGTGGGGCCCACACGCAGCAAATTCATCAAGTCATAGATGAGAGAGGTTCTAATTTCATGTATATGACCAGGAATGTGGATGAAAATTTGACTTTGGATACAGAGAGACTGGGTATGGGACTTATATGCAGCACATCTAATCTCATGGATGTAGATAGAATCTCTGATAGGGTATTAAACTTTTTTGAAAAAATTAAGAGTATGGGTCTCAGTGAGGATAATGAAACCTCGAAATTAATTAGACAGTTGGGGTTACTGTCCATACTGCCTAGATTTGATAAGCAGGTTCTTAGGGAGGCCACTTCGAAGTTGCTAACCAACATAGTTTCTGGAGAGGAGATAAGAAAACCAACAAAGATACGCAGACAACAACCTTCAAGATTCCCGAAAAGAATCAAAGAGAAGTTGAAGAACCAACCCAGTCAACATGTTTCAAGGAGAGGAAAAGAAGAATCTGCACCAGAGGAAGCAATGAAAGAGGTGACTAGCCCAACATGTAGCAGGGAGAAGTTGAAGAACCGATCCAGTCAACATGTATCAGAGAGAGGAGGAGAAGAATTTGCATCAGAGGAAGCAATGAAAGAGGTGACCAGCCCAGCCTGTAGCCAACAGGAAATACTTCAGGAGCATACATCTACAGAGCCCCTGGAAAAATCTCTTCTGATGGTTGTCACTGGTAACAATGATGGAGAAGGACAATCTAGTCCTATCAGAGGGGATCGGTATTACAAGCTAGCGCCAAAGGGGATACAGATCACGCCGGCTAGGCGAAGCAGGAGATTGGAATAGAAGAGGGGAGGCCATGAGTATCAGACAGGAGAAGTAGCATCACTTGCCACAAAGCGCAAGGCCCTTCTTACAGACTACGAGCAAGGTAACAATATTGCCCCCTTAGATGTTTTCAATTTAATACCTGATAACATCTTACTTTCCATTGCACGCATATGCGAGATTGATATGGGCACCAAGAATGAGGACCACACCCGCAATCTAACACTAATTAGAAACTTGGAGGTTCTGGGAATAGAACACGGGGTAGGGAAAGAGGGCAAGGGAAGCTGCTAACCGCCTAGGTTAGATATGGAGAGGTTATACAATTAAGAATTATGAATACACTATTTTGGAATGTTAGGGGAATTGGCACCAGAGGCAAGCGTCGAATGGTGTCTGATACATGTAGAAACACAGCCATTGATATTGTGTGCTTGGTGGAATCGAAACTTAGTAACCCATCACTGAGTGTTCTATGTGAGCTAGGGAGTAGATTCGATTTTGTTGTCAAGAATGCGACCGGTGCATCAGGTGGCATTCTTATTGGAGTCGACCGGAGTCGTTTTGTGATTAAGGAGTCCCGGGTCAGGGTATTCACCCTCTCTATAATAACAAAAAGAAAAAGAGATAGATGGATGCAAATGGTGACGGCAGTATATGGCCCAAATAGGAGTGATCAACGGATCGGGTTATGGGATGACCTGATAAGGGTGCGGGCGTGGAAAATAGATCCTTGGATTGTTGGAGGAGACTTTAATGTAGTAAGATTTTCAGACGAAAGGAAAGGGGGGACATGAACACACGAGACAGGGACCACTTTAACGAACTTATTGGAAACCTGGAGTTAATTGAAATACCGCTGATAGAACGTCGTTACACGTGGTCTAGTATGAGAGAGGATCCGTATATGGCAAAATTAGATAGGGTATTTGTTTCCTCGGACTGAAAAACTAAATTCAACTTCGCTGTTGTGCGCCCTATGTGTAGGCCAAGCTCGGATCACATACTCATAAGATTGGAGTCCCGAGAAGTCAGACAAAAGAAAAAACGTATTTTTAGGTTCGAAAAGTGGTGGTTCGAACATGAAGAGGTATATGAAATCATTAAACAGAGTTGGACACAACAAACAAGGAGGATGGATGCGGCCGACAACATATGTGCAAAACTGCATCGACTACACAGAGTTCTCCTGAGATGGGAGAGGAAACATTTCAGGATGCAAGAACTGTCCAAGGACGAGTGTATAAAAGAGATTGAGCTTCTAGAACGAGAGGAGGAAGTTCAGACGCTGTGCAAAGAAAAGTCCACCCACCTCGGGGAGTTAAGGAAACTGATAGGAGAAATTTATAAAAGGGAGGACACCAAATGGAGACAAAGAGCTCACAACAAATGGCTAAAGGAAGGGGATGCGAACACAGGTTTCTTCCACAAAGTGGTGAATATGAGGAGACGTATAAACACCATTTACAAACTTACATCAACAGAAGGAATCCTTATCGAGGGAGAAGACATATACCACCATATTCACCAACACTTCAATCAGCTTTTCGGAAAAACCACGAACAACAGAATTGAAATATTCCACGAGTAGTGGCAGTCGGACGTGGACCTTCAAGTTCTGGAGAAAGACTTTTTGGAAGAAAAAGTAAAGAAGACAGTGTGGGATCTTGGTCATGATAAACCACCAGGCCCGGATGGTTTCCCCCTTTTTTCTACATAACTTTCTGGGAGGAGATTAAAGGGAATTTAATTGCACTCATAACCGACTTCGCGGAAAGAAGAGCGAAGATTGAGAGAATCAATTACTCGTTCATAGTTCTCATCCTGAAGAGAGAATCACCTGAAGTAGTTGGAGATTATCGGCCTATAGCTCTACTAAACAGCTGTTTCAAGATCATATCTAAACTCGTTGCGAACCGCCTCGCAGCCGTCCTCCCACATCTGGTCGATGAAACACAGTCGGGATTTATACAAGGGAGAAGTATCCTTGGTGGAATAGTCCTAGCAAAAGAAGTGATTCATTACTGTAAAAGGACAAAGAAAGACGGATTTCTTCTCAAACTTGACTTTGAGAAGGCCTACGATATGGTAAGTTGGGACTGCCTATTGGAAGTCATCCAGAGTAGCGGTTTTGGAGCTCGTTGGACTCAGTGGATTAAAATGTGGCTCACCTCCGCGAAGATCCAGACGGTCGTTAACGGAGAGGTTGGCAGGGAGATTGTTTGTAAAAGAGGTCTGCGCCAAGGAGATCCCCTATCCCCCCTCCTCTTTGTGCTCATTGCTGATGGCTTAAATTGATTGATCAGGAAAATATCGAATGCGGGCTTATGAAGGGATTACCAGGAAGCAGGAACTCTATTATCACTAATCTCCAATATGCGGATGACACGTTGATTTTCTATGAGAATAAGGTTAAGGGGGCCGTTGTCCTGAAATGGGTACTCTGCTGCTTTGAGGCTTGGTTTGGTTTAAGAATTAATTACAAAAAGAGCTCCATGATAGGTCTGGGACCCCTGGGCCCACTTACATTGACAATTCAGAGTATCTTGGGCTGCAAGCTGGAAAAATTTCCTTTTAAATATTTAGGTATGCCGATTAGGAAAGGAAGGCTCATCAAAAGAGACTGGTGTCCCGTCATTGATAAGATTGAGAGGAAGTTTGACGGATGGAAGGCCAGATACCTTTCTCTAGGAGGTCGCATCGTCCTAATAAACTCGGTTCTCTCATCCATTCCACTCTACCTCATGTCCATCCTATCTATCCCATCATGTGTTAGAGAGAGGATAGATAAAATTAGAAGAAGATTCTTATAGAGGGAAATATTAGATAATCAGTCAAAATATAGTTTAGTGGGTTGGGACCAGGTATGTAAGCCAAAAAAGGAAGGAGGTCTAGGAATCCTAGATCTAAAAACCTTTAACCTTGCCCTCTTGACCAAATGGTGGTGGGGAGTGTTGATAAAACTAGGAGGACAATTGCAAAAGCTATTGCTTCTCAAGTACGGCCCGAGAAGAGGTAAATGGTGGAAAGAAAATCATAACACATCACATATTTCAAGTTTCTGGAGAGAGGTACCAAGAACGAAGGATATTTTCCGATCAAGCATATCGTTCATCCTCTGTAGGAAAGGAAGTGTATCTTTCTGGAATGATCGATGGTGTATGAGGAACCACTAAGGGTGCTTTTCCCAAAGGTCTACGAACTAGCAAACGATAAGAATGTCATCATTAGCCAGCTGTGGCACCGAAGTAGGTGGGACCTGGGAATTAATGGATATACAGATGTCGCAACTTGTTCACAGGTCATAGAGCTTAAGAATCTCATACAGCAGTTCCCCCCGAGTACTAATGAATGTGATAAGGTCATTTGGAGATGGGAAAAAAAAATAAAAATTTCACTGTTTGATCTGTATACAAATATTGCATAGATGGTGGATGCAGGCTCGCACAGGCATCCCACATATGGCAGACTAAATGCCCCCTCAAAGTAAGGGGGTTTCTATGGACCATCGCCAAAGGTGCTATCCTAACCTGGGACAATCTATAAAGGAGGGGATGGAAGGGACCAGGTATTTGCGTTCTATGTCAAGCAGACGCAGAGTCTAGTTCACATCTATTCTTATCATGCGCCTATACTGTAAAACTCTGGAAAAAATGTGCAGCATGCCTGCATATAATAATCAACATGGCCGAGTATGCCGATATATGGGAAAGTGTCGGAATTAGTAGGTCTACAAAATACGGTGCCCATATCCGTCGTATTATGTTAGCAGCTATCTGTTGGAACGTGTGGAGAGAGAGAAACAACAGAATTTTTAGACAGAATACGTATCAACTGATATCTGTTTTTACTTCACATATCATGACATGTTCTCTTGGACAGGTCTATTATCGGAGAGAGAGCGTCTATGCCTCTCAGAAGACCAGGACACAAATGAGGAGCTGCAGGAAGACCTTCCAGTTGTGGCGACAGGGCCCCGCGGACAGTGATTGAGGGAGCGAACTCTTGGTCGTCGACAGTCCACTGCTAGTAGAGACTTTTGGATGTTATTTTGTTTTGTATTCTGCCCTCTTTATTTGGGTTTGTTGCTCTAAGGCCAAACTATTGATACCCATGGGTATCAGGACTTCTTTTATTTTGCGATTTTGTTTTGACATTTGATGTAAAACAGGTGTTCTGTTATCTCTCATTAATAGAACTCGGGGGGTAATTGTTCACCGTTACAACCTCAAAAAAAAAAAAAAAATGAATGATTTTCTGGGACCTAGTCGAGATGTACCTAATGTTGTGGTTCAGTTTACTTTGGAGCCTAGTTCAGCTATATCATTTTTGAGAGTCCAATCAGGATCACAAGAAAATATAAAAAGGCAGTAGAAATGAAGTTGAGTTGTATATTAAATAGATGAGTCTAAAAGAGGTTGCAGCCGTGAACTTATGTAGTTACAGTAAGGATAATTGTCTTCAGGTACTCTGCCAATGCTACCACAGGGAAGAATGGAAAGTCTAATACTTGAAATACAAAATGAAAAAGATGTTAGTATTCTTCATTAATTCAATAGAGCTTTTAGAAAGTCCTACTGAATATGATTTAATATTTTGTGATAGAATTCCTTTCCGCCAACATATTTACTGGAGTGAGATATTATGGTCAAATTTAATGACAAAATTTTTGGAATATTATTCCATTATCTAAGAAAGAAGTTGATTTTGCACTTGCTAACTACCATTCAGGTAACACATGCAAGGATTTCTTTTTTAATTTTATTTTTAGAGTAACAAAGTAAAATTAATGTAGCTTTGAAAAGAACTCGGAAATAATGTATGGCAGTAAACCTCAAGGAGGTATGGTTTAGATGTATGATCTGTAGTAAGAACATTTTGAATTTTCGTATATAATTTCTGTAATGCCTGATTCTGATAGATATATTTGTCATAATATGACTTAGACATCCGACACTTAACATATCTGATATATGGCGCATGGTAGTAACATAGGAGATTTAATATGACATAAGCAATTGTGAAATAACCTGAATGTATGTGTACTGTCTGAATATGATTTGATAATTATTTCTAATTTCCGAATCGAAATATCGATTTTGATATAATCAGATAAATACACTATATCAGTATCATAAGACATGAAATTCATAAGTTTGTATATACTCTGACATAAATAAGCCCGGGTTAATAGGGAAACTATATGATGGATAAGAATTTTATTATATGAGATTTTAGGTGATTGCAATTTAGAAACTAAGACTTTTGTTGCAGCGGTTCCTAGTGGTACTGGACCACTATCTGATTTCATTTAGAGTTTCCGAAGCAGAGCGTCTATTCTGATATGTAATTTGATTTATATTTTGAGTGACTTGCGGCACATTATGGTTCAGCGCTATGAGTCTGAATCGGGTCCGGGTATATTAGACACTTATATGATAATTGAAGATAATGCTATTTTATTTATCAATAGTAATTTTAAATACCTGACTAATTAATTATCTTAAGATGTATCTCTCTCACGCCACTCTTCATTTGAATCATGGTGAATTTACCTGTCTAGAGCTGAACACTAAAGATCCTAGTGTATAAGAATTTGATTGTGTGCTCTTATTGATGCGGATATATGGTTATGTGTGACACTTGATGCATGCACGATTACATAACATACGATAACTTTACTTGATACATGACACATAATAACTCTATATATGACATGGCTAATTATGTGCATGATATATGACATGTGATATTTGTTAATAACATGATACATTATATGATACTTGCATGACTGATACTGTTTATATGATATTTGACACGTGATATATGGTATATGTACATGAACTCGATACATGACATAATTTAATGAACAAATACTTGAATACCAGATAAACGATGTACATGATCGTTTTTAAAAATATATGACAAGTTCAATATGGGATATCTTGACTACATCGAAATAGAATATCATCGAGATACATATGTACATGATTTTAAATTAAATTGATTCGTGGATTTCAGTTTCTAGTAATAACAGATATGTACACAGTTTGACTTGACAAATCATGATGTTTCTATTGGTTCATGTGTATCATGTATCATTAACTCTGTAATTGGGGAAACTACATGATGATAAAAATCGTATCCTATGAAGATCTAGTTCCCATTTATAGTTAGGTGCTGAGTATTTATACTATAGCAGCACCATGTGGTACTGAGCCACAGTTTGATATTTAAGTTAATGGTTTACGTCTGTTATGGTTTCATAGTATGAGGCACCTAAAGATTTGTCATGGTTCAACGCCATGAGTTCTGATTGGGTCCTGCATATATACGAGCACTTGTATGATATTGAGAATGATACTATTTTATCCATAAATGATAGTTTCATATATTTAACTAATTATTAATCTATTTAGTTTATAATATTAATATAAGACCTGAACGAGATCTATTGCATGTCTCTAATGTGCACAACTCTGAATATTTGATTTAATTGTAGCTCCAAGTTTTATTTATATTATTTCTGATTTATACTATCATGACCATCACTGATATAGCATGTTCATGGTAACCTACTCTAGTACTGTGATAATTTCTCTTATTCTTTGTGTTAGTTGTTGGTTTAAATTTTATGGGTTCTGAACGAAAGTCTGGAAGGTAAGAAAGGAAAATTAACCCCAGTCGACGATCAATACTTCATTGAGTAGGTTGAGTGACAGTAAGCAGTGGAGTATTGTTTGGAGATCCCTTCTAATTATCTATTTATATTTTCTTTTATCTAGACATTGCTTTACTCTTTTGATCTTTCGACTCTTTTGTGTTCATGTCCAAAGCAGTGTGTCTTTTTATGCAATTAACTTTTTATACAATAAAATCTTTCAGTTTCAGATATGTTATTTGTTTATCTGAATATGACAGTAATTACGGTTATTTTAAGATCATGTGAGTATTGGGTAGTCTAGTGTAGTTGCAGTAGCATCCTCCGTTTTGGAAAGCAGGTGAAAAATGGAGACGTTGTATTCACCGATGTTTCAAAGAAAAAATCACTTTTTCCGACGATGATATAGTCATAATTGAATTCTCCCATAGCAATGTTGTGGTTGTAGCTACAAATATTGACGGAGTTGAAGCGAGAAGGGTTCTAGACGACATAGAGTGTTCCTGTAACATTATTTTTCTTAATGAATTTAAACAAATGTGGATTGATAAGAAGGAACTTGACACTATAGATGGACCAATTACCGGGTTCAATGGAGTTGAATAATCTGCTCGGTCCATTGCTCTCCATACCTCGGCAAAGCTCCAAGAAGAGTGGTACTTAAAGTCAACTTCACTATTGTGGATGTGCCTTCTCCATACATTATGATTTTGGGGTGATCAATCTTGAATGCTCTAGTAGCAATAGTTTCTACCAAAGTTTAAAATAACTCGTTATGAAATCCGTTATATAGTGTTATAATACCTAACACAAATGTTCGAATATTTTGAATTTATGTTATAATGCGGGTATACTCAAAGGTTTCAATAAAAATATATGAGTATATTGTGCTATAACAGTATATTTTAATTTTATGGTATATTATGTTATTTGTTGTTTTTTTTGAGCAATTTTTAGATTGTTACTAATTATTTGCTTTAACTGTTAGCTGATTACTGCAATTTGTTTATTTTGCAGTTGCTTGCTTGTTTGCTTGTTGTAATTATGTTCTGTTGGAATTTTTTACTTATTAATTCTATTGAACCTTTAGTTGAACTAAAATGAACAATTACAAATATGAATAAAGTATTTTATAATATAAAGTGTAATATTGGCGTTGATTGAAATTAAAATAAGTAAATTTAAAATTTTATTTTCTTGATTAATGATGACTGAAATTACTATTATGGACTTAGTATAATTTATGAAGATAAATATGAAAATTAATCTCAAAGTTGTTAGAAATCTAGATTAGCTTTTATGTATTATGGAATATTTTCATAATCTTCTTTTAGAATTTTAAATTTATCTTTCAATTTAGAAAAAATATTTTGTATATTTTATATTTATTTTTGTTAAATAAATATAAAAGATATGGATTTTAGAGGTCTAAATGAGAAGATATTATTTGATAGAAATAAATGGAGAAGAACTATCAATGTAATCGACCCAGCGTGATTCCTTTTTGGTTCATGTAGCCTACCCCAAGTACTTGGGATAGAAGGCTTAGTTGTTGTTGTTGTTGTTGTTGTTGTTCTGCTAAATAAATAGAAAATTGCATAAGCTACATTGTACATAACGTTATATGCAATGTTACCTAATGGAGGCAAATTATCCCGTTACTATTATTGCTATTTTAAACATTAGTTTCTACCTTTCATCAAGTCATGAGTTCCCTGCGAAAAATAGAGTAGGTAGACTCGATAACAGCCGAAGGGTCTCATGGAGCTTCTATCTTGCTGCAGTAAAAAGTTAAGAAAAGGCTGTCAAAGTTTCAGGAGGTCAACACTATCTTACTGGCCAAATCACTGTTTCAGTTATGAGACGCAAGGCCCTCCTTGTAGATCTGATTCCAGAAATATCTTCGGATGTGGAGCACGTTCAAATTTCAGGAGGGACATCAGGAGAAAACTCGGGAGATCCTCTTCCATCCTCGGACCAGATCTGATAAGAAGCTACTACTTGGGGATATCATTGTTGCTTTCGTTGTTTTTGTGAGGAGGACTTTGTCCCTTATGTACTCTTTGTTTTAGTTTTTATTTGTTGTTTCACTTATATACTTCTTTTATATGAGAGTCCATCTGACCCAAATCTTATTATAGTTCTATTATCTACTTACTAATGGAACACGGAGGGTCTTTTTCACCCGCCGTTTTGGTCAAAAAAAAAAGAAGCAAAGGCTTTCGAAGTTTTGTGTGTCAAGTGCCAAAAATTGTTAGAAAGGACACTCCTCTCTGACACGTGATTAACGTCTCCCAAGTGAGAGAATATATGTATAATCGCTCCTCAGTTAAAGAAACCTTGGTAATACCACTTTGAGATGCCACAAAAATGGTGCAAATCTGGGCATCACTTCGAAATCCTTTTGAGGACCAGTTAGCTAAGTTCTTCCGAGACAATGAAGGCATTTTTTTTTTTGCATAAAGGCCCTTTGGTATGGAGGGTATCAACCTGGATGTTATCTGTCATCGACATAACATGAGTTCGTCCTACATTCCATTTAAACAAAAAAACATAATAGTAGTTCTAAGAAATGGAGAGTAGTTGAAGAAGAATTAGACAAGCTACTCGCCAGATTCATCGGAGAAGTCTATATTCCAAATGCTTGTTAAATGTGGCCTCGATGAAGAAGCCAAATGGAAAGTGGAAGCGTGTGGATTACACCCAATTGAATAAGGCATGTCCTAAAGATTGCACTTCTTTTTTTTTTAATCGACCACCTCACCAAATCAGTTTCTAGATATCAACTTTTGAGCTTCATGGATGTCTTCTCTTGGCATAACCATATTAAGATGTTGTTGGATGACGAGACAAAATCGTCATTCTTCACTGACCTTGAGACTTACGGCTAGGGGATCATGCCATTTGGCTTGAAAAACGCTGGGGCAATTTACCAATATGGGGTCAATAGGATATTCAAGCCCCCAATTGGGCAAAAATTGGAGATATATGCTGATGATATGTTGGTACCTATGATAACATTAAGGACCTGATGGAGACATTTGTTCTTAAAGAAGTATAACATAAAGCTGAATTCTGCTAAATGCATTTTGAGTTGTCATAGGCAAATTACTTGGATTCATGATAACGTTCTGAGGAATCGAAGCAAATCTTTTGAAGATAGATGCCATAATTAACATGAAAAAGCTGAGAACCATCAAGAAGATTCAGTCTCTTACAATTTATAAGGTGTCAATGTGTAAATTGAATAATCTGGGCCCAATTTGGAAGGCTCAGGAAAATTATAAACCCTGTAAAAAGGAGGCCCGGTCTTGTAGTTGGTAAGATCATCAAATTTCCCTTCCATGGATAGTCGAATTCGGATTTAAATACCCTATCTCCAGCAGATATGCAAAATCTCTGATCAAGCAAAACCGTTGCCAAATCGCAAATATTAAAAAGGTAAATTCTGCAAAGAAAACAAACTCTATTTACAACAAAGAAAATTCTAACTTCTTTTTGGATCCTCTCGATTATAAATACACCCTTTTTTCCACATAAAAGGAGAAGGCTCCTTTTCTTGAAAGTTATTGTTGACTTGTAACTCATAAAGATATGTTGAGAGATTGTCAACTTTTCGCATCAAAGTATACATTGAATGGCTATTTTATCTCCGAGAACGTAGGTCCAAAATCTTCTCAATCAAATTTCGTTGTATCCTTGTTTAAACTATTCTCTGAATTACTTTAACTCTTGCTATATTTCTCTGAGCTACTCACCCTCAATTGTTTGTTCGAATTGTCCTGAAGGACGATCCGAGTCGGACGAAGGCAAATTTTGGCACTTGGGTTTTTTGTTTACTATTTTTAGAGAAAATGATAATTATCTAGCATTGGGTAATCAATTATGAAAGAATCCTTTTACAAGCAGCCTGCTTTCTTTTCCTTTTTATCCTTTTTCCCATTGTTGATTATTTTGCCATATTTAACTTGTACTCAATCTTGTCTAATTTCTCTAACATCCATTCTCATGAAAATTCTTTTAAGCAAATGATCTTTTACCTAAATATTCCGTGGTAAATTGAAAAGGACACCCTTTAAATATAGATATTTTTATGTTTATTTTCCTAAAAGTATTAAATTAGCATCTTAAGCTCTTATATTTTTATGTTAACTTTCACTACTATAAGAGGTAGAGCAAGTTGAACATTGTAGGTGCAATAGCTAAAATGAAAGTTAAGTGAGATTAATATTTGGATGATTATACTTTGGGTTTACGGATAGGATGATAGAGGATATATTGGTCATTTTGATGGAATCCATGCCCTTGAGTGGGATACCTTGGGCCTCTCGTTAGGTGTGCTTCTAGGGAAATTCTATTTGCACACTGTTATTTACTCCTCATGTCCTGATTATTCTTTGCACCAGACTTCCGTTTTGAAATATGAGCAATTTACTCTCAGAACACAAATTATTTTCCAATTTTGCCCTTCACTCCCTTTAACCTCTTTCGGCAGAATTTTCTCCCAAATTCAACCGACAAACCCCCAAATTTAACCTCCTTCATCGTCATTTCGCGCGCTGGAACTCGAGAAGGGGATTCTGCACGCAGATCGCGGAGAGGAGGACAAAGTGGGAGGCGCCGAAAATCAGTCACCCTCACTCTCCCCTTACCGTCGAGCAACACATTGCTAGCTTTCACGTCCCTGTGCACTATCACCGGTTTGCACTCATGGTGCAAAAATACCAATGCCTGAGCCACCCCGACCGCAGCCTCCAGCCGCCTCTCCCACCCGAATCCGTGATCACTCCGTCCAGGCTACCGCCTTCCATGTAATCATACACTAGCAGCTTCTCTGATCCGAAGAGGCACCATCCGTTGAGCACCACAAGGTTCGAATGCGGCCATCCGGACCCGTTCCGCCCCATCAGAGCCTCCATTCCAGCCCGATCGCCAAGGAACGAATCCTCAGTTGATATCTGGCCGCTGATCGGAATCTGGCCGGAGAGCAACGGATTGTAGGAGACATTGAAGTTGCTGAGATCCGAGAGCTGGTTCAAGCTCGCCGTGAAATTGCCGGAGAAATTATTATACGAGATATCCAAGCTCTCCAAGCACTTGATCCCGCCGATCTCCACCAGAATCAAGCTGGAGAATCTATTATGCGAAGCGTTTAGGACCACCAGCGGCAGACCCCCAAATCGATAACAAAGAGGAGAGAGTTTGTGGCAAATGACTAGTGTGTCTTTCGGGAATTTTTAATAAGTTTTATATTGGGATTTATAAGGGTAATTTAGTCCAAAAAAATAATGTTAAACTTGTAATTATTTGTAAATTTTAAAACAGTGCGTCAAGAGTAATTTTCAGTGTGCAAAAAGAATTTCCCGTGCTTCAAAATGCTCACCACACATCACTCAGTGAGCACCATTTTCCCCTATGTTGTAAATCACTTTGCTAGAGGATTTGGTGGTCACTAAGTAAAATGAGATGCATTTGGAATTTCCCTGTGCTTGTGGGTCTCTTTTTATGCTCTCTTTCGAATTTCTCTCTATTACATAATAGCTGAATGGATTAAAACTTTTTTTGAATTGGGCTTGTCCCATGGAAGGTATGATAGTTACTTGGAGTAACTTATGTTGCTAATAGAGCTCTATCGCCCCAGTGGATTTCGTTATGTCCAAACGGATACAAAATCAGTCCAAAACAGTTATGAAATATAATCAATAAAAGGGGTTTGCGGCTAGGACTTGGATATGCTGTGATTTTCTTTAGCATGAAGTGGCTACTGCTGGTTTGTTTTTTTGGCTGCAGAAATAAAGACAGGTTTCTATTTGATTTTGGCCAAACGGTAATTAATAAAGTGGGGCTGCTGTTAATTATTTGCGAAGGTTCGGCCAAAAGAAAATAGTGGGCGGCTGCTAGGTTTTTCTTTGGCCGAAGAAAGGAAAAGACAGGGGCGGCTCTGGGTGGTTGCTGTTTCGGCTGAACGAAGAGAGAGAACTAGCTGTTGTTACTTTGGTTGTTGTTGCAGCCGAAGGAAGTAAAGGATTAGAGAAATCACTGTAACAAGAGATAGAATTTGATCTCAAATTCTTGTGTGATTTTATCGTAATTTCTCTTGTGGTTAAGAACAAGAGATTTGTAATATCTTTTGATATAGTGGAAGCTTTCGATCGTGTCCCCGTGGACCACATTGCCGAACCACGTTAAATTTGCTTGTTCTCTGTCTCCACTATTTTCTCTTTTGTTAACTATTTGATTCCGCTGGTTGTTGCATTAGTATTATTCCTATATTTTTGCTAACAATTGGTATCAAAGTCTTGGTTCGGGTCAGATTTCGCTCAGATCGGTGTTGATTTTGAGTCAGAGTTATGGCGGAAGATAGGAAGGGAAAGATTGAAAATTTTGATGAGACAGACTTCCAATGGTGGAAGTTGCAGATGGAAAATTATTTATATCAGAAAAATTTACATCAATCACTGTTTGGAGAAAAACCAGAAAAGATGACTGATGAGCAGTGGGAATTGTTGGACATGAGGATTTTGGCGCAGATTCGATTGTGCCTGATAAAATAGGTTGTGTTCAACGTCTCTAAGGAGAAAACCACTTCAGATTTGATATCAGCGTTGGCTAAATTTTATGAGAAGCCGTCTGCTTCAAATAGACTGTTTCTATTAAAAAATTGTTTAACTTGAGGATGTCTCTGATAGTTCAGTTGTGAATTATTTGAACGAATTTAACACATTATTGGCACAACTTGAATCCTTAGAGTTTGTCTTTGCTGATGACATTAAAGTTTTTATATTTATGTGTTCGTTACCGGATAGTTAGAGTAATATTGTTATGGCCATTAACAATACTTCCAACACTGCTATTAAATTTGATAATATTGTGAATACAATCATGAATGATGAATTGATAAAAAAAGTATGGGTGAGAGCATAGTTTCTACAAGTACTACCCTGTCTGTTGATAATGACAGAAAGAAGAAAAGGGGTAGAAGTTTAAGTAAAGAGTCGAAGTAAAGAGAAAGATCAAAATTTAAGGGGAAATTCAAAAAAAAATTAGTGTATTGGAAATGTAAAATAGAGGGTCATATGAAGAAGAATTGTCCAAACAAAGACAATGAGAAAGCGAATGTTGTGAATCCAAGTAAGGAGTATGATGACTTGTGCCTGTCTGCTCATACCGAATCAAGGTCAGATCTGTGGTTTGTGGATTCAGGGGTTTCGTTCCATTGCACTGTTTGTAGAGAATGGTTTGATAATTATGTTCAAGGTGAATTTGGATATGTGACTGTTGGTAATGGGTAGAAATGTAAGATTGTCGGTAAGGGGACAATTCAGTTGAAATTGTACAATGATAGAAAGTTATTTTTACAAGAGGTCAGGCACATACCAGATTTGAAAAAGAATTTGATATCTGTTAGTAAGCTGGATGACGAAGATTATCAAATCTCATTTGAGAGGAAACAGTGGAAGATCAGCAAAGGAGCAATGGTAGTGGTCATGGATGAGAGAGTGGAAACACTATATTTATTCTCAAGCTCGGTTAATCACGTTATTTTTTTTTTTGGCCACCGTGAAGAATGTGAAGGCTACCTTATGGCATCAGAGGCTCGGTCACTTGAGCGAGAGCGGCATGAGAGTGTTGCAATCCAGATATATGTTAACAAATATGAAAAATGCTAATTTTGATTTCTGTGAGAACTTTGTGTTTGGAAAGTAGAAAAAAGTTAGTTTTATAAAGGATGTCGAAGAGAAGAAAATCGAAAGATTGGAGTTGGTGCATACAGATGCATAGGGGCCTTCTTCGGCAAAGTCTCTTGGAGGTAATTTTATTTTGTTACTTTCATAGATGAAGCAAGCATGAAGATATGAGTGTTTGCACTTAAGTAGAAATCCGATGTCTTCAAGATTTTCAAGGTATGAAAAGTTCTTGTTGAGAATGAAATATGTTTGAAAGTAAAATGTCTGTTGTCAGATAATGGTAGGAAATTTTGCAATAGGAAAATCGATGACTATTGCTCTATCCATGGGATCAGGAAAGTGAAGACTGTACCGAGGACACTGCAGCAGAATGACGTGGCTGAGAGGATGAATAGAATCATTTTGGAGCGAGCTTAGAGTATGAGACTACATGCAGGTTTGCCTTTGCAATTTTGGAGAGTCGCTGTAGATACGACAATCTATCTTATCAATAGAAGTTCAGCTAGTGTTTTAGATAGAGAAATTCTAGAGGAAGTGTGGTCTGGTAAGACTGTTAATTATTCATTCTTAAATCTATTTGGTTGTATAGCATATGCACATGTGGATCATGAGATGAGAAAGAAGGTTGATTCTAAATATCAGAAGTGTGCATTCATAATATACGGTTGCGACGAATATGGTTATCGCTTGTGGGATTATGAGCATAACAAGCTGATTTATAGCAGAGATGTAGTATTCAATGAAGACTGTATATATAAAGACCGAATAGAAAGTAAGAGTGAGAAAACAGTTGAGAAATAGCACTTAAAACTGGAGGAGTTACAGGATGGGATGGATCCCTTAGATAAAATAAAGGAAGAAATACCTATATCTGAAAGAGAAGAAATTGTTACACTTGATAATACAAAAGCTTCAGATAAGACCGAACATGAGAGAGAGCTACTGACTGAAGCAGATGATTCTAGTTCTTCATCAGAGAGTATTCCCACTTTGAGGAGGAGCACTAGGATAAGGAAGCTAACTCAAAAACTTTGTCTTCCTTTATATCATATTTTGTATACTGATGCAAGTGAACCGAAGAGTTACCAAGAGGCTATGCAACATAAGTTTCGTCTTAAGTGAGAGCAAACCATGCGTGATGAGATATCTTCTTTGCAGGAAAATCGCACATGGAAATTGGTGAAGCGATCGGTAAAGATGAAAGTATTGCATAACAAATGGGTATACAGGGTAAAACATGAGGCAGGAGGGATACAAAAATACAAGGTTAGACTTGTGGTGAAGGGATACGGTTAGAGAAAAGGTATTGATTTCAATGAAATATTTGCATCTATTATCAAGATGACTTCTATCAAAATAATACTGAGTATTGTGGCTGTGAAAGGATTGTATTTAGAGCAGCTTGATATGAAGACTGCTTTTCTTTATGGTGATTTAGAGGAGGAAATATACATAGAACAGGCAGAGAGATATGAAGTTAAAGGAAAGGAGAATTGGGTATGTCGACTGAAAAGGAGCTTGTATGGGTTGAAACAGGCGCCGAGGCAATGATACTTGAAGTTTGACAAGTTTATATTGTATTCAGATTTTGTTAGATGAAGTTCAAATCATTGTGTATATTTACAAAAGTTTAAGGACGGTAACTTTATAATTCTAACTTTGTATGTAGATGATATGTTTGTGGCAGGTTCATACATTAAGAAAATCAATAATCTGAAGAGGAACTTGGTAGGGAGATTCTTTATAAAGGATATGGGTGAGACAAAACAACTTCTTGGGGCAAATTACCCGAGATAAGAAAAGTAAAAAATTGTGGTTATCTCAGGAGGAGTACATCAAGAAAGTGTTGGAGAGATTCAATATGCAAAATGCAAAATCGGTAACTACAGCTCTTGGTGGTCAGTTTAAACTGTCAAAAGAGTAAGGTGTTAAGATAGATGAGGAGATGAGACACATGAAGAATGTGCCTTACTCATTGGTCGTTGGAAGTCTCATTTATTCAATGGTAAGTACAAAACCAGATATTGCACAAGCAGTGAGAGTTGTGAGTAAATTCATAAAGAACCCTAGGAAAGAATATTGGCAAGTAATGAAGTGGATTTTCATGTATTTGAAAGATACTTCAAAGTATTATTTGTGTTTTGGGGGTGATAACATTGATGTAGAAGGTTTTGTAGATTCGAACCATGCGGGTGATAGAGATAATGACAGGAGCATCATAGATTATGTCTTTACTGTAGGAGTGACAGCGGTAAACTGGATTTCAATATTACAATCAATTGTTGCTTTATTTTCGACAGAAGCTAAGTATGTGGCAGCTGCAGAAGCAAGTAAAGAGTTTATTTGGTTGCAACGATTGATGAGTGAGTTGGATTTTGAAGGAGTGGATTGCAGGTTGTTCAGTTGCAGTTAGAGTGCATTTCATCTTGCTGAAAACTCGACGTATCATTCACGGACTAAACATATTCATTTGAGGTAACACTTTATTAGATCCTTATTGGAGGATGGCCAATTGAAGTTGGAGAAAATTGATGACAATAAGAATCCTACAGATATGTTGATAAAACCGGTTGATGGAAAAAAGTTTAGCTATTACTCAATTTTGGTGCATTTGTCTTAAATGCTGAAATTGCGATTTTAAACGATCGAGGTAAAAACTTTGGATACTAGAATTATCATGTATAGAGATTATAATTTTTTTGCAATAGGTCTCCAAGTGGGAGATTGTTGCTAATAGAACCATATAACCGCAACGGGTTTCAGTCTGTCCAAACGGGTATAAAATCAGTCCAAACCTGTTATGAAATATAATATATAAAAGGGGGTTTGCAGATAGGGTTTGGATATGCGGTGATTTTCTTTTGCACGGAGGCGGCCACTGCTGGTTTGTTTTTTGGCCGCAGAAATAAAGGCAGGTTGCTATTTGTTTTTGGCCAAAAGGTAATTAATAAAGTGGGGCTGCTGTTAATTATTTGTGAAGGTTCGGCCAAAAGAAAATAGTGGGCAGCTGCTAGGTTTTTCTTTGGCCGAAGAAAGGAAAAGACGGGCGGCTCTTGGTGGTTGCTGTTTCGGCTGAACGAAGAGAAAGAACCAGCAGCTGTTACTTGGGTTGTTGTTGCAGCCGAAGGAAGCAAATGATTAGAGAAATCACTGTAACAAGAGATTATGATTTGATCTCAAATTCTTGTGTGATTTCATCGTAATTTCTCTTGTGGTTGAGAACAAGAGACTTGTAATTTCTTTTGATATAATGCAAGCTTTCGATCGTATCCCCGTAGACGTAGGCACGTTGTCAAACCATGTTAAATCTGCATGTTCTCTGTCTCTGTTATTTTTCTCTTTGGTTATATTTGATTTCGCTAGTTGTTACATTAGTATTATTCCTATATTTTTGCTAACAATTTAATCCCTTAAGTTTTTACGCAATTTGCGTTGCATAAGGAAATTTGATGAGCACACATGCATGCATAGGAGTCTCCCATGGTTGTATTGCGTTCAGGCTGATCATCAGTCTGCGAAGAAGTGCTGATCTCAGAGCTGTCGCTTGTGCTTTGCGGGTCCTTGCTGATGGAACTTGCCATACGATGCTTGGAGGGTGGCTCTTCTCTTACTTTGTCTTCCTTTGACGGTCCCTTTCGCTTTATGTTAGATTTGACCCAAAATGTCCTTTAAGGATGGTAATGTAGCTCATTTCTTCCCCATTCTAACTATTTGCAAGTCCTTCGCCCTATTGATTGTCTTCTAGCTTTGGTGACTTTATTTTTTATTCACTGATTTTCTAGTGAGAACGTCCAACTCAATAGTAAATATTTCTAGCCTCATGGCTCTCCTAGACCACCCTAAGGTGAAGGAAAATGATGCTCATTATTCTTTTTAAAGCCTATCATTCTGGCGTCCTTAAGTGAGGGAGATCCTATGCTCCCATGAAGGGACTCTTGAGGGGGGCTCTTAGCCCATTCTTTCTTTTTCTTCTGGATGTTGATGATTTGCTTGATGAGGAGTTAGAATAATATCCTTTAGAAGTTTTGGCTATTAGAGTGGCATCTACGAGAGTATGTCTTATTCACTCCTTCGTATTTTCTTAACATGCAACTTATTTCAAACTTTCTTTCCTACTTTCAGATTATGGGTTATTCTCATTTGCTGGCCAAAAGAATGGAAAAGAGAAGAATTCTCTTACGTTGTGAAGCCCAAGTGGAAGAGATTGCTAAACTGGAGGAGCTTGTTGGAACGACAGCCATGTTAGCTCGCTTAAGAAACTCGAGGGAGAAGGTGACAATAATCCTCAAAGCTGTAGAAGGCCGAGAGGCCAAGTCATTTGATATGTCATGGTTGAGAAGTGAAAGAAGCTGATCTGATCCCTTGAGGAGAAACTGAGAACCATAAAGTTCTGGTACAAGGAGCTCGCAAAGGAGTCCATAATGGCTTATAAGGATCCATGTTGGCAATTCCAGCATGATTTGACCCAAGCTTGCTTAAGAGGGCTTCATTAGGGTGAGCAGTGTCAGGTTAAAACTGAAATAACCGACCAAAATTGATCCGAATCGAGCTTTGAAACCCAAAACCGAATAAACCGATCAAATTATTTTAAAACTATATATACAAACATGTATACATACATACATATAAACATATATGTAGATACATAAAAATACATACAATTGGATACCTTAAAAAGATATGCTTGTTAAACTAATTAAAATTATATTTTTTAAACAAAGTTTAGTAAAAAAAGTTGAAACCGAATAACCTAACAAAAAAAAAAAAAAAGAATCAACAACTATTTATTGGACAAATATAGAAAGACATCTAGTGGACTTATAATAAACTTATAGGGACATGGGGTAAAATAAAAGAAAAGTTAGAGATAAAATTTATTTGGGGTATTTTCTGGTTTGTCCCTCAAATCTTTAAATATTATGATTTTGCCCCCCAAATCTTCATATTTATGATTTTGTCCCCCAAATCTTATAAGTTACAACAATTTTGTCCCCTTATTAACTTCCCCATCTAACTTAATAGAAGTATATTAATTTTTTTTAATTATGAAATGACAAAAATGTCATGCCCTTTATACTACCCGAAATCTCCAAAATCATTCGTTCCCAAATTCATTCATTCCCAAAATATTAGAACCCCATTCCGTTCATTTCCAAATAGGCAACCGAGGAGAGGGAATCGGGGGATCGGGGGGATCGGGCGATCGGGGGGATCGGGCGATCGGCGATCGGGGGACCCGGCCAAAGACACCGAGACGGAAGCCGAGGTTCTGGCCCTAGCGGGTTGGTTGGCGCCCAGCTCATTCCCGACCCGGGTGGAGACGCCGAACCTAAGGGAGGAGGGGAAGACGTAGACGAGGGCGGTGGTCTGGATGAGCACCCCCATGGATGCGATGGCGGGTTTAGGGTTGGGCAGCAGCCCGCACAGCAGGATCATGAGCTCGTACCACCACCACTCGAGGCAGACGGAGACACAGCTGGGGAAGGCCAGCTTGGCCAGCGGGGCCCAGCCCGCGAGGCACTCCGTGGTGGGTCCCACGAGGCAGTCGTCCTGGTGGTTCTAGGAGGAGTGGAGGTGGGCGAGGAGGAAGAGGAGGAGGGCGAGGTTGGACGCGGAGGAGGCGGCAGCCACGCCGGCGACGCCCCATTCGAGCTTCCTCACCAGCAGGAAGTTCAAGGGCAGGTGGAGGAGGGCGGCGAGGGAGGCGGTGATGGCGAGCGGCCTGGTGATGCCCTGGAAGCGGAGGTAGATTCGGATGGGGTGGATGAAGGAGAAGGAGAGGAGGTCGGGGGTGGAGTAGTGGAGGAATGTCTGTGCGAGGGCAACGATGTCGGGGTCCTGTCCGAGGGGCAAGAGGATCCTGGACATGAGGAGCCAGAGGAGGAGGATGGGGAGGGCAGAGGAGAGGAGGAAGAGAATGGAGCGGTGGAGGGTGAGTAGGAGGAGCTTCGAGTAGGATCCCCTGATCGCCTGATCCCCCGATTCTGTTAAGTTAGACGAAAAAGTTAACATGGCACAAAATTGTTGTAACTTATAAGATTTGGGGGACAAAATCATAAATATGAAGATTTGGGGGGCAAAATCATAATATTTAAAGATGTGAGGGACAAACCAGTAAATATCCCAATTTATTTCTTGTTCCTATAAAACCCGACTCTCTGAAGAGTTATTTTATCTACTTCAGATGTTAGTTAGAGAACACAAGGTTGAATTTATGGAACTTGCATATAGATGTGGCTTTCACATGGGCTGTTCTTTTCCTATTGACCACGTGAAGAAGCTTCTCCACCTGGTGGATCTTTTCAGCCTAAGACTCGTTTTCATGGGTCAGCCTCTCTTCTTTGTCCTCTCCGCCTCATACGTGTCCTTGTGGAGGGAGTGAGTGGTGAACTTCATTCAAATCACAGAAGTATCCAGGATGTGAAATTGCCTCATTACCTTCTCCAACGACAAGAACTCCTAATGGCGATCGTGCGGAAGGATGACATTCTCACTCACCACCCTAGCGATCTTGTCAGTCAGAAAGAAGGAGGCATTCCTCTTGAATTTTCTCGTGGGGATCAGGAATTCGCCTTGCTCATCATCTTCTTGCTCGACAAAGTAGTTCATCGACTTGAGCTTCGACCCCTAGAACTTCAAGATTTTGATGGCGATTCAGAACCGGAGCCACTCTCCCCTGGATAGCAGGGAAGGCCTGGAAGAATAGAGTCGGCATATCCTGTCCGATCGCTTGGGGGTGGTAACTTGCTAAAGGACAACTGTAGGCGAGCGAGTGACTACTTGCCTGCCCTTCCTATGGTGAGGGAGCTCTGATAGATACTGACTCTTCTTCCTTGTCAAATTGTACTAAGTCTGACGTCACTTGCTGATCTCATTGCTTTCTCCTTTGGTAGGACGATTTGATGGGGAACTCTTCCTCTTTTGAGCGCCGATCCTTCCAAGTGGCCCCGACGAGCTTCACTTTTGCCGTGGTCCTCTTTTTCTCGTATGCTTCCTTTGCCTTCCTGGCGAGTAGATCTAAGAAGGTGGTTTCCTCCTCCTAGTCTACATCTCGGAATCTCTTTATTGAACATTATTTTTTTTAAAGAAAAAGAAGAATAGCTCGCACTCTTCAATGACTTGACGTCGTAGAAGTTGACGAGATGTATGGCGGTAGGAATGGAAAAGAAAAAATGTAGAGGACTGCAACAGATATGGCTGTCCCTAGTGAGTTGGGGGGTAACTGGCCTAAGCCGGTTTAATTAGTAGAAGCGAAGGATGTCAACAAGAAAAGAATAAATAGGAAACCACAGACCTAGTTTCAGGATATGGTAGTCTACCCAAAGTAGAAGTTTGAAGATTACAGAGTAGATACCGTTGCTTAGAACGAATGGCGCGAGTACTGACAACATAGACAGAAAGGAGCTGACTTCACTAGACATGATGGTCGAGAAGGTTATAAACAGTCTAAGTTAGCTACTCATCCAAGTTTTCTGTAACACGGTTGGAGGAGGACTCGATCATCTCTGACATAGCTTTCACTCCAGGTGAAGGATGAAGTATATTTGACTTTACAGAAGACGAGTACTCATATACCGAGGACTTAATAGAGGGCAAATACCAAGAACCGTTTGAATCACCAAGAGCTAGAACTAGGAGAGCTTGGGGTAGACTCTTTCCAGGAAAGGGAATCGAGTACTAAGCTAACTTATTTGGACTGAGGTTCAGACCCAGAAAAGGACTAGGACGCGTCAGATGTCTAGTAAGCTACTCGATAGAGGTGACCCTAGGGGTGGCAAGTAGGCCGTGCTCAGACACGGCTGTGCCGTGTCGGGCATGGCCCGTCCCTAAGTTGGGACGGGCAATGTCCCTGGCACGGCATGGCCGTCCGGGGCTTGGCCCGGGAACGGCTCGCCGGCACGGGCCAGGTCATTTTTTTTAATTTTTATTAAGTATCAATTCTATTATTAAGTTAGTTTAGGAGAATAGTTAGTTTAATTTAATTAGGTTTAATAAGAAGAAACGATAGTAAAAATAAAATTTTATTATATTAAATCTCGTTATATTACTATAATTACTCTATAAATCTCTTTAGAAATCATATAAAGTCCGAAGAGAGGAGAGATAACCCTAACCGTTATCTTCAACTTGTTCTTAGTATTGATTTTAAGAAATTGATGAGTTAAGAATTACATTATAAGTTTTAAAAAATACATAAAAATTCCAACAAATGTATAAATTACAATTTGAAAAGAAACAATAAAAGTCTATTTTCATTCATCTTCTAGTGAGGGCTCTACTTCTATTTTATTGGATGATCCTTATTCACTTTCTTCTACGTCTAGCCAGTCCTTCATGCAAACACACATCTCCAGTGTGTTTATTGTCATTGAGTTTCTCTACTCCGTGAGCACTCTACCACCTGCACTAAAATCAGACTTTGATATTACAGTAGATATAGGAGGAGTTAGTAGATCACGGACCATGTTGGAAAGTATATAATATGTTTTTTTTCCTATGATTTCCACTAGGCCAAAATATCACAAACTTCATAATTTTCTAGGGACATGTTATCTTCATAGTTAGCTATTTGTAAATAATAATGTAGCTTATTAAAATAAGTACTAGATTGTCTAGCCTTTTTTCAGTAAAATACGGATGATATTGTTAGATTTCGGGTGTACCTAGCAGTTGGTTCCTTTGTAAATTGTGTTTTATTACCATACATATCTTTATTTATTTTGTAAATAATATCTAAACAAATTTTAATATCATTAACTAAATCCCTAACATTATCTTCATAATACATATTTTTATAAAATAAATCTATTAAAATTTCAAATCCATTTATTTTACAACGTGGATCCACAACAGTTGTAAAATATAATAAGTATGAAGAGTTTCTAAAATATTTATTAAATTTAGTTTTTATAGGTTGAACAATATGTTCAATTATTTGGTGATTTCTATATTCATTAAAAATTGAACTTATTTCGGTTAGATAATATAGTGTAATATGTATAGTTCGGTAATAAGTACCTGACAGTGCTCTAGTTACAATTTTAAATTTACTTAAAAATTTAGAATTACAATGCAAATGGTGTCATTCATTAATATCTAAACTACATATTGGTAACTTTATTTCATTAAATATATTTATTATATTTTTATATTGAATTGCCGTATTTAACATTTTATATGTAGAACTGCATCTTGTTTTTATATTTAGAGGTAAAATTTTAGGTGAGATTTTAAATTCCTATATATTTGTTTAAATAATTGTCTTCTTGACCCACTATTTTTAATAAATAGTATTATATTCCTAAATTTAGTCATTGAATCACTTATTATTCTTAATTCATGTTGTACACATAATTAAGTATGTGACAAATACACCTAATTTGAAATAATTTTCCATCTAAAATTGATTTTGTAAAATTTTTTAGAATTTCTATTGCAGCAGTATTTTCAGAAGCATTATCGAAAGAAATGGAAAATATTTTTCTTTTTATTCCAAATGCCGAAAAAACACTAAATAGGGATTGTGATAAATTATGTGCATTATGATGAAATTTAAATCTTCTAAATCCAATTATTCTTTTCTATATACGTCAATCTTGATCTATATAGTAAGCCGTTACACATATATAATGACAACTATTTAGAGCCTCCCAACAATCTGCGGTTATAGCAACTATAAAATTAAAGATATTAAAATAACAATTAAAATTTTTCTCCTATCTTATATTTTAACTATATCGGATTTACATGTAGAGCATGAGAATTTTTTAAATTCGTCAGTAAATGTTATTTTTAAAAATTTTTCAAATTTTCGGTTTTCCAAAGATAAGAAAGGTTGTTTGTCATGTACTACAAATATTGCTGAATTTTCTCTTATGCTCATAGGATTATATTTATAAATTCCTAAAAATCCTCCGTAGGTGTTTATTTGTATTTGATGTGGTTTATTTTGTGAGTGTATTTTGTCTAAGTATCTTTTAAGGTGACCCGTTTCACTATCTAAAGGGAATGAATAGATTCTTTGATAATATTTACACCTAACTTTTCTAACACAATTTTCCATAATGTTTTCAAAATATTTCCATATATCCAATCTAGAAGTCCTAGCGGGGGTGGTTATTTGAGTTTCGGATATGCTTGTTTCAGTTGGTTCTTCTTCGGGCATAAAAAAGGGTACTTGAGGAGGGTGTTTTAAGAGTTGGCAAAAATTTTGATATTTTTCACTTGTTAAAAAAGAAGAAAAAGAACCTGTGGCTTGAGAGCAAGAAGTGTCGGATGAGTTGGATCCATTTAAAAAAAATCTCGAAAAAAGCGAATAAAAAAATCCCCAAAAAACCAAATAAGAAATTTCAAATTATAAATACCTTTTGAGCGGTGAACTACCTGAGAGATTGAGTGATAAGTACTAGAGAGAGGAAAGCGGAAAACTGAAGAAAAACTTGCTTGAGAGATGAGAGTTGAGGCCAATGAGACGTGTTTGAATCTTGATATTGAGACTTATTTGTTTGAGACTTCTTTATCACTTGATGCTTACTTGAGAGAGTTGGGAGTTGAGTGGAGTTTGAGAGACTGAGTGTTTGTATGAAGAATAGAAATTGAGGAGAGGAAGAGTTATTTATAGGAAAAGAAAGATTTTTTTTTATAAATAAAAATTGCAAAAAACCCCTCAACGGCCATTTTGACAGTTGGGGGAAAAATTTGCAAAATAATTTTGTAAGAATCACATCAACGGCTATAAATATAGCCGCTGGGGGGTTCTTTGCAGAAAAAAATGCAAAAATCCCTATAACGGATATAAACGGTTGTTTTTAAAAATTTAAAAGTGCTAGCACGGCTTGGTCCGAGTTGGCCGCACCGTGCCTACAACACGGGCGACCCCGGCTCGGGCCGTCCTGGTCATGCCAGGCACGGCACGGCTCATCGAGCCATGCCCGGCACGTGCCAGGCCGGGCATGCCCAACTGACGGCTCAGCCCATTTGTCACTCCTAGGTGACCCAAAAGGAAATATGCTTCACAATGGGGACCAAGACTGACTTTAAGACGATGGAATGAAACCTCATGGGCATGAGAACTCTGGATCTGTCTAAGATTCTGAAAGTTTAAGATATGTAAGTTTTTTAACTATGGAGGAAGCGGTATATGTGGCCTCCCCTCCATGATCTTAACGACTTAATTTTTGGCGAGGAAGCAGTATAGATGGCCTCCCCTCCATGATTTTAACGACTTAAATTTCGCCCTCCATGATTTTAACGACTTAAATTTCGGCTGGAATTGATTAATGTGATGCTTTCACTTTTCGAAACGATCCAGTCAGATGGATCGGTCCGAATTTTGAATGATGCGCGATCATGGCCACCAAATCGAGAAACAACATGACTAGTTGGAAGACGAAACACTTTTGAGATCTCTATCACCATCTTTTATTCAAGTGCTTTATCAAAGAATCACGTGACGATGCATACAAAACCATGACAAGCCCAAGCCGAAAGCTAAGAGGCCCTAAGAAGGCCTACAAAGCTTCAACCTAATAATAATCAGTATGCTGAAACAAGTACAACTTGTTTGATGTCATTGGAGGTATCTAATCCAAAATAAGCATGAATAGAAATAGACGACCTAGCATCTCCGAAGAAGAGACTATTTCACTGCATAATTTATCAGGGAAGGTCTACGAACACCCAACTCAACAATAGCCAATCGAGGAGGGCACCCTCATATCCCAGGAACTGTCAACTCACCCAAGAATGCTCAGATGTAGAGGGATTGACCGAAGACGAATTTCTAAGGTTAATGACACAGCAACTAACCATACAATAAAGCCATGATGCAAACTTATCTTCAAACTAGTTATGAAAGTCAGTAGAAAGTTGACAACACCCAAAAAATTAGAAAGATATCTAGGGGATAAGAAAATTGGAATTTTAGGGTAACTAACCTAGTCCATTAACTCTGATCTCAAACAACTTGACAACAGCTATAAATACCTTCCTTTAGGTAAAAGAAAGACAATTCTTTGTGCATCAAGAGTCTAAAGTTCGTAATCTGTAATACTTTTTTTCTTAGTAAAAAAACACTGACCGACCACATACTCACTGAGTGCGTAGGGCCAAAATCAATCTCAACTGAATCTCGCCATCTATTGCAATTTGACCTACCATATTTCTGTAGGTTACTCCCTTGAATACCGAATCTCGCCATCTATTGCAATTTGACCTACCATATTTCTGTAGGTTACTCCCTTGAATACCTATTTAACGCTTGAATTGAATCGCATAATTTTTAGCGCCTAAGGTGTATAAGTTAGTTTTAACACTTGAAAATTCTTTAACATTGCATCTTAGAAATTCTCAAACATTGCATCTTTCCAAAGATTGTGGAGCAGCAACAAAGCAGAGTAGTCTTTGTAACACAATCATATATTACTAAAACCAAAATCAGAATAGAATTTTAATAAATGGAAGCCAGGTGACATTTGCAAACAATATTTAGTCTTAATTTTGTTCTATTTTTAAATTTAATTTTTTTTTTTTTTTAATTTGGGCAAGAACAAACCGCTGCAAATTACTATACTTGTCATTCAAAACCATTTTTAAACTCCAAATTCCTTGGAATTTATACATCTGCTCTACAAAAGTTCCACACTCCCGGGAGTCCCAACAAATACAACACATTATCGTATATCAATTAACCTTTTCTGTTTTTTTTTTCCCCAAAAAAGAAAAAGAAACAATCAATAACCATCAAAAGAAAATTACATCTCTGCCCTCCTCATTCACTACTGGATGGCCCCAGCCTCCATCAGATCCGCATCGTCCTTCTTCTCCCCAATCGGATCCCTCTCCGCCTCCCCTACCTTCGCCTCCGGATCCGCCCCGCTCACCTGATCCTCTCCGACCCGAAACGCCGCGTGCATCAGGACCACCGGCACTCCAACCCCCATCGCAAGGCCGAGCCTCCCCATCGCCCCCGTCACCGCGAGCTCCACCAGGATCGCGCCAAGAAACGCGCCCAGCATCAGCCTCCGGTCCAGGACCCTACGCAGGAGCCTCCACGTGGCGGGGACGGCCTTGAGGAGGACCTCGTAGAAGAGGGCGATCTTGGAGGCGGCCATGAGGAAGAGCATGGTGGGCTTGTGGCGGGGGGCGAGGGAGAGGAGGAGGGAGATCCACAGGAGGGCGCAGTAGGGGATCTTGAAGGAGGAGAGGTTGCGGCGGACGCGGGGGAGGATCTGTGACGGGCTCTGGGGGCACGAGAAGGAGCTGGGCCGGGCGAACCTGGAGAAGGCGCGGCGGGCCGACCGGAGGTGGGATCGGGCCGACGACGCGATGGCCGACGGCCGGAGCTTCGACATGTAATTTGGCATTTTCATTTTCATTCCCCCCTTCCCTTTCTTTCTTTGAGATCTGAAAAGGGGGTGCAGGGAGTTGGGGGAAGGTTTTTTTTTTTTTTTTTTGGGGGGGGATTTGGTTTTGTTTTGTTTTTTTGTTTTTTTGTTTTTGTTTTTTGTTTTTATTTGACGCGGAGGTTTAAGAGGAGGAGTTTTCTAGGGGTTTTGTTTTATTGTCTTTTGTTTTTTATTTAAAGGGGAGTTGGAGTTGAGGTCGGTGGCTAAGCTGTGATCCATATGTTGTTGGGCGAATGGGGAAATAGGATGCAACTGAATTGTCCTTTTATGCTGTCCTAAAATTTTGTGATTGTGTCTTTTATCAACGTGGGAATACTTTTTTATTTTATTTTATTAAAGAGAGAATATTTTCATTATTATTATTAGTATTCTTGTTGTGATGTGTTTTTACTTGTTGCTTATGAACCAAGCCTAACCGTAGAAGCCCATTAAAGTGTACGCGGCCAACGCAAATGAGGCCCATAGGCCTATGATATTTCCGAAAGGTAGATTGAGATACGGATTTAAAATAAAGTCAAATACTTATCAAATTATTAAGGATATGGAAAGAGGATCTCGCTAACATACTCAATCATATTAAGAGACGTGAAAATGAAGATACTCAAGGTCAACTGCAATTCCTCGTCCAAGGATCCTCAATTATAAATACCCCTATGTTTACTAGAGAGAGATGGTTTTCTTCTTAATTCTAGAGAACCAAGGTAAGTATTAGAGAAACAAGGCGGTTGAGAGGCTGTAATTTTGTTATTTTTTTCAAATAAAGACCACGTCGCCAAGATACTTTCTCTCTGAGGGTGTAGACCTAATATCTATCTTGCTGAATCTCATAAAACCTTGATTCCACGCTCTTTTTCTCTCTTAACTATCTTATCTATTAGTTTTGTGCTTAGTTTGTTGAGCAATCCAATTAGATAGATTTAGACACAAACAACTAGTACCGTCTAAGGAAAACTTGTCATCCATGGCAAACATATGTTCAAAGGTCTACAAAATCGGTCATCTATCTAATATGAACCTGGACAAATAACAAATACCACTTGGTAAGAAAATCCGAACACCCAAGTCATGCAAGCCCAATTCCTACTACTCGCCAACTTAATAATAGAGTTACCTGTGTAATGCATAAAAGTCGGCACTTGGGGTGAGCTATCTCATAGTGAAAAACCCTACAAGACCTCAATAGGGGGACGAGATCATCCTCGCACTTCTCCATCACACGAAACCCAAAACAAAGGCCATAGTGAGATTAAGTAGAAGTGAGTGACAACAATGACGAAGCATCCTCTTCTTGCCGAAAAAACACAAAACCCTCATATTGTGACAAGTTCTTTGGGTCTAGCAAACCACTTTGCAAAGTGATACTTAAATAAAAGTTCAAGTTCAAGCTTCCTAATTTGGTAAGAAATTTGACGACTTGAGAACCTATAATCACATCGCCAACTGTCAAGCATCCATGCACTTGTAGGGAGCGACCGATGATATTATGTTTCTTGCTTTCTCTATAACTTGATTCATCGAGGCAAGACTTCAAACCAAGGACTATTCGACCGATACTGTGCTAGCGACACTCATCAGTGGTGTTCGGAATGTGTAGTTGAAATACATCATCGGAAAGCATAAACCCACTTTGCTTGATTGCTCCTTGCATTGACAAGTACATAACCCAAGAAGAATGTGAGATGATCTTTACAGATTGAGATTTCCAAAAGGCAAAAGTGTCTAGAAATCAAAAGGGCAAAGAACATAAGAGTAGTGAGCCTACGAAAATGTGAAGTCCCATTTTCAGCTGCTTTTAAAAAGCGAATGTGCTACCAACGGGATGCTCTAACTAGTAGTGTGCACGAGGCCTTAATATAATTTCACAATATAGACTAAAAGTCGAGTTGGTAAAAGAAATAATAATGTACATCTCCTAATCACATGAATATAGAGAAAATAACTGCATTATTGATAAAAATGATAAATATAAAAGTTAAGTATAAAAGAAATAACAAACATGAAATATATATAAAATTCAAGTATATAAGCAGGTCCACTAATAGAAACACAATGTGGCCTAGAGGATAGAATATAGAGCTACATGATAAGACATCTTAAAGATAAACATAATATACATAAAAGAGACTTGGTGTTGGTAGTCGTGCCATTAGTGTTTGGTCCACCTAAATCGAGTTTTGGCTCTCCTCCTTGGACTTCTCTGACATGGCTTAGGTTCGGGTGCCAAGATCACGTAGTACATACCTCCTCTGATATCTATGATCTATAGTACTAACGGAGTGAATCTAAAGGGATGATTTCGTCTGATAGTCTCAATTAACTCAAGCATGATTCGATGGGTCTAATTGGTCTCTATGGGCCCTACTAAGAGCAGAATCACATAGTCCTCCACTTCTTAGATACATTGGTCAAAGTGCACTCATGTAACACATCACTCCTTATTGGTATCCATGCATGGCCCAATGCTGAAAGCAGGCGACCCTAATGTTATTGGAAACCTAAAATTTGGAATGCAGGGGATTAAAACCAACAATATAAGATATAGAAGGGACAAGCGTACTATCATAGTACAAGAGAAGAAAGTGCTTGCGCGTATTATATGTCTAGTGTCAAGTCATAGTTTTGGTGTCTCATTCTCATAAGTAGACATATGGAAGAAACAAGAAGGTAGCATATGTAATCGTGCTATCTCAATTATGAGTGTCATCAATTATCAAATATGTACATGTATCTGGTTATATTAGCATGTCATGTGTCATGTATGTGTCACAAATTAAGTCTCGATCCATATCCAAGTAAATTATTTGAAGCTAAATGAGTAGCCGAGATGGCACAATTCTCCTATATCCTTTAAGTGCATGTACATATCCAGGACCTGGTCACGACTCATACAGTGCTGAATTATACCATATGCTAGATACTACTAGATCATACTCTATTTTACAAAGCTATAATGGACATACCATAGTAGGAGGATTAATTAAATCACACAGTATCTTAGTACCACTCGTATCACTGTAGTAAAAGAAGCCGACAATAATTACGTTAAATTTTTCTTGAATGAAATGCTTTTTAGATACAGTTCTTATCTATCATGTAGTTTTTCCAACACCATATAAATTGACTATATAATACACCTAAGAAATTTGAGACATCCTGGCATATTCACATTAATCTCTATACAGGTTATTTCAAGATATTAGGAATCAAGTAACAAGTCACATCAAGAACTTGTACATGGGTATCCTTCGAGAATATCAAAATAATTATTATATCATTATATTTCAGAGTTTATCATATCCATCATATATCATTTACTCAAGTAGTTCATGTCTTTGGGTTGCGTGCAAGTCAATTATCATGAATCATATACAAGTCAACTATCATGTCAATCATGCTAGTGTCATATATCTGTATCAATGTCACATGTCATGTTCAAGTTGTGTGTCCATACCATACATGGCTCCAAATATCAATCAATTAGTAATCAAGCAAGTCACGCCATGATGTTCTCCAGAGTATCATCTACCATTACAAGTTCACTAGGGCTTGTTATGGGTTTATTAATTTCATCATTCTATGGTTACTATCTTTATTCTTTCTATCTCTATTAATATTATCCCATATCTTAAAGCCCAAGATTATGGCTTACCAGAGTCATAACTATGGGTACCTGGCAGTGTCTTGGTGGTTGATAAGTATCAAGTTCCTATGACAAATTCTACTCTTGTCCAAGACCTCGTATTCCTACTAGATAATGATTCTAATGATCTTAGAATAATTACTAGTTCTAAACTCCAGTTTCTTATCTCCAAAACCATTAAAGACATATTTTAATGCATAAGCACCTTGCATTCATTTGTATACTATACTAGTTTGCCTAGTTAAGTGGATTACATGTTTTAATAATTGGGAAAAATTTTGCAGGTATAATTCTAAAATGATCTGACTTAATTCAGTAGCTTGTTCCGCCACGTAGTATTTTGATTACATCAAATTCTTGTGGATTTATACAATAAATTTGATATTTGTCCCTAGACCCAAATTTCCACTAGGTTTTTTCTTTGGAGTTGTGAAATTAGTTTTTGATAATAAATACTACATGATTTCATACCTAATACCGAGTAATCTAAACCCTTGGATAGTTCTCCCCAAGAATTGACTTTCAAGATACTATAGCCACCACTTATCTCCTACTAAGATTATGTTATTCCAGCTAGTTCAATTAACCAGATCAAAATTATAATCATTCAAGTCAAGATTTAGTTTATCTTGCTTAGTCAAATCGCTGGATGGTAATGTTAAGTGCTACCTAGTGATTAGACCATGTCAGTTTTTGTCAAATCTTCTCATACTTCTCATTCATAATGCAGAGGTCATACCATGTGCTTTGATCAACTTAATGGTAACATATCAGGACATCCATTTATCTAGTTTCTATTATTTCAATTATTAGTTTCAGAAACTATATAATCAGACTATGTTTATTTCATCTGTATGTATCATGAATTATACTGATCTAAGAACCTAGTTGATCTATTTACCAACCCAACTTTATGGACTAAATTACATAGTGAACAACCATGGTCTGGTTACCATCTAGTAGTTTCTTATCGCCATTTATCAATTAGACTGTCTAATCACCATAACTCTATTGCATCAGCATTGTTATCCCTAGCATGACCAATTCCGTGACCTAAACTCAAATTTAGTTTTTGTACATCAGCATGACTAAAGTAATAACAAGGAACCCTAGATTTATATAATGCGGAAAGTCGAGTATTTGGATCTACTAGCTTATCACCGTACATGAATAATTACTATGATCTATAACAATGGTAAAATAGAATAACAAGCAACATAAGCTTACATGCTAAACTTTACTGACATCAGAGATAATTAAACCGCTACCTGGTAGCTGGACCCACTACCTGGGGCTTTTCCCATAAGCATGGGAAATTGCCAGGAAGACTATTACATAGTTAAAGTTCAACTGAGACTCTTGTGTCAAATTTTACTTTCAACCATAGTTTACTATCAATGATTTCTTAGTTATCGAGTATCAATATTTTATAGATTAATCATCTATTTACTATGAATTTCATGAACAATGAATTTCAAGTCAATTTAACTATTAAAAAATAACCTATCTAGTTTCACAAGCCTTCTAACCAAGTTTAACGACCATCCGGGGCCATTAGACTGCTAGTTAGCGGCTATAATCACTGGTGCATAAAGAGTCTCTATTGGCCATGAAAATTTATAGCATGCAAGCTATAATTTGAAGATTCCAATCACATGATTAAACCAAGTATCAACTAGTAAATTGACCCTTATACTAGAGAGCAGTAAGATATAAAACTAATCGAGGAAAATAGTCTACTTGCCTTTGGTCCTCTACTCCTAAGGCAAGCTCCAGCTCTTATCCTTCATCTTCGTTCTACAGTGTGAGAGAGAGAGAGAGCCTCATCTCACTCTAGTCTTTTGGAGTGAGAAGAGTAAGAAATAACGAGAGGGTCAGAGAGCCTTTTTAAATACTTATAACATGCCACATAATCCCCAGTCTTCCCCATATTATCCCCTCTCTTGACACCTCATATTCTATGTTACAAGGATGTTTTCCACTAAGCTTTTATGGAGAAAAGAATATTAGGTAGTGAATGTGATTGGAGGAAAAGAGAAGAAGAGAAAAGAAATTAAAATAGATTTATCAGGATTTCGGGCCGAAAAAATTTGACTTAGCTAGAAAAATTTTCAAAGTGGTGCAATTTGTAGAATAATTTTTTGATATGTGGTTTACAAAATAAAAAGTTTTTCAAAGTCAGAACTGGTAAATCGAAAACAGGTATTTTGTTGGTTTTGGAATTTTTTTAGAATATTGTGAGAAAATTTACAACTCCACAAATATTATATAACAACAATTCCTAAGATTAAATGTTACTTTGAGCTACAAAATTTAAGTTAAGTCTAATGAAAGTCTAACCGGTTATCAATCAAACTTGGTATTCATTGAGTTTTGAAATTTATCAAAAAAATATGAAAAAAACACCATAAATACAAAAAAATAGAAAAATAATGACTCTAAAGACAGAATCTAATTATTTTAATTATAAATTTCAATATAGATCAGTTAGAGATTGAACTGGCTGTTGATAAGATCGAATTTGGATTACTTACTCAATCGATGTATACAACTGACTTAGAAGTACATGATATAATTAATGTGCACCATATTAGTATGCTATCAATATTATCATAGAGCCTAACAAGTCAACGTATCCAGTATGGAATATATTGGTTTTGAAAACTGATTGGTAATGGGTGTTAAATCCTATCTAGCTAACAAAATAATTTCATTCTCGATATTTTATTTAAATTGATGATGCAAGATGTAGATCTCAATTAAGGTTGAAAATCTAATCAAGATACCTGCAACCAAATTATCTTGTCTTAATACTCCAACTAGCAAAAATTTAATGAACTGAGTGACTAGTCAGAGATTAGCTCGGAGAATCTATGATGATCCTGGCACATGGCTTCAATAACCACAGGCAAAGAACTAATCTCAATTATTGCTATGCTAATATAATAGATCTCAAACTAGGGAAGCATAAAAGACCAGTGAGAGAATCAAAGCCAACATAAACTCTTACTGAGTGATTACAATTTCTAGCACCAAAGAGTAAATCTTTACAATTGCCTCATCATCCTAACAAGACTTGCAATAAAAGAAAGTATTAGAGATGATCATGCTCAATTTCAGAAAAAAAGATAGACGGAAAGGATATCAAGAATAGAAGGAATTACAAAACCGATAGAGTAAAATCAATAACCAGGAAAGATGTAAATGATTTCTCGAAACATAACAAGTAAATGTCATCTCTTGATCTGGCAAAATTTGTCATGTTGCTAATCTATCCTAACTCATGTCAACTAAGGAGTCTCAAATAATAGTTATGTTCTTAATATTCTTGTAATGTTTAAACTGGCCTGACCACATTTCTTTGATCTTGATGTGCCTGAGTTGAAATCAATTCACTTTCTTGCTAGATCTCATTAGTGATGTGTCCATTGACTATTACTCATTGTTTTATGTTCTGATTCTTTCCAACTTTTCATATTCCATAAGTATGTCGTCTCCTTAAAAAAAACTCCTTCATCACCTATCTTAATCTAATTTTAATAAATATACTAATGGATACCTGGCCAACCAAAAACATAACCAGTGCAACATTACAAGTCGATATTTTTGCTGCATAGGCAAAAGAAAGATCATCTAAAAACTCTTTCCAGCTTAACTTCATACTTCTAAGTGCTATATTGCGTGAATTCTATTGGAACTAGTTCAGTACCTATAGTTTGTGTCTTTCATCTTCACCTATAGCTTCCACGACTTGTCTCGATGCATTTTAATCATCTTGGTTCCATGATGTTGACCGTAGGTGGTAGTTTTGCTAATAATATTTGTCTCTTGATTGCTACTTTGTCTTTATCCCTTTTACTCCTAATTCCTTATCTTCTGGTGATATCTGCATTTGTTTTATTTTTGTTTTACCAATTCTTTATGGTATTATCTCTTAACCTAATTACTTTCTTTGAAGTTCATCATCTTCCAAGGTAACTGTGGTCTCTTACCCTTGTTATTTCCAAATTATCTCATCTCTTCGTCCATTCTCTTAGTTGATTTTAATGAACTGTTACGTCTTCATTGAACTTGCTAATTTTGATCCTATAAGTTGTCTTGATTCTGTTCTGATACATTATCTTATTATTAATTTGTCCTTATTTTTATTCTTTATTCTTCTCTGGGAGTCTGTGCTTAGAAAAATATCAATAAGACTTGACTTTCTATATAATTGGCTTAATTATGTGTATCCATAAAGACCCCTTTAATTAAAATTATATTATTAAGTTATTAAACCTTGCAAACAAATATATTCATACATGAAAATATGTGGAAGCAAGAGAATTGATATTTTGAATATGAAATATTTTATATTAATAACATGATATTTTATACGGATCACATAAGTGGATACAAATTGTGATGGAGAACTTATACTTGTGAATAAAAAGTAGGGTGCGTGATGTTTGCACATGTTGTGGTGATGGATGTGCATGTATCCATTGTGATAGATGTATATGTCATTATTATTGAAATCCAAGCACATTGATGAAGGAAATGATATTAAAATACTACTAATAAAAGGCAAGCTATAATTAATAAAACAACAAGATATCAATTAGAATATGCGATGACTCATATATATGGTTGATTGTTATGAAGTCTGTGTTTAGCGCCAATTGACTTCTTACATTT
>JAYEPQ010000002.1:40214923-40362423 GCA_036321105.1 Dracaena cambodiana | reverse complement strand
ATTGAGTTCGCCAGCAAACAAGTTCAAATACTCCCTTAAGTTCTCAATTCTCGCATTTAACTTCATATTGAATATATTATCATTTCTTTATAAAAACTTCAATCCTATCTTCCACATTCTTAATATTAAATTCTCCGTTCCTATGCATCAATGTGATCATGCTATAGTTCATCTCAATCTTAGATTCGAATTCAAACTCGTAAGCTTTCTTATCCTTTTGTTGTTTTGTTGTCTCTTTTTTTCAATTTGGATAACGTTCTTGTGAATATCTATGCTTTCCGTCAAATTCAATTACTTGGCTCATACATACATTTTTTTTCATAACTATTTTTCATGTGAATACCTATACTTCTTGAAGCGCCCAACTAATTGCTATTTATTTTGTTTTACTTGCAAATAAATACTAAGATCACCTCTTCTATTCTTCTTTCATCAAAAGAAACAAGAATCATCACTAAGCTTATATCTTTATCCTTAGTGTTAATATACCATTCTGTTTATGAAAGATAGATGCATACTTACTTCAAATCTAGTGTTTAGAGGTATTTTATTTTCAGATTTTAATCTTTAGTGGAAAAATCGAAGAACTCAAATTTTAAACCCAAAATTATTTATTTACTTGAAGCTAGTTTAACTCTTTAAATAAATATATTTATTAATTTTTGTTTAAGAAAAGTTTAGAATATCCTAGAAATCCGAAAAGAAAGAGAAAAACCTAATGTAAAAAAAAGAGATTTTAAAAAAAAAACTCAATATATGAAAACTCTCTAAATCATGATGAAAATATGTAATACACACTCCCAACTTAAATCATACATTTTCCTCAATGTATATGAAAAACATAATTAATCAGTTGAGAACAAAAATTAATAGAGAGAGTGAAAAGGAGCATATATGAAATCTTCACAAGCTATCATCATAGAACTATTTATAAACAAGTCCTTTGTTTGTTTTGCTTCACGATCCTGCAAGACATCAAATGTAGTATCGATATCGTTAGAATTTATCATGCTAGAAGAATTCTCTGAAGTATCAAATGTACTAGAATGAGGGCCATGATCATATGTAGGTTCATATTCCAACGCGACTATTGCATCTAATTCTTGTGCATCATTGTCAGTTGGAATCTGTTTGCCTACATAAAAATATTACTCTATAGTCATATTGCCAAATGAAAATTTGATCACTCTATTTCTACAGTTAATTAATGACAATTGGATTTGTAAGAAACGGATGATCTAATATAATCGAAATATTTTTAAAGTGATCTAATGTAGGTTTAGTTTCTAGATTATAAAAATCAGCAGAAAAGTATATTTTCTCTTCTTGCACCAAAACATCTTTTACCATCCCTTTTGGTATTTTTACTAATTAATCATCAAAATGCAGAGTTGTGCTAGTGAGCTAAAGTTCACCAATACCAACTGTATAAAAACCAAATAAGACAAGACATTTACACTAGCACCAAAATCTTATAAAGTCCTATCAAAATCATAAATATAAATAACACATGAGTTGACAGCATAATCTAAATCTTTGTACTTAGGAGCATATGGTGGCGGATAATGGTAAACTTACTTATTGCACTCGACCCTTCCACATGACACCATTGGATCACTGGAAATGTCTTCTATACGTTTATCCTCCTCTTACCAACACATATCCTTTTAAAATTTTGCATACTTTGATAATTTTTTGATAGTTTTCAGAAGAAAAAAGTTAATCTTCACCTATTTAAAAATATCAAGAATTTCAATAAATCAATTAAATATGTAAAGTATAGAAGGAAAAGGAGTATATCAGATTTAAAATTAGGCGATATATGATCAGGCGTATCAACAATATCATGTGCAAATTCATTGCAAAATTTCTCATACTTTTCAATGATCCGAGCTAGCTCTTCTACTATTTTACCACTTTTTAAATTGGTCATTACAGCAAAGTTAATGTACACATGAACAATTAGCTTCTACATACACTACGTACTCTCTGTATATCGTGAACGTATACCGTTGCACCTCACTCTGTTTCAAAACAATTATTATTTTTCTACCAATTATATCAAATTTGGCTGAGAAAATTGGTCAAGACAAGTTAAGCATCAATTAAAAATTGGGCTCAATGTAGATTCAATTAAGGGGTGGCAAGTGGGTTGGGTAGTCCGTTGGCACGCCTGGTTCGGCATGTAATAGGCACATGGCCCGGTGGCAGCATGGCTTGGGCCATGTTGCTCGGGCCATGCCAAGCCATGTTGCTCGGGCTTGTGGACTGAGCTGGCACGGTTGTGGTGTGCCATGTTCGGCACGTGCTAGGCATGACCCGGGAGGGTTTGACTAGCAATGGCTCTTAGAGCAATTGCATGGTCAATTGTGGATGTATTTTGTATTTTTTTTTCAAAAAAACTCCCAACGGTTATAAACTAGCCATTGGGGTGATTTTCTACAAGAAAATTGCAAAAACTATCCCAACGGTCAAAATGGTCGTTGGGGTTTTTTTTAAAAAAATCTTCTCTTTTCCATCTATAAATACCTCCTTATTCATCCAAATTTATTTATCCATACAACACATAAATAGCTCTCTTCATCTCTCTAGAACTCTCTACAAATTTCTTACTCAACAAAATTCTACAATTCTCAGTCTCAAAGGCAAAGTTCAAGCTCTCTAAGACTCCTAGCAGTCATTATTCATCATGCTCTCCGTCCCCGAATTAGAAGAAGAAGAGGAAGCAAACTTCCTCCCTCAAATAGAAAGTTTTCTTCCTTCTTCAATCTAAAGTTCAAAGAGCAAATGCACTCGACCTTCTCTCCTTCTCTTTAAAAACTAATCTCAACTCTCATACTTTCTTTTTGGCTTGCGGCGTTGAGGTATACATTTATTTTCTTATAAAATTTAATTTAGATTTTTTTGCGATTTTTGACTATAGATTTCTACTTCTCTGGTGCTTTTGTTTCTCAAGCCGCCGGTAGTTTTTCTCATTTTTTAACAGCGGATGGATATCAATTTTTCATTGAACTATTAGGTCTAGCACTACAAGTTCTATTTGCACAATCACACAAATACATTACTTCATCTAATTTTCAACAAGAGCCTACTGAATCCAAACTTTCCAATCCTTCTGTAGGTGCATCCATCTCCTCTAAAGGTTCCAAATCCGATATTTAGAATTATTTTGAAAAATATATGGATGTTGATGTTAGAAAAACTAGATATATGTATTGCCAAAGACTCTATTTCTTCCCTACGGGAAGTGGAACGGGTCAGTTGAAGAAACACTTGGAGAAAGGACACTCACCGGATGAGCCACAATGAATACAACTAAATATATTTGGTGTATTTTAGAAATCTTTAAATATAATCTCATAACTGGTAGAGAGCAATAACCAGCTACGTATACAGTACATACCGAACAACTATTATCTATAGCTGAAGACCTAAAGTTTGAAAATTTTCTTAGAACAATATATAATCCTGAATTCAAGAACATCCCTAGATCAACATGTAAATCTCACAGAGTAAAAATATATCAAGATAGAAGACAAATTTTAATTACAATTTTGACTTTTTTTTATTTATAGAGTTGTCATTAATTCCAATTGTTGGGAAGGATTGAATTTGCAGTCATTTTCTATGTGTAACAACCCATAACATAGATGAGAATTAGTGTATTCCAAAAAATTATAGGATTTAGAAGATTTGAATTTACTCACAAAGTGCATAATCTTTCTCAATTTTTACTTAGTGCTTTCTCGGTTTTTGGAATAGAATGGAAAATTTTATCTATTTATTTTGATAATGCATCTGAAAATACGGTTGCAATTAAAATTTTAAAAAATTATACAAAACCAATTTTAGAAGGAAAATTATTCCATATTCGATGTCTTTATCACATAATAAACTTGTGTTTTCAAGATTGATTAAAGGTTGTTAACAATCCATAATTAAACTTAGTAACACTATAACATTCATAAAATGTAGTGGGCCAAGAAAACAAAAATTCAAACAAATTCGTAAAAATTTTAAACTTTTACAAAAAATTATACCCCAAGATATTGGAAATGGTGGAACTCCACATACAAGATGTTGCATGAGCCAATTCAATGCAAAAATGCATAATTATTTATCGAAATGGAATTGATTTTTTGTCAAATGGATCCTACTAAATGGAATTAGTTAATTTACATTAGGAATTTCTTAAGACAGTTCGAAAGTGCATTAGTGCAACTAATGCACCTTCAGGATTTTACTATCCAACCACACACATTTGTGTGTTGTATTATTTAATTGAAACTAGTTGTTTTTTGAAGAAAATAGATATAATCCCGTTCTTGCAGTTATTGTAGGTTCAACTGAAATAAAATTTAGCAAATATTTTCAAAATTTCTCATATTTATTTTGTTTTGCCACCATTATAGATCCACGCACTAAATTAGATGGAATGAAATACTTAATAGAATAATTTCATAAAAATATGGGTTATAACTTTAATATTTAAGAATTAATAATGCTAAAGCATATTTAGACTTTATATACTCTACAAATAACGATATGTATGATAACAATGCCTCACATAAAGGAAACCAAACTGGCCCTAATGAAAATGATCAAACAAACAAATCATTATCAAGTTTATTCGTAATCATAAATCTACAACAACTAACGTTTCATTAATGAATTGCATTACTATCATGATCAAGTTAGTGTAGATACTAATTTGCTTGAACGATTTGAAACTTTTGATATTTTGGTTTGGTGGAAATCACTAGAGAAAACACATCTTACTTTCTAATATGACTCGTGATTTACTAATCGCTATGGTGATCACAGTAGTATCGAAGTTTGTTTAAGTGTAGGTAGAGGAGTGTTAATGAAGTAGATGAGCTTAATGGCGACAAATACTATGGAGATGTGTGTTATTAAAAGATTGGCTTGATGCATAAGAGAGAAACCAAGGGCTTGCAAACAATCTAAAGCAAGAAAACTCACCATAAGACAATTGAAAATTGAAGAATTTTACATTATTACTCTTCATATTTTTTTTCTCTTTACACTTGTATGTTTTTTTACTTATGATTTATTTATAACTCATAATTCTCTAGGCCGTAATACAAAGAATAAGTTGAGTATGACGGTTAGATCCTCTCCATTCTTTTCGGATTTTGTATGATATCCGGAGAGATTTATAGAGTCAATTTGTAAATTTATCGAAATTGAATGAAATAAAATTCTACTTTTTCCTTTTTTTTTTTGGTTAATCATCCATTTTAATTATTTATTCAATTATGCATTACTTAACTAATGTATAACTATAAGTTTAAATTAACATTAGTGATAAGTGAAAACAAAAAACAAAAAAAAACTCAATGGTAGGCTGTGGACAGTCTCAGGCCAAGCTCCGGAATTGCGTGCCATGCCATGCCCTCTTCTGGTCAGCCTGTGCCCGGCACGGCCCGGATTCGACACGCTTGTGCCCTGCCTAAGCCCACTTGCCACTTCTAGACTCAAAGACCAAGTTAGAGTAATGTAGATCAATTCCAGGATGTGAGATCTCGGGAGAGTACATGCAATTGATATTATAACATTTTAAAGGAAAACATAGAAAATACTTATGCACTAATATTATGAGATTCGGTTAAGATGGATCTCGAGCCTACATGGTCAGGGGAAGAGTTAGTCATTCGACTTAGAACTTGAGTTGATCATTTGACTTGGAACTTTAATATGAAGAAAGTATTACAAATCACCCAGAACTTTCTTTTTCCTCTCATATCTAAAATTAATAAATCTTGAATCTTTGGCAAGCAACAAAACTTCTTGAAGCTGATAAAATATATCCCCCCTCCCCTTTGGTTATTTATAGTTGTTTGCTATCAGTCATTGAAGAAAATAATAAAATCCAAGAAAGAGGATCACTTATTTTGGAGCTGATGAAATAATAAAATGAAATAGATGCATGAATGAACATGAAATAGAATATTAATGCATGTTAAATTCAAAAATTTCCTTCCTATTGGGGACGGCAAAATCTTTGCCCTTAATTTCCCATTTTGAGACAATTATTTCTTCAAAATATCACTGAACCCCAGCGGAGATCAACATTAGAAATGGCTAGCAGAACAATCTAAAGAAGTAACCAAGTCTCGCTTATTCAAACGAGCCTAGAATGTCGCCTGTTTATTAAAACTTAGGATAACAAGAATTTGAAACAGCAGAAGTTAACATGCATCATAATTGTACACTGCTCCATGCTCTAAAACATTCATTACAAGAGACAGAGGACCAAAACATAGTTACCATAATCGGTTTATACTTCACAAAATACCGAATACGTAGCAAGTCCAGAAACATATTTGCAGTCACCATTTCTGAATCCAAAAAGTTCATGATGAAGATGAGAGAAAACCACACATTATTGTTGCCCGATGCAACCGACGGCTCAAGATCACTCCGTCTATAACCACTTGTTGCCTCGCGATAAATGTTACATAACACATCCTTCACTTCCAAAGAAAAAAAGGACTCCTTTTGTGCATGTTGAGCCTATACATTGCAAGTCATACCATCCTATACAACAAAGAAACTAAACCAGGCACACTCCAACCTACTCCAGACTCGGGATCCGAAGAAAACCGTCACTTCAGCCATATATATGTACCCAAAACCCACCATACTTCAAAAAAATACAGTGAGAATACCAATATATATCCTAATAGCACTTTTTTTTTTTTCCTTTTTCGGCTACCAGCTCCATAGCAAGATGAGAAGTCTCTCTCTCTCTCTCTCTCTCTCTCTCTCTCTCTCTCTCTCTCTCTATATATATATATATATAAACTATCCTACTATTTATGTCTCGGCTTTTGGCTACTGAAACTAGAGGCTGGAAAGCTGGAGAGGCTCTCTTCTCCATCAGCAAGAACTCCACTCTCTGAAGAAGAATTATTTCCACCGACCCGTTTCTGATTCCGGGGATGGTAGAGGAGCTCAGCCTCTGGGAATGCTGAAGTGTTGCAGGGGACATCGAGGAGCAAGTCATGGTCAGAGCTATCGTCGGTAAACTGGAGAGAACACAGCATGGAGCTCCGCTCTGGAGGCGTTGCAAAGATGGTTCTTGGACTGAAGCAAGTACCATCATTGTCAACAAAATCCTCAGCATCATAAGTTGACCTTGAGCCTGTGTCTGCAAAGTTGGGCTGTAGTGTCACTGTTGACTGAGGATTTGTACCACTGCCACCAGACTTGGCAACTGTTTTCGGGCTTCGCATGGTGTCCATGAGCTCTGAAATTTAGGATATAACAATGGCCAATCAGTCACAAGCAATAGGATGCAGTTTGCATCTGTGCAATATTATTATTATTATTATTATTATTATTATTATTATTTTGGTATAATTAAATTATACCCAAGTTTGTCTTAGGAAGAATTAAGGACCTGATGTTGAAAACCTAATAAATAATTGTAAGACAAACCTGCGTTGAAATATACCAAAAGCAAAACCCATCCATAGTGACAACCGATAATAAAACATCTTGTTTCAAAATAATTGTAAGATGATCATGCTGTCAAAGTAACTTTAAAGCTTTCTCACCATAGGCTAAAGATTTATCAAGCACCAACATTTAGCAAGATAGACATACAAAGGGCAAAACTCAAACTATCAAGCATAAAGTTTACACGTCAATTATCATGCTTTCCCAGTCACTCCTGAACACCGAAGGCTAACATTGACCCTAACAGCAGTTCCGAGAGCTCCTTTGACGAGAACTCGATACATTATGGAGCCTAGGAATGAGTGCAAAAAGTACATTCAAAGAATAGTGGAACTTTACCTCAGGTAACAGCATGCTACCTTCTATTGCCAAAAAGCATCATCGTACTAGGATTTTTAGCATCTTCGTTCAGGTTATGCAGAATATAACACAATAACTAGTAAGAATCAAACTTCTTTAACATTATCTCAATTCGATATATCTCATGATTAGCTAAAAAGTTAGAGCTAGCATCAATTTACCGCTTGAAATTGTTCGCGCACGTGTAATAGATATCAATAGTCAAGGGAGATGAGATGATTGCTGCTAAAAACAGATGAATGGTGAATACAAGTAGACATGAATAAAAATAAATTGAGACCGCTAAAAAGAATGTAATAGTTATTAATTTGACCAGGGAGATAACCATAACAGAACAAAAGGGAGAAAAAGACTTTATGACGCCTAAACCAAAGTTCTGGACTGCTGTTTTTGCAATTGCAATTAGCCAATTGTCGTCGTGAACTTTGTGTGTCTACTCAGATCATACAATGATACTTTGTAGTTGCACTGCATTGGAGTCGATGCAATCACCAAAATCTGGGCACACATGTACAATAGCGTGGCCTCATTGTAAAACAAAAATAATGTTTGCTTTTGCATGTGTATTTGGAAAATGAATCCAATGCCATGTCGTCCAACTATAATAAAATGTGATCCAACTACAATCATATGGTTTCTACTTCGTTGTTCCTATTTGGAGCTAATAGGTATCAAGTCTCCTAGAGCACCTGTCCAATCCCTCAGGCATAAGGTGTCCCCCTCTAGGGCACACCGGTCAACTGTTATGAAAAGATCTATTTAGAGTGCTCTCAGTGAGAATGGTAGAATCAAACTTAAAGACCACTTGCTTGGGAGTGAAATATCTTGCCCATCCACCTTCTCACTTTTGGGTGTCGAACAACAAAACTGAATTCAGGACATTATTATATATAGTAGCTATTTCATATTAACATGTGATTTAACACCATGATTCTAACCTAAAGCAAGTAATATTCTGCATCCAGAGCACAGAAACATTTGCTTTACTCCAACCATACGACAATACCACAAAAACTACACCACAAAAACTCCATCCGAACCACTTCTAGACTAAGTTTACCAAATATCTCACTTTGGAAGGTTAACATAATCCACATCTATTGCACTTGAAACTTGGTAATATTGTCTTCACAAATTTACATATCATGCAAATCTTAGACTTGACCATGGGTGAGAAGGTTGACCATGGGTGAGAAGGTTAATGATGTTGGATGGAAAGAGAATTAGGATTTTGTAGTGGATAATTGGGAATCTAGGATCCTGACGAATCATATACCAACTCTCTCATAAACAACTCGAGGAAATATTTGGAAAAAAATTAAAATAAAAAATTAAATCTTAAAAATGAAGTCTCTCCAAAGGAAATATTCAAATAATTTCCAACAATTCTCTCCTTAAAAATGAAGTCTCATTAGCAATATATAAAACTCTCTACGTGCACCATGAGCAAACAAAATCAAAATCAAATCAAATAAAAATCTTAACCAAGTATAATCAAATATTAACTAAATTCCTAATCAAATCTTGGTCAAATCTTGACTTTTATTTTCTTCATCAATTCTCCTTAGCTTGGAAATATTCACATCAAACCAAGTATAGAAAAATCGAACAAGTTAATAGCCAAGTGTCTTCTATATGACATCTCCACCATGGGCAGTGATGCTAAAAGAATTGGAGAGTGACAAATCAGCTGTTACTGCAAAGCATAAAGGACTTGGATGGGAGCTTAAGAGTCGGGCAGAACACAATCTTTAACTGTGAGTTTCTGCACATTGTCATATAACTCTATAATTAGTTCGTAAGAATCTTCCCTAAAAGCAATACGTTGACTGATTTTCATACTGGTATTTAAGCAAAACATGTTCAAGTGGTACTACAGGCGTGCTAAGCACCAAGCTCTCCTCATGAACATAGATATCAAATGCTTCTTTATTTAGCACTGGCAGCAAAATCTAATAATCAAGCTATGAACATGTGACAAGCTCCGTGTTCGATTTGGTCGCATCCACATCACTTGCATTCTCAGAAGCGGACAAGTTATGTTGACTCTTCGAGTGGAGTTGGTAATCATTGTGTTACAATGCTCCACATGTAGAACAATGAGGGAAACTAGAAAGGGAGCATCAATATCCTTCACATGCAATATTGTTGTATGGCCTTAAAAATTTTTGACAAATAGCTTGAAAAATGGTGTGGCACATACTATGCATGAAGATGAACTTGCCAGCGATCCAAACATAAACAAAGTCTGTAGATGGCTATGCACCAATTATAAACTTCTCTAACCAACTTAAATCGAGTGTCAAGGAAAATTAACTGAAGAAATTTTCAAGATGACTCCTTCAATCTTCGTAACCATTACAATCAAGTAAAACCATGAAAATATGGGATATCATTTATATACTCTACTTGTTGTACATCATCGACATTGATATATTAGCCATAAAATATGAATCTCATAATAATTAACTATAAAATTCAGTGCGCAAAGTTTAGAAAATACTCAAGCTCTTCAATGGTGGGAATCTAGCTCAAATAAGATGTGAACCAGGCTTCAAACAAGCTCCAAATCATAAGAGCAACCCTTCACTAGTGTGCTTACAGGTTGGACTTAGTTACTTTTGACCCAATAGCTGAGTGAAATTGAAGGTGGGTTCCAGTCAAGGATGGTAATGAACGCGTTCATGGGCTAATTTTTGTCCCTCTGTATACAAAAATTTTAAATTAGAAAAATAAATTTTTCATTTTTTAATTCAAAATTGTGTAGAACAGGCCAAAAATTGATCCATGGATGCATCCATTACCATCCCTAATTCCAGTCGAGTGTTAAAGAAACCTAAACCTTGCTTTGTGACGATTCATTTTTGAATCACTACTAACAGGCTTGATCCGAAATCCTAAAGGACTTTGTACACGGTCGATGAGCCACGAACCCGATGGTTCGATCTATGAAGATGATAATAAAGAGGCTGATAGGGTAGAGTTTCTAGAAAATGGAACCGACCCACAATACCAAATTGACCTGAACGGGTTGATTATTTCGATTATCGGGTAGTTTCGATATAAACTGAACTCAAACTACTATGTCAGGGCAAGTTTTTGTTGCCTTTTGGCTAAATCAAAAACTACAAAAACCAAATTTTAATTGAATGGGCCAATTTTTTATTCAATGCTTGTCAAATTTTGATTGAATGGGTCAAGCCCATACACAGGGTCTAGGGATTTTAAATTGAAAGGAAAAGAACAAGGAGAATTTTTTTTAATTGGTCAATGATTTTCGTAGGCCAATTACATAATTTTGAATGAGCAATATCTTAATTCTAAGAGTGGGCTTTTATTACCTATTCAGAAATAGATTCGGTATTTTTAAACAAGCCATATTTTTTTTGAAAAACTTAACATATGGGTTTTAGGCCCACCTAGTAGAATCGAAATTTTGGTTAACAAATTATCTCAGCCGGTTTCAGTTTGGTTTTAGGTAATTTGGTTTGTTTTGGCAAGGTTATTTTTGCCTAAACCTGGACAGACATGCTCATTCCTAGCGGCTGGGAATGAAGTCATGGCCGCAGTGGCTTGTAGAAGGTGTCGCTGCTTCAGGCTAACAAGTCAAGAATGATGGTGATGAAACTGATTTGATGGCGAAACTACAAGGTGATTGGATCGGGAGATCGCCAATGGTGGCAATTGGCGGGTGGGGGCTAGAGGGAAGGCGGAGTCAGTGGATGAGGTTGGAAGTTAACACTTCGAGAATGGTTATGGAGAAGGCGAAGAGTCGTTAGCGAGCCTTGAGGTAGCAAGTTTTACAGGCAACCCAAGATGTTGGTTGATGGCGAGGGAAGAAGAAATTGACGATGTCACTTCGGGTTGGAAGAATCAAATGAGATCGGAAAACTTACATTGTTGTTGGATATGAGAAGACGAGGATAAAGGCAAATGGTTACAAAGATGGCAGAGATCAACGACCGTGAGGCAGATTTATGTGATGAGTCCAGAAGTCAACTGATGCTCAAGCGACTCGGGCACGATGATAGATTGATGAAGTCGATGTTGGTTTGTGGCCAAAGACTGATGTTGATGTTGATTGATGGAATTTGTAATTGACGTTGCTTGAAGGGGGTTGGAAGAAAATCCAAACAAGACTAATATCTTGCTAATTAGAATTTTCCTAATGTTGAGATCCTTTTTATATCTATCTTATTTTTTCTAATAAAACCACTTTTTTTTATTTTTTTGACTTCTTGTTTCTTCCTTGGATTTTCTGATTTGTCCTCTGTTTTTTATTTTTTTCCTTTTCTTTTTTTGAATTTAAAAAAAAAGATGGAAAACGATGAAGCTGAAGCTAGGGTTAGGGTTTTGATAGAGTAAATTTTGGATTTTTGTACTCTGATACCAAGTTTGATGCAGGATGGAAGAGAATTATGATTTTTGTGGTGGACAATTGGGAATTCGAGGCTGAAGTTGAGAATTTGGGAATAAAATCTGAGTTTGGGCCTTATACCAAGGCGATCACACAACCACTCTCACATGAATTACTCGAGAAAAGATATGGAAGAAGCAAATCCCATACACTCTCTAAACTAATCTCTCCTTAGAAATGAAGTCTTGTGATAAATATATAAAACTTGCTACATGTACCACATGCAAACAAAATCAAATCAAATCATATTAAAATCCTAACCAAATCAACCTTAACTAAATCGCAAATTAAAGACATGTTTGGATGTTGGAAATATAGGAAGGAAGAAAACTAGAAGTAGCTTCCAAAATAGAAGCTTAGAAAGAACCATTTTTCAATATAATTATAGTGTTTGTGTGTTAAACCTTGAAAGTAAAAAGTTGACTAGGACTAGAAATAGTATTATAATATTATTTAATAAAATATTATAATAATAATATTCTATTTGTTTCATGCACTAGATTTGAAAAGTAATTATGAGAGTTGAATAAAAAATATTATTTTATCTTATTCTTAGAGCTCCATGAGTTCTTCTAAAAAATGAGGTGAAGAAAAAAATAGAAAAAGAGTTGCCATGTAGGATCACATCATCCTAATGGAAGTAATTTCGAATTTTCTTCTTGGTTAAACAAACATATGAAGTGGTGAAAGTAGCCTTATTTCCGCTACTTCCCTATTACTTCCATGTAAACAAACACACTCTAAGTCTCGGCCAAATCTTAGCCTTAATTGTCTTCATCAATTAACCATTAACACTTTGATCTCATAGCATACTCTTTTCAAGAGAATTGCAATCTCTCTCAACCAATTGTCTCTAGGATGGACCAATTGGGGCTATACATCCCTCGTTGGTGACACTGTTTTCTTCCAAATTCTTTTGGATAAGTTCATCCATATGAGCTTGGGTCATCACATAAATTCCATCCCTTTGATTCTTGTAGTTATTTTTGTTCAAATTTACACCAAGCCATCCACTATAATTTCATACTTAACAGATATGGTTCTTTCTCATTCTTCTTTGGAGCATCTATCTGTCTAGCATGCTCATAGATGTTGTCATCCATGTGGATTGCTATATATTCTAAATGCCTAAACCATCCTATTAGTTCGTTTTATGACTGTTTCCAAATAATTCAATTTTGGGGACTTAAATCTGCTCACAGATGCAAAAGCTGGGTGAGATGTTCGTAAACTACCCGGCCAAGATACAGATCTGTCAGGATATTGCTTGTGCTCACGTCTAGATTGTCAATTAGATGAATCTTAACTTTGTTGACTCTTATGTCTAGACTGCAGCACGCACTACCCTTTTTCAAACTTGACCTACAAGGTACAAGAGTTTGAATAGTCCAAGTTAATCACCTAAAAGAAAAAGGAAACAAAGAAAAAAAAACAGATGAAATATCCAGAAGACAGAAGAATAGTACTTTCACATATATTTTTGACCCTCAAGACTTCTATTTCCCAAATAGAAAGTTGAAGAAGACCGACCTGGAAGATGTGAACTATGGGTGCCCCTGGCCCTCTTGAGAGGCATCAAATTGGAACGTCCAATATAATTTAAACCACTTGCTACTTCCTTTCCTCCTGTTTTCTGTCTGCTTTTTACATCCTAAAGCAAAGTAAACGAAAGATCAGTTGCAATAAAAGTTGAATCTATTACAATAACTCTGGGAATATAAACAAGCACAAAATACAAGGTCAATCACTCTATGAATGTGTTAAGAACTTCCATCATTGCAGGTTAATGACCGTTTCAGACCTTGAGCTTTTTATGGTGTTCAACCCACGTAGGTCTTGAAAGATTCTGTAATACTAGCCTCTTCAAAGTCCTGCACTCTTGGTCCATTCCTGAAATAGATGGGTCAAAAACTCCTTCACGAAGAAGTTGCTGGAAGTACTCGAAGGTCTCCGCTAAATGAGTACTGTTAAACATGGTCCTAAGGCTGCAAAATGTAGCAAAACAAGATGGTAATATAATAATCTCCCATAAAGTTAGAAATCGGCATATAACACAAAGAAAGTGAAACTAACCTTTCAGGAAATTTAGCAGTATCTGTAAGAGGTAAATATTTCATCAGCAGTTGTTGTTCCTCATCCGTCATGTGCTTCATTAACACCTCAAAGTTGACCACATCCTGAAATTGCTACCAGGTAAGCTCATTTGAGGAAAATGAATTTAAAGTACATGTAGTTAATAAATTCTCAAATACACGCAGATTGTGATGAATAGATGAGGGAAAAACACTCATCATACTTTCAAATCAGAGGAACCGAGGGGTGACTCTCTATCTTGAAGGACATGCAACTTGTCGGTGCAAGACTTATCCCTGTGGAGATTAGGTAACGGCTTTCAGCCATGTAAATTAACTAGAATATATCAAAGAACCAACTATCAAGCTTATAGGAAAGTTATATCTCTGGCAGTTAATATGTTCAAGCAGAAGTATGCCATCCTATTTATTCAGCATTAACAGAAAATACACAAAGAAGTACCTTTTTGCATGACCTTGTGTCGTTTGTGCTGTAGACTTGTTGAATTTTACAATGCCAAGAGTTGAAAAGCTTGTCCCTTTACTTTCACTATGTACAGGAAAGAATGCTGAACCTGAATAAGCCTCATTTATTATGCATGACTTATCTGTTGGAAGTGAGCTTGCCTCTGATTCCTCTTCGACAGCTTTTGCATTTGGATATCTAAGGAGAACACTCCCTGTGCCAATCTCGAAAGAACCAACAGGAGTTTCACTTTCATACAGAAGATCTTCCTCTGATGATGAAAGGTTAGATGATTGTTGTTCGTGCATTATTGTATACAAGTCTTTTGTGAGCTTCTCAACAGAAGAGGGCTTTGGGCGTAAAACACATGTCCTTTTTTTGGATGGCACTTGTGATTCCCACACATTGGATTGAGCCGAACCTGAAGTGGGAGATAGGAAACAATAAGGGCAAGCCAGATTCTGAGGACTAGACATCTAAGATGACTGAAACACATCACTTGAAAAAGGGAAACAGCAAATGTGGGTCAAATTTTGAGAACCAGACGCCTATAAAGAATGAAGTGCATCATTTATAAATGAAAAGCCCTTAAATATGTATACTGGACAAGGATTTGTTTTTTTCTTTGATTGTGACCAAGTTATGATAAATTGATATGTTCTTGTTATTAATGGGCAAAAGATGTGTGCTAATATTGTAACGAATCGACAAAAGGATGTGGGCATGACTAACCCTGAGAGAAGGGAACTAGTTAAAAGATTGCAAAGCAAACAAATTTCATGTACTGTAAGTATATTAATACGTTTAGTTGAAATTAAATAAGTTAACTCAACAAATTTGATCATTTCTGGTTCACCTCCATGAGAAATCCTTTACAGAAGAAAAGAAATTCAAATAGAAATAGCATGTACAAAGAACAAACTTTGATATGGGTTCACATAATAAAAAACAATATCTCGTTGAAGGAATGCCAGTTCAAAAAGAAGTGCAAGTGTTAGTCAAGGGTTTGAATAGATTATTGTATACTCAAAGACATACACCCTTAGAAGAAGACTCTGCTCAAAGACTCTGCTCCTTAATCCAATTGATACTCTTAGAAGAAGGGGAGGAAGAAAAAAAAAAAAAACTTAAACAAATATAGCTTTTCGGAAAGAGAGAAAAATAACCAGATTTTTCTAACTGATTAATTCAAGATAATTCTAGCACAGTTGGCAGTCAGCAAGCTGACAAACATCCTAATTAAGAAGAGATAGGTTTCTTTAAAACACGAAAAAAAAAAAAATTCCAATACCGGAAATTCTTTAAAGAGGCTACTATCATGATAAATGATATATTCAAGGTCATGTAGTATAAGGGTACAACTATAGGTGGACCAAAGACTTGTAAAAGGACCCATTAGATAGTGCAAGAAATTTTTTTATTTATTTTAACAATAACAAGATAAGCATAATTTATTCAATTAAAAAATAAATCTGACAAACAATTTATGATTTTATCGAATAATTGATGTATCCAATACAAATTTATTAGCATTAACAATCAACATTCACACGAGGCTCTGCTAATTCTTGGGCTAGTAAGAGTCAGCATGCTAGTAGCAATGAAATAAGTCCATCCCAAAGAAGTCCAAAGACTCCAAACAACTCTGCCAGTGTACGGAGTATGGACAACAACTTCTACATGGATGGCATCACTGCATAAGCATACCACTCAGGAATGTTAATACCGTGTTTGCTCTAATTATATCCGCTCACTTGCCTCTAAGTAGTTTATTGAGGGAGAAGTGCAAATCCTAACTAATTTTGTGGATATTAACAGTTATAGTGGCGAGAGATACTGAGACTGGGCCAATGTGCCCCCATATGTAAGAAAAGCTTGCTTATTTACAATGATGGTCACTCTGTAAAACTAGATAACTTCAACCCTTTACTATTAAAAAAAAAACACCAGTTTATTTTACTTATTCATAACACTTTTATGTCTTCAAGTTTATTGAGGGAGAAATACAAATAGTAATTTTAAGGTTATAATTTATGGTTATAAACTACTATGGTAGCACTAAGGGAGTAAATTCATGCTCTTCTTCCTCGCCTGCCTTCCTTCTTCACTCATCTCTTTTATCCCGTCCTTCTACCATTATCCTCTTCTCTGTTTTTTCTTTTCTTTTCATCTGCTGCTTCACTTTTACGTCTCCTTTCTCCGCTTCCTTTCCTTCTTCTTTCTCCTCGTTATCCTCAATATTTCAGTAAAATTTTCTACTTGAAATTATTTTTATGCTCCCTTACCATCTTGTAGAAGAGGGTTGAATAGTTTATCTTTTCTTGCTAACATATAGTTCAAACCTCAATTAGCCGCTCGGATGTCTAGAAAATCCTTGGAATGTAAGATAATTTCCATGACTTAAAAGCTGATTTAATGGTCATTGCAATCTTGTATTTCGTTAAAACTTTGATCTGAGGAAGTTCTACAGCTACTCTCTAACTACTCAGACAAAAAGACACACACGTAGAGGGAGGGTTTTTTTTTTTTTTGTTTGGGGGGGGTGTTTGGGGGTGGGGGGGGGGGGGGGGGGGGGCAGTACTGCCGCAGCTCACCTATTATTCTCAATCTCCCATCTCACCCAATCACCACCTTTATTTTCCCTTTTAGCCCCAATAGAACTCTGGGTTTGCTTCACTAGCATTAGCACCAGCAACTTGAGGTGCTGCTAGCTCACTCTCTGACCCATTACCATATAAACGAATATTTCTGATGTCATTGGTACCTAGACCATTCTTCCCCCAACTGATTCTTACATGTCAATGCCATTTCATAATACCAACAGCATCACTAGTTCCATTTCTCCCATGTATAACACTTTCAAGAGTATAGGCAGGTCAGCATCAAGCAAAGAATTGACAGTACAAGTGTATGAAGCTAGATATGAAGAAAACAATTGGCAGAATAAGGATATAAAGCTAGGCAACAGCAGACTGTGGTGCATGAGAAATGGAAGAACTTCCAAAGGAGAGGATTAGGCGGAATGAAATTGTCCTCAAGCGGAAGTTTAGAGATAAGCATGATGAAATGGGTAGAAAAATGGAAAATAGCCACAAGTCCTTCATGCCAATTTGTATGTTCTCTGACGAGATGTCAATATAAAATTAATTCTCTATGAGGTTTGCCTGATTAATTTTCGAGGTAAATATGAGCAAGGAGGGAACTATTCTATAAAACATTTTAGTTATATGGCTATTGGATGACGCCCCCAGAGATGTGTACATCCAAAACTAGGTTGTTACAGATTCTTCCAAGGTTCGCATTCTAAGAGTGCACAATTGCATATCCTATTTTGCTCGAAGAAGAAACTAAAATTGCACCTAGTATGTTAAGGAAGCAAATGTGCTAGAGAGGAGAACTGTGTTCTATAACACGAAGGATAAAATGTCTTGTGAATGTGAGATCACGTTACTTAGATGACTTGAAAATTGAAAATGCAAAACATCTATTAGTAGTACAATTTACTGCAAGCTTTAAGAAATGGTATAATGTTAAACAAAACCAAAAAAATGTATGTGATACAGGACATAAGCCAAATTAGGGTGAGAGATATGGAAATTTAGGATTTTTGGACAGATTTGGAGAAAAATAAAGGGGTTCGGGAATCCACCTGGGCAAATTCACGCCCATTCTCAACGAATCCGCGAGGAGAGATTTTTTTTTTAATATAGCGAATCCACGCAGTTTGTCAAAAAATAATTCTTTATTCAATATTTAATTATCTACAAAATACTTCATACAGAGCTTATTTATAGGAAAACTCCAAAGAACAAAATCCTAATAGAATCCAAAATTCTATCAAATCCAACCATACTTGTTAATATCCTACGATACGATACGATTCATAAGAAAATCGATACGTATCTTATTTACGATACTATTGGGTTATGTATCTTACGATATAATAAGCGTATCCCATAATATGCGATACATATCTTACGATACACGATACATTACGATACGCTAACTTAGCTAATAAATAGATTTTAAACTTATTCAAATAAACTTTTGGAATTAAATATGGGATACAAAATTCTAAAAAAGTATAATCATTTAATAGCAGAAAAAAATCAGAGTTTAAAATACTTATTTTAGTTGATAAAATAATTTAAATAAATCATTAAAGGATGTATATTATTAATTATATAATTTATAGTTAATGTAAATTATTTAATTACTAATTTTCAATCAAGTATCTAATGACCTTATTTATTATATACTAAAATCTCCATAAAAGGAATAATTCATATAGATATGAGAAGATACAATAATAACAACTAAACCTTTTATCCCAAGTATTTGGGGTATGCTACATGAACCAGAAAAAGAATCACGCCGGATCAATCACTTTGATATTCCTTCTCCATTCATTTCAATCAAATAATATCTCCTTATTTAAACCTCTAGACTCCATATCTTTGCGCATCACCTCCATCCATATTTTTTTCGATTTCCCTTCATTTTTTTAACTTGTCTTACATTGATAGACTCCCCTCTTCGATCTGGTGCACTTGTAGGCCTACATTGCACGTGACCAAACCATCGTAAGCGATTTTCTCGCATCTTCTCATCGATTGGAGCTACACCTACTTTAACACGAATATCTTCATTTCTCACTTTATCTCTCCTAATGTTGTCGCACATCCAACAGAGCATGTGCATCTATGCTACACTTATCTTCTGTGAATGACGTTTCTTTATAGTCCAACATTCCGTACCATATAATAAAGTTGGCCTAATAGCAGTCCTATAAAATTTTCCTTTCAATTTTAACGGAATGTTACGGTCGCATAAAACTCCCGTTGCCCTCCTCCATTTCAACCAGCTAGCTTGTATCCTATGGTTAACATCATTATCGATCTCTCCATCATTCTGAATAATAGAACTCAAATATCTAAATTGACTGCTAATTTGTATCTCTTACATATTCAGTTTTACAGCATTATAGTATATGGTCCGTCGTTTATTAAATTTAATCTCCATATACTCTGTTTTAGAGCTAATCAATTTAAAACCTCTAGATTCTAATGTATGCCTCCATAACTCTAACTTGGCATTTACCCTGCTCTTGTCTCATCAACTAAGTCAATATCATCAGCAAATAGCATACACCAAGGTATCTCATCCTGAATGGTTTTAGTAAGCTCATTCATCACTATAGCAAATAAAAATGGGCTCAATGCAGATCCTTAATACAATCCAATAGTGATAGAAAAATTACTTGTCCTTAATTATGACGATAGAAAAACCACCACATATTTTGACATTGGCCACTATTCCATCATACATGTTCTTAATTATGTCGATATACTTGATGGGAACTCTTTTCTTCATCAATGTCTACCAAGCATCTCTCGTGGAATCTTATCGTAGGCTTTCTCTAAATCAATAAATACCATATACAAATCTCTATTTCTCTCTCAGAATCACTCTATAAGTTGAAGTAAATGAATGGCTTCTGTCGTCGATCGTCCCGGCATAAATCCAAACTGGTTCTCCAATATTTTAACAGTTTGTCTCAATTTATATTCAATTACCCTTTTTCAAAACTTCATAGTGTGACACATGAGTTTTATTTCTCGATAGTTAGAACAACTCTAAATGTCGTACTTTTTCTTATACAGAGGTACTAGGATAATCTTTCTCCATTTATTTGGCATTTTCTTAGTTTGCCAAATTTTGTTAAAAAGATCTATTAGCCACCTCACACCAATCCCTCCTAAATATCTCCATACCTCTATACGAATCTCATCTGGGCCAACAGTTTTTCTTGATTTCATCCTCTTCAAAACCTTTTTTACTTCAGACTCTTTAATTCTGCGCATAAAACTACGATTCATATCCTCACATTGAATAGTAAGATCTCCCAAATCTTGAGTAAAACTACCATTATATAATCTATCAAAATAATTTTTCCATCTTTCTTTAATCTCTTCGTCTCGAATTAGAACCGTCTGATTCTCATTTTTAATACACTTTACAGTATATAAGTTTTTAAACTTTCTCTTTTTTTATTCGAGCAGTTCTATATATATATATATGCTTTTCTGCCTCTTTATTATCAAACTTCACGTACACTTGTTTATATAATTTAGTTTTTGCATCCCGAACAGCTTTCTTAGCCTCCTTCTTTGTTAGTTTATACTTCTCAAAACTTATTCCATTATTATTATTATTATTATTATTATTCAAATCTCTATAAATCTCTCGCTTGATCTTAATAGCATTTTTTACCTCTTCATTCCACCATGATGTATAGATATGAGAAGATGAAGATGAAAAAATTAAATAAAAGTTCTTAAGAATGATGATAGTGATAAATTTGTAATGGATAATTAATTGAATTTTCTCGAAAAGATAACGAACTTATGCTTAATGTTTTAGTTTTTGTAAAATAACATATAACCAAAACTGAGATAACAAAAGGGATGAGTCTGAAGAAACATATGATTTACTTTGATTATTGGATATAAAATTCGATTATGAGTGGATTGATTAGAAATATGAACTTTAAATAGTGAAAGGTGTTGTTTAGATGGATTCCAAATATAAAAAAGGAAAAATGGATAATTTAAAAAGAAAAGGAAGAGAAGATGTAATAGTAAAAATTTTATCAATTAGTTATTATTTCTAATATTTAGTCTCTAGTAGATTGTTTTATAATTATTGTTAGGCCTCTTAACTTGAATGCAATTGTAAACAATAAATGAAGAAAAAGAACGAAAAGTAAGAGCATACTAAAGGAGGAGTTTGTGTGGAGTAAAAGAAGTAAAGATGAGAAAATTGAATGTCATTTTTAATTCAAGTGAATTTAGCAATATATTTACTAATGTAGTATGATTTTGATTAATGACCTCAAGGTCATCACACTTTAAATATTAGTTACTTATTTATATCTGGCTATTAGCTTATATTTAGCATATTACCAGCTTCAGTATTGGTTTTTGGTTAATTGTTTACTTGTACCTGAAATTTCCTCATATATTTGTTATATTATATATTATTATGCACTTATTACTTACATATTATATATTAATTAATGTATCTTACGATACGATATGTGTTATGATATACGATACGATATATAGGGTTAACGATACACTATACGTATCCCAATTTGACACCTTTGAATCCAACAAACAAAATCCTAATAGAATCTAAAATTTTATCAAATCCAACAAACAAAATCAAATTAAATCAAATCCTATTAGATCTCAAAATCATTTCAAATCAAATATATGATCTCTATCTCCCCAACTTCAAATCATTCATCCCGATGAATACGAAGATAAGAAATGTTAAACACGTCTGGGTTGAATTGATCTGCATCCATGAAGTATTTCAATTGAACCATGTTGGTGATCGAGAAACTGTACCTCGTGCATTACATCTGAACCAAAGTGGTGGAAAGAATACTGGCTTTTTTTGTGAACTTGTATTAAATCACGGTTAATCTAGAAAGGCACTTGCAATGGAAGTAAACGAATAAGAATCCCATGAAATATCCAGGCTATAAGTAGTGGAAGCAATTTCCATTCAGACTTCATAAATATCTATATGTGGAATTTGTAATTTCTTCATAATTTTTGGAAGGAACCTCACAGAGTGAACCAAAACTTTCACTTCATTATCAATTACAAATTCCTGCAAAATATTATGTGGATATACAATAAATTTGTACTCATCATTACAAATTGTTATCTGTCTAGAGATTTCATTATACATAACATGTATAATAAGCAAATGCAATGCAACGAACTCAAAAAGTACAACTCCTAAAAAGAGATATATTGATTCCCTGGAATAGCATGCATCAATCACCGTAAATGATAAATACATATTTGGAACTCGATGAATCTAAGAAGGAAACTCCAAACACTCGTTGATAGATGCAATATGAGTAACCTGCCAAGACATAGGAAGGATACTCAAAGTCTTACTAGTAGCAATATTAATATCAAATATTTCAAACTCGGTCTCTTCTTCTACAGTTAACTCCGAAATTGAATACCTAATATCATGTGGGGGTATACTAGACTCTACTAAAATATTCTGAACATCAGTAGTATTTTTTGTGGAAGTATGGATCTCAGTAGTAACATGGATCTCAGTTGGTACATATGTATTAGACTCTTATAACTCATTAACAATATCATTATTAACCATAGATGGAATGGTAGTGTTGGCAACAAGAATAGACAACTAGATTCTAATTGGGGTTCAATGACAGTACTTTGTTCAAAAACATGAATCTCAATAACTCCCAATTTGTCAACGTGATCAGTAGGCATAATATCCATATGTTAACTCTTCACTGGACATATAGTCATAATGCCAAGGATGTGCAACACTTAGAACACTTGATCGAGATACATTGAGAAACAAAGTATCCATATTTGTCGCATTTAGTGCACTGTGTTCTAACAAATAGAGTGAATCTCTTTTCCAATTTGTTAAAGAAATGATTTCTACAATATGTGGGAAGATACTCATCTATAAAAATACATTTCATCTCTTCCCACGAATTTATAGGGTTTCTATAATGTTCCTCACGATCTATTTCTATAGAAATCCAAATATCTTTGGTTTGTCCCACTAGTCGTATTCTAGCAAATTAAAATTTACGTCTGCTAAATATCTCATAACAATCAAAACAGCATTCCATATTCACTAACCAATCAATAAAGTCACGAGTGGAGAAATAATCATCAAATACGGAATCTTTATACCAAAATTTTTCATCTAATATCTCTCTAGCAGTAAACAAATCATATATATAACTAAACTTATTTGACTCTAGATGACAGCTAGATCGTGTTGCAAAACGGGACATGTTTACCATCTAAAATAGATCATGCAACGTAAATCAATCAAATATGCAGATGATAACGCAAAATCTAAAACTCAGGTAAACTAGATGCATACACTAAATTAATATATTTAAAACCTTAATTACTAAATACAAATGATATGAAATCCTAATTTGACGAAAAATAACAAATAATTATGAGATCACTAAAAAGAAGCAATTAACAATTCTATTAACAAATTATTGCACAAAAAATAACAAATAATTATGAGATCACTAAAAAGAAGCAATTAACAATTCTATTAACAAATTATTGTAATCCACTAATATTTATAAAAAAATTAGCAATTAAAATTCAGTTCAATTCAAGTTTCACCTTGAGGAATGAGTAGTTTATGCACAAATGTATAATTCCCTAAAGTTTTTCAAGAGATTACCCACAATTGAGCTCTAATAATTATATGTAGAAACCCTGGAATAGTGGTAATAAATGTCGGGTATGATTGGAAGATCAGTACTTCGAAAACCACTTGAATCGGAGTTAAAACGGACTTTGAATCAAAAGAACGGGAACTTCTAAAGGGGCACAAGTTTTTTCCTAGAGAGCCCAGATTTCCTAGTAAGCCCAGTAAATTTTTCATAAGAAAGGAAATTTCTTAGTGAGCACATATGATATTTCCAAAATACCCTTCCCCCTATATCTCCTCTCCTCTTCCTCTTCCTCTTCCTCTTCCTCTGCTCTCCTCATTTCTCCTCCAAACCTAACCTAAACTCACTCTTCCTCTCCCACTTCCACTCATCCTCTCCATACTTTCTCTCCTCATTTCTCCTTCGAAATCTCTCTCTCTCCCATTCGTAGACCTCCCTCCCGCCGCAGGCCGCCGTCGCCGAGCTTCCGCCGCCAAGGTCCCACCGCCGCCGCCGTTGTTCTCCCGCCGCTGCCTTCCCGCCATTACTAGATGAGTTTTCCTAATTTAGTAATATTTATTGTAAAATTTAGTTTTTATTATTTTTGGATTAAACAACTCTTGAATATTAGGGTTTGGTGATTTTGTTGGGTTTGGGAAGAGGAAGAGGGGATGAGGTAGTAAGTTTAGTTGTAGCATTTTTTTGTTAATTTTAATTATTAATATTTAGATTGTAATTATTAAGAAAATGTAATATTGTAATTCCAATTTTAAAATATGCGAAATTTAGTTATTTTTTATAATCATGAACGTTAGTATTAAAATTTATTAGTTAATTATGAAGTTTGATGGTATTGTCCTAATGGTTAATTAAGTTGCAAAATACGATTTTAGTGTCTTTAAAATTTAATATTATACTATCTTGCAGGGAAAAAAAATTAAACAAAAAAATGATATTTGTAGGAAATTTTACTTTGTATGTTCATACTTACATGTACAGAACTTAGTGTTATGAAAAATAACATCTAAAAATGAAATATCTTTGTATTCCATAGATGGATCCGGCGGAATCTTCTCGCGTACGACCAACTGCCTCGTTAAGGAGGAAGAAAGTAGCATCTCGACCACAAATTCAACGCCCGATACGAGAGAGAGAAATCAAAGTTACCGTAGATACTGAATTAAATGAAGAAACTCCTAATTGCGAAGATTAAAGCCGTGCTAACTGGTTGCACTCAGCCAGAAGAACAACCAGAAGAGCAAGTAGAGGAACAAAGACAAGATCAATCCACTCCTAATGCACCCGATACGGTGTTTATGTCTCAAATCAGAAGCAGACGTCAACTCTCGAGAAAGACAAGGAGACAGTGATTAGATTATATTAGTTGTGTATTGATATGGATGATGTAAGGAACTTCAAGTGGCCAGTGTAATTGTTTTTTTCAAACATTTCGAAGAATTTGTAGAATATATGGTTTTTGTTTGTAATGAACCCTATTGGTCGCTTTTTGTTTGATGAATATATACACTACGTTTGTATCATTGTATCATTATATCGGTGTATCAGGAGTATCATTGTATTTGTCTATCTGGAGTATCATTGTATCGGTGTATCAGTATATCATTGTATCGATGTATCAGTGTATCGGTGTATCGATGTATCAGTGTATCATTGTATCGGTATAGTAGTGTATCATTGTATCGGCGTATTGATGATTCAGTTTATCCATATATCATTGTATCGGCGTATCAGTGTATCGGTGTATCGATGTATCAGTGTATCATTGTATCGGTGTAGCAGTGTATCATTGTATCGGCGTATCGATGATTTAGTTTATCCATATATCATTGTATCGGTGTATTAGTGTATCATTGTGTCGGTTCAGTTTATCCATATATCATTGTATCGTGTATTAGTGTATCATTGTGTCGGTGTATCAGTGTGTCGGTGAATCATTGTATCTTTTTCCTTCCTTCACTATATTTTGTAATAATGTATAATTAGTTATTAATATAAGTCCTTAAAGTGACGTAATATTTGTGTGTCTGGAGTATCATTATATCGGTGTATCATTGTGTATCAGTGTATCATTGTATCAGTGAATTATTGTATCAGTGTATCATTGTGTCGGTATATCAGTGTGTCGGTGTATCATTATATCTTTTTGCTTCCTTTCCTATATTTCGATAATTATGTATAATTAGTTATTAATATAAGTCCTAAAAGTTACGTTAAATTGGGTAAACTAATAATATATCATTTTATTACATTAATAGAGTGAGTGAGGCAGCGGCGGAGATATCAGATCGGGTCAAGCCCCTGTCCGGACTGTCAGTCCGAACGTGGGGGCGCCGTTCGGACTGAAAGTCCGAACAGCCGTTCGGACTGTAAGTCCGAACGGACCAGATCTGTTCGGACTGTAAGTCCGAACGGGCTAAAACAAAAAAAAAAAAAAAAACTGCGCGAGAGGCTGGAGGAACCGGGAGAGGGAAGGGCAACATGGGAAATTTTTTTTGAGGGCAAATTTGATATTTATACTGAACTTTAACTGGGCTCACTAGGAAAAACCTTGTGCCCATTTAGAAGTTCTCAAAAGAACTCTTAACGAGTCTGCTGCTCTTAACGGATCTGCACTACTGCGAATTGGGTCCGTTATTGCTGGGCTGAGTTGGATCTCAAACTGCTGGTCAGGTTAACTGACTTAAACCATGCCCAAATTCTTTTTTGGATGTGGGCTTGATTGAATGAAACCAAAACCCACCCAAACTTCAACTCCAAATCAATTTCCTTTGATCTGTTCCAGTGAGTGGAAGGAGGTATGCATGGATGGTTGTCGTGGCTTGGTGGAGAGGAGACGAGGCTGTGGTGGGTGGCTGACAGTGGAGGATGGCATGGGAGCGACTGGCAAAGCAGGAGAGGGTAGAGTAGACGGAATTGAGTGGCGATGGTGGGGGAAGGGTAGAGGTGAAAATGAGGGGGAAGAAAGATGGTGGTGAAGTTGAGGAATAAGGGGGGAAAATTAAAAAAATAAAAAAATAAAAAATGAGGAGGAGAAGAAGAGGTCGGGGTGGGTGTTGTTGAAGAGAGGAGGAAGGAGAGAAGGAAGTTTTTTTTTTTCTATTTTTTCTCTTATTTTCTTTTTCTGAACAGATCTTTTTTTCTTGTTCTTTTTTTTTCTTTTAATAGATCTGCTCTGCTTTCTTCTTCTCTTCTTTCTTCTTCTTCTTTTCCTTTTTCGTTTTTTCCTAGCAGATCTTAACTGAGAACAGATATGTTTTTTTTTTTACTTTTTTATTTGATTTTTTCTCTCAAAAAAAAATAAAAACTGAAATAAAATAAAAAGGAGATGAAGATGGAAATGAGAAGATACGCTCTAGTACCAATTTGATGCAAGACGAAAGTCAAATTAGGGTTAGGGATTTGGGAATTTAGGTTTTTGGATAGATTTGGAGAAGAATAAAGGGTTCGGAAATCTACCTAGGTGAATCCATGCCCACTCTCAACGAATCTATGCAATTTCTCAAAAATCAATTCTTTATTCAATATTCAATTGTCTACAAAATACTTCTGTACTCCAACAAAATACTTCTGTACTCCACCAAACAAAATCCCAATAGAATCCAAAATCCTATTAAATCCAGCAAATAAAATCCTAAAGAATCTAAAATCCTATCAAATCCAACAAACAAAATCAAACTAAATCAAATCCTATTAGATCTCAAAATCATCTTAAATCAAAAATCTGATCTTCATCAGTATGCTATCTATATACTTCCTCTTCATGGATGCTATAATTTATGTATGCCTTCTAGTATATATGTGTACAATTAAATTGCATTTGATGACTTCTAATCAATATGAAGTGGAAAATAACAAATAGCAACCTAAAACACATTCCGTAAGCAAAAGGCGGTGCTTACCACCAACACTCAACTCCAATTGCCACTCCCGCACTACACCCCAAAAAGAATAAAGAGAAACAAATCAAGTTATGAATTTGAGCCTCCTAATTGAAATGTTTCTATTTGGTTTGCACTTATTTTTGTCAAGAAGATGCATATTCCTAACGGTTCTCCTGGCATGTATTGGACAAATGTTGGTAACTCCATTATCACCGTCATTTGATTGAATAACTGTACATTAGGTGTCACTTGTAACATGTTTAAACATCTTCGGAGGGCTTGTGTATGAATTTTTTTTTCTTCTCTAGATAACAAAGACAATAACATTCACCATCATAATTATAGACACTAAAATTAATCCGAAGGAACAAGAAATATTACAAACCTCCACTTAAGATAATCATGGTAATGCAATTCCATGAAGTAGTACCACATTACACCATGAAAATGCATTAGATGCCCCCAAAGGATTTCTATGTTATTAAATATATACCCAAGTATGTGTTTATCATCATCATCATCATTATCTAAGCTTTCTCCCATCAATAAGATCTGGTTGGTTATGGTTCATAAAGCTCCATGAAACATTAAGAGTGTTACGCAAATTATAACATCTTTTATCATCAGGGTTTCAAATTCCTTGCAGAGGAAGCTAGGGGTTGAAAGGCTTGACATGAATCCTAGACAACCAGTCTGCAGGTAAGAATCTTAACTCATCGTTCACCCAGCTTAAGCTCGTGCAACCAAGGAGTGACCTAATGGAATTCTCCCAGAATAAGACAAACCATGAAGAAGGGGAAAGATGATCAATTGCTAAGGAAATAACATTGGCCTCAAGCACAAATGAGGACAAAGAGTTGATTCCAATGAAGAGATATTTTACAAGTGTGTCCATGTAAGGTTTTTTTTTTTTTTTTTTTTTGGCTAGAAAAGAAATAGTTTTAGCATATGCTTAATTAAAAAGACTGGAACAAGAGGAAAAAGTAAGTTCTTTTGGGATATCTTCTAATATATCATTCAAAGAAGAGAAAATACTGTACCTGTCAAATCACTTGCTTCGGTGGTTCCGAAATGTGCACAACTCTCTGAATATGATGTGGCGGATCCAGAACTAGACCGATTGCTTGTATCCCTCTCTAGTATTTTTCTTGTATCCCTCTCTAGTATTTTTCGGAAGTTCTGGTCCGAATATGGCATTTCATGTTCATTTTCCACATCAGCATCACTTTGCTTTATTTTCTGCAGCTTCTTCTCCTTGGGCTTGAAAGATAAACTTTTGACTTTAGTAACTTTAAATTCTTCTGAATCAATTAGTTCACGAGCATGCAATGGCGTGTAATTAGTCAAAGAACCCTTCGTTCTCCACCTTGAACCGCATGCATTGCAGAGAACTGGTTTTTCAGGTGGTCCATTTCGCCAAAGGGGAGTAGCTGTTACAACATTTAACATCAAATGATCAAACAGGTTACGTAACACAAAATCTACAAGCACATGTATTACAACAGCTGAAAGCAGTTGGATACAACATAATACAAACATCTTAAGCTTAAGCTTAATGCACAACAAGAAAGCAAAAATAAAAAATTCTCAATGCAAATCAAATAAGCAAAAAAGAAGAAGAAGAAGAAGAAGATTGAAGTTGATCATATTAAAACATAAAATCACATTTGAAACTCTAGAACATGCAACTCTATCTTGTATACAGACTTACCATACCTAAGCCAACCAAGAAAATTAGAGTGCACTTACAGTAAGAAAGTTTAGTAGGATTAAATTATTTGTTCCTTCCGGTTAAAATGTTGAAATAGAAACTTCTTAGCAGTATTATTACGTGCAACAAAGTAGCAGTTCATTTATACTTTCATGTGCAAGAACAACCTCATTTGGGTTACATCACACAGCATTAACTAGAAGGTCTTAACCAATGTTTAAAATAACGATAACGGTAATGTAACGTTTTGTCTCTGTTAGGTTATATAGCATATAACGTAATGCATAACATAGGTTACTTGATTTTCTATTTATTTAATTAAAAATAAATAAAACTATATAAAATAAATTTTATAAATTGAAAATTGAATTAAAAATTCTAAAAGTAAATATAAAAAAAGTATATCTCAGTATTAATTTTAAATTTCTAACAGTTTCATAGTAATTCTCATATTTATCTTCATAAATTAAATTACATTCACACCCATAATTTTAGTCATAATCTAAATAAAAAAATAAAATTTCAAATTTATTTTCAATTATTATCAATATTATAATTTAATGCCTAATTTATGTTATTTTTAATTATTTATTTTAGATTAGCTGAGAATTCAATTTAATCAGCAAGGAAGAAATTTCAGTAATTGAAAAAAGAATTATAACAAAAAAAAAATTCAGTAATTGGAAAGAAATTATAACAAGTAAATAATAATATACAAACTAATAATACCACAAGCAATCAAATAAGCAAACAGCAAGCCGTCAAGTAAAAAAACTACAGCAATTCGCTAATTATCAAAATAAATTATCGAAATCAATATAAAAACTATTTAAAAATTATTGTAAATAACGTAGCATAACATAATTTAACGTAACGTAAAATAACGTAACATAACATAAAAAACACACCGTTACAGTGCATTGAGTTATTTTCGACTGTTAAGTAATGTTGGCTTTCTGTTAGGTTTTATAACGCAACATAACGGGTTTCATAACGCATTATTTTCAATATTGGTCTGAACCTTGTTTAAATTGCACCCATATTAGTTGTTTTCATACAATCAGCGTTATTTTCTCTCTCTTTTCCCAGCAAGAATTATTTCAAATTGATGTTAGCACAAGAAGAAACAGTCTTCTTAACCATCTGAATTATGACTGGACTGGCATTATGATAAAATGATAACTAGAGCATATCCAATTTGTCAAAATTAAGTAGCCCAAAAACTAAGCCGCATCTTTGTTGATACATTCCGGACATGATACTTCTTGCCTTGTTTTTCTGTGCATACTTTAGAATTTTCCGTCACATTCCGATACTCATGAATGTGTTGGCATTTTCGTGTACATGCTTCTGAGTTGAAAACTATACAAATAAATAACTGTGGTGTACGTGCTGAACAAAAGAGAGGCAATGGTGAAAATATAGCTGCAGAAGGAGAAATAGAACGATCATGTTACTTGAGAAGATAGGCCACATATCACATAAATCGCAACTAAGATAGAATAGGAGATACTAAAACTCAAGTAAAGTCAGTTGCTAAGAAAATGGCATTTCGAAAAAAGAAAATCAGTGTAAAACATAAAGCTTGAGCGAAGAGCATATAAATGACAGTGACTCGAGAAAGAAAGTAGGCATAACAAGACTGTGGATTTCCAAAATGCAATGTAGACTAGAAAGGCTCGAATGCGAGGAGGAATCTACTCTTTAGTTCCTTCAGCAAAGAAAGCAAAATGTATAGATAAAGTGTATCAAAATATAAGATTCCTCCCACATTGGGCAAGTGAACTCCCACGGTAATGGGCCAAAGTATGGAACACCTAACTTTATCCATGTGCCAAAGAAGGTATGCTTGGAATACAATATAGTCAAGCTGAGGAATATTGAAGAATGTGCAATATCAACACCCTAGTATCGAAATTTATCGGAATCAAGCACTGATACAAGCAAAGTATATCTCAAGCTCACACCATATACTTTGTGATTGATTAGAAGAACCCAAGTGGAAAGCAGCTAACTAAACATAAAACTATGCTAAGTCTGTATACAAGATAAGGATCAGTACGTCAAGCTAGTAACTTAGTAGTTATTCTGGAGGAAATATCCAGAACAAATGACAATTTCAACATAATGGAGGACCATAGAAGAGAGGAAAAGCAAGTTAGATATACTGTCAAGGCCTCAACAGATGTGCAACGTAGAAGAATTTGTCACGGGCAAAAATCCAATATGGGCATTGGACACGGATTCTTTCTTCATCACCCAAGAACAGCAACATTGTTTGCAAGCAAAAGGGTTGAAACCAGAAACAAGCAAAGGGTAACAAGCCACCAAGGGACACTCCAATTACACCGATTCAACAACAAAATGACCATTTCGATACAACAAAGACCCGAGAAGAATGGTGGAACAAGTTAAATTGTAGTCTCTACACATTTGCAATTCGCAAGAAATCTTTGTGGGTACTATATTTGCAACAATTTCCAATCACTGTATTGGTTAGAAGTTCTGACGATTTTATCACAAGAAGAAAAATTATCAGAAACAAGAAAAAAACAATAGGGCTTTACAATTAGATAGATTTACAGTCAAAGCAAGATCAATATGTAGTATTTGGCTTCACAAATTCAACAACTACTAATCACCAATACTTCACACTGGCTCATAAGAACATTTCAACAAATTATATACACAACCTGAGCAATTTCAAAGAAGACAACGAGAACCCTTTCTATTCAGAAGGGGTTTCTAATTCCAATATAAAAATTTCGCAGCACAGAACAAACGAAAGTAGGGGAAAGCAACACACTTAAGAAGATTATTAATCTTCTTCCGAAAATCCAATTTCCAAAAATCAATGAAAATCAAGATAAATAGAAATAAAGCAAGATCCGGGACCTTATAAAATAAATTTACATAAATAGCATTCAAGAACAAAAGAATTTGAAGAAAAAATTAAAAACAAAACAAAACAAACATAGAACACGAGCTCACTTGTGACACCACAATGACGGCAAGGTCCATGCTTTCCCATACCTTTCCCTCCTCCACCACCACCACCACCTCACAAATATTCACCCAAGGAGGAAAAAAAAACAAATAAACAAAAAAAAAAGTTCCTTTTCTATATCAAAGTCTGGAACAAGATTAGACCAAAAAAAAAAAAATTGCCAATTTTTTAGTATAAAAAAATAATTATATGAGTGGGTTTGGAGAGGCTTTTCCTGTGAAACCCAGAAAAGAGTTTCAAGGAAGTTGTATTCTTTCTTCTTCTTCTTCTTCTTCTTGTTCTTCTATCTCTCTCAGTCTATAGACCTAAAAACAAAAGAGAAAAAAAAATAATTGAACAAAAAAAAAAAAACGAAATTAAAGAGAAATTAAAGATGAATTCTTTGATGGATTTTTAGGTGGGAATCTGTACAATCCAGAGAAAGGAGAAACCATTTGGGGAATCAAAACAAATTAATGGCAAGGACAGAGAAAGGAGGTAAATAGGTGAGAGGAGAAGCCTTGTCTTTTATATATTCTAATATATTATTTATAATTTTCTATCTTTTTCTCTTTGAATGACCTCTCTTGTTGTGAAGTCTCTTTAAATATGGAGACTTAGTGAGAGGGTGTGCTGAGTAATTTAGATTAGTAAATGGGGAGCTTTCTTTTTTTTTATTTTATATTTTTTTGCTATTAATTTCTTCTTCTTTTTTATATTGGTAAAATATTGAAAATTAATAATTTTTTTCGCATAATGGTGTTGGGTGTATCAGCCCTTAGGCTTTGGTGTAGTGGGAGGCGTGGGGGTGTGTGTGTGTGGGGATATTACATATTTATCCTGTTTATCCTGTTGACTTTGGACTTTTCTATTGACGATATTGAAAATGTTTAGGATGAAGGGAGAAAGCCAAAAAAAAAAAAAAAATAGACCCATGAATAAGTAAAATCTAAGCGAACCAAAATGATTCGATCGGTTTCCATTTTGCAAACCAAAACTGAATCGAACCGAACCAAACAAATTATTTTAACACTATAAATTTATATTCAAACATATTACATATATACATACAAATGTTTCTATGTACACATATAAAAAAAAAGACATATATACTATAAATAATAAATTCAAATATTTTGAACATAAATGCTTACCAAAATAATTAAAAATAAAATTTTAAAATATTTCTATTCAAAATTTGGTTTTAACCGAACCGAACCGAACGAAACTAATTTGGATCGGTTTTGTCAAAATTGATAAAAATTGAACTGAAACCGACCGATACTCACCTCTAAAATGGATAGATTTTTATTTGGATAAATAATATAGGAAATGGATAACTAGTTTGAAGATAGGGAGTTTATTTTTGCTACTGTTTTGGAAATAAAAGTGATATTAAAATTTAATATATATACATATTCTATCATTCATTCATTTATTGGTTTCGTTTCCATTTTTTTTCCTGGTGCATGAGGATTTATCAATACAATAAGAAAATATCATGTTAATGCGATATACTTTTCGAGTGCTAATAAAATCAGATTCGGTTAGAAAAAACCAGATTCAGTGGACATGGTAATGCCACGAGCGACTGGCGTCCTCTTCTACTGTTAATGTAGGAGAACATTGTATTTGACATACATGATAAAAGGAAAACACTAGCTCACATAATAATAATAATAATAATAATAATAATAGTTAATATATTTCTCATACTAGAAATTACGTGGAGAAGCTAAAAGATGGTTCTTTTCTAATTCATGAAGGATATTGTTTAAAAATAAAATGTTTGGGATTCGCTCATAAAATTTACGATAATCCTCAAAGCACAACAATGAAGCTTTATTATTGCGAGAGAAAGCAACTCCCGATGCGTAGTTTCTATACACCGCGAATATATCTCTTATGAATCGCTGGTGAGTCCTGTAGCCTTCGTACAATGTGATCTCAAGTCTTTTATGTGAGTATGCTTTTTGGTGTGTTCCTATAAATTTATTCAAAGATTTCTCATATATACGATGCCCTGCCCCTGCAGTGGAGGATTAGTGAGGAAATTCTATTTATGTATGAAAATTTATTCTTCTCGTGCGGTTTTAAAACTATAAATAATTACAAATTTACTATTTATTTATTTTTTTACTAAGTTTCCTTTTAAATCCCAAATTAACACCTCTTAAAATTTAGAAGTATAACTCATCGTCTTCCTCCTCTGTTTTTTCTCTAAACTCCTAAAAAATATTTTTTAGTAGAATTTAATTTTTAAAAAAATATATCTCCCACAAACTCATTGATTTGATTTCTTAATCTCTTAAATTTTTTTACACTCACATTCCTAAATAAAATTAGAAGAATTTTAAATTCTTCGAATTCATTATGACAAGTGAAATTAGGGTTTGAACTTTGAGTTTGAGTTTGTTTTTATTCAAATGGAAAATTCCAATATGCAATTGATGTTGGAGAACAAATCTAAAGTACAATTTAAAAGTATTCTTGGTTTTTTATGTGTATTTATTTGTAATTTATTTTTACTTATAATTTTTTGTAAGGGAGACGTCGATTGTTGGTCGGGTTTTAATATCCGACCAAATGATTCTTTGGTCAGATATTAATACCTGACCAGCATATTTTTAGATTGGTAATTAATATCCGACTTGGAAAATTTTAGAAAAATTTGGAATCGGATGAGTTAGAGAGAATGAGGAGGGTTAAAATTGGAAAAAAATTTGGATACAGAATATAAATTGGTGGTATTTCAAAATGAGAGTTTGGTGTAAAGAGCAATCAGGATATCAAAAGTAAATTGTTGTGTGTAAATAGAATTTCCCGGATTAGTGGTTATGCCATTTGAGCTAATACTATTTGCTAATACAACATGTTGTAAGACCGAATTTCACATATCTATTCTAAAAAAAACAAATCATAAGAAATTCCGAACAAAGAAAATTTAAAGTAGACTAAGTGTTGTCGTTGGATAGACCAAATTTTACTTTTATTTTCCAGAGGTGTGACAATCACTAGGATTGATAAAGATTTGGCTCAATTTTAGTCCTTCAGATCTTGTATTCTCAAATCCAAGATAGAAAAGATGTTAGGTTGAGAGTTAACCAATCTTGACTCTTGTAGAGTAACAACAAAATCCAATTTAATTCAACTTTGAGAAGTCTGGACTCAATACCAACTGTAATGTCCCATTATCAATTAGTAGATAGCTGAGATATAATATGACGGGTCTTAACAATTAGTACATATATAAGCATAACAAAATACAATTTAATAGGACAATCGTAGAATAATTAAATGTCTCAAAATAAATTATTTATTAAATTTAAAATATAATAAAATCTCATAAATATTCTAGAAGAAATTAAGTTTAACAAATTAAATAATCAAGTCTCAAAATTATATTATTATATTTGTCAAACTAATATAAAAGTCCTTTGCATCAATAAATTATGTCAAGCCTTCTAATTTTGTTAGCTCTATATATTTGTTGAAATATGTTAAATCCTACTCAAAATTTGGTGCATCAACTTCTAAATCCGGATTTGATCATACACAACTAGGATCGTTAGTAAAACAACCATTCTAAAACAAACAATAATAAACTAATAAAATATACTATATCACTAAACAATTATAAATATAATGAAAAACAATGAAATATCCTATTAATCACTCATGTCTATGTTTTTAGTTTATTTAATTAAATTCATTAATCATTTTTAATTACGATATTTTAGAAATACAATCAAGTATAAAATTTAACATGTCTAAATGCATCTAGCGGATCAAATAAGAGTTTGGCTCGGAGTAAATGATTCTTATCTCCAGTGGCATCATCCCTCTTTAGTTTGTGAGAAACTCCAAGTTCGACTTTCGATAGATAATCAATTTGGATAATACTATAGAAAAATATGAATGTGTGAGTTCAACTAGCCAAAAAAGTTCTAATCCACATTTTATTCAGAGGCACCTGATCGAGTTTAAATTTCAAGTAATTTCAATTTTTGGATCTCTAATGAAAAACAAATGTATGCAATTAACTATGTAATAATTATAAGTAATACAATTAACTATGAATATTGGAAGAAACTATCTTTAAATTTTTCTTTTCATATTTTGAACGTTTTCATTATAAAACATTTTTTAGAATGAATTAAAAAAACTTTAGTTTGCATTTTTATGTGATCATTCATAAAATGTATTAGGTTAACTAAAATATATAAATTGCTGTAAGTTTATACTCATTATAAGTAAAATCATTACATATATACATTGTTAAGTAAATATGAATATACACTCTTTTATATTACTATACCCTATCAATAATTGGGTTTCTTGTCATTTTTCCTGTCGATGTCTAAGACAAAAATTTTATATGGCTATAAATCTCTATCCTATATATCGAAGCTAGTTTGGCACTGTTGGGTTAATTTTGGTCAAATAATATCATCGAATAAAATTTGAGTATAAAATAGACATTTGGCACATAATCAAGTCCTGAGCTATGTCATTTTCACAAGGCGACTTCTAACCTTGTGTAACATGTAAGAACGTTAGATAACAATAAGAAAAGAACAAAGATAGATTGCGTACAAAGAGAGATAGATTGCATACAAAGAGATATAATAAGGTTAGACTAAGAGGAGATCTCAGACCTATGTCCTCAGGGAAAGACAGTCATTCCAACATATACTTTATAGTTGATTCAAGGACACAATCTCTCAATCTCTCTCTTTTCTCTCTTAATTATAGAGAATATGTAGAGAAGAAGAAAAAGGAGATTTATGGCGGTGTAAAGGTGGATCCTATCAAGAGGATGTTCTTGTCCATCTAATGTAGATGATCGCGATGTAGAAGAAAGCCTGGAGATTTATGGTGGTGTAGAGGTGGGTCCTATCAAGAGGATGTCCATATCCATCTTATGCAGATAATCATGATGTAGAAGAAAGCCCCCTTTCTTCTTGGAGGAGGGGTATATTTATAGTATTTTTTTTATAGTCTTAGTTAAAGTTTAATAATGTGTCCAGATATGAGAGAGATTCAGTTGTCTTGCACAGGAAGGTCGCCATATTGTAGCCTAAGTCAGATTTCTTTACAAAATAAATCTTAGTCGGTCAGTAATTCTTAAGTTTTCTAGGTCTTGTAAGCTTACTAATTTTCACCTAGTCAGTCTCTTCTCATGTAGTCCTGAGCTAATTAATTTATGAATCAACAACAAATTCTGCGCTTGAGTTCAGTTCAATGGGCTTTTGGAGTATTTATTTCCGAGTAATGTTTTAGGGGAGAGTTGTACATTAGGAGTTTGACTTATTCATGGTTATTAATAGCTTCAGTAATTACTTCTTTAGATGTAATGATAATGGAACAGAAGATAAGGGTAATAAGCACATAGAGATTATCTCTAGCTCCACTTCAGGACCCAATACCTTGTATAGGCAGTCAAGATCTTTTGCCAATTCGACTTCTAGTATGCTGGATTTGATTGGAGGAGATGAATCGCCACATTCAATTATGATCACCTCTTGTAGATTTATGCTCCTGTGAACTTTTAAAAGATAGCAATGGGAGAAAGCTTTCCGCCTTTAACTATAGAAAGAAACTTGGATATTGAATTGGAGAGTTGTGAGAACTATTTCCATCTACTTCCAAAGGTTCCAGTTGTGATGATGAGTGGATATCAACTCTCCCTTAAGAATATTTTTTTCGATACTAAGAATATTTTTTTCGATAAACTTCTTATCAGATTTCCTAAAAGTTTACTTTAAGTTTCAAACATTTTTCATTTCTTTAAAGGGAACAAAGAACTCAATGAAGTAAGGGTATTGGAAGCAAAGTATCCTAGGTTGGTGCCTTGAGGGTTTTTGTTTTCCAGATTTCCTTGCTTCGTAGTAATCAACTCTTATAGCTAGGAATCTTCTTGGTATGGGATCTCTTTAAATTTGGCTTCAGTATTAACATAGGAGCCTGAGAGCTCTTGTAAGCTTCAAATGTTTCACATGAGCGCTGTTGATATATAGCAAAAAAACCCTCTACTTTCGATGCTCAGCTTGTAATATGCAAGTCAGTTTGCTCTGACTAGTGAGCACTATAAATACCAAGAGCAAGTCTTTTCACGTGTAGAAGAGTCTTCATTAGAATGATTATACTCATTTTTTTAATCATAACAAATAATTGTCTTATAATTGTTGTTGAAGAAATGAAAAAATTGATATTTACTTGATCATTGTCTTTCTCTATTAAATTTATTGTTTACTTATATTGAGCTATTAAGCAATACAAAAACAACTAATATCCGAAATAGTCTAGTACTCTCACGAATGTTATTATGCTAATGTCCTACTGGCTTGTACAAATCTTGTCAATTTTATAATTAAACCTGTAATTGTTAAGCATAATGGAAGAGAGAAACTAGTTAATGAAAAAAATAGTCCGTGAGATCAAAATAATTATCTGACTCGATTGAATAGTGTTGATTTTTTGAAGTTTTTTATGGACCTATTTGGTCTCTTGTGGCTAATCGCTTTTGTAATGAGCACTTACCTTCTTGAAACTCATTGAGTTCAAGGCAGAGGGTCATCCAACAGGTGGCACCTCGATACCTATAATGTACCATGGAGTATGGCGGTTTTATTCCCCAACTATTAGGGTTTGGTATCGGCCTACTAGAAGCACTAGACATTATCGTGGTTGCATGATAATATTGGATACATATTTCTAGTAAGTAAGTTAATTTGGTACTACTGACCATCATAACGCTCTGTAATAGAGCTCGATAATGACCAAGTTCCTATAGGACTTCTTATAATTATCAGGGCTAGTAAGTGGCACGGAAGGTTATGTGAATTATTGTATCGGTAGTAGTGCTTGTCCTCTTTGAGTGGTGGTTCATTGTCACAACCAGTTGTAATCACTATACTTTCTTTATTGTCTCATACTGTCAAGTGAACAGAATCTTTTGCAACAAAACTGTAAAAGTGCTAGGTCACGCTCACTAGAATCGATAGAATATGCCGTAATGGTACTATCATTACACTCTTTCATGACTGTCTGGTGAGTATTAAATTCCTATAAGATGGAAGTACTATCTAACAATAAAAAAATTTGTGGCTTACTAATTCGATGTTAAGTGCTCACCTTTCACCTTTTAAGAGCGACAGCCTGTTATTATGTCGACTATAATCACTAGACACCCATTATTGCCATAATGAGTACAAGTCATGAAGATTGGTAGGGCAAGTACTTGGTGTGGAGCGGAAGGTGTAGTGGCTTCCTGTCACGGTGCTCGGTGCTCATCCACCTACAAGTAGTGGCTCATTATTGCGATTGACTGTAATGACTATACATCCTTTATTGCCTTGTACTGCCAATAGCCGAAGATTGTTGGGGTGAGTAATATAAGTGGCCAGAATTGTTGAGTACTGTCAATTGGAAAATATTACAGGGTACATGATGAGAATTATCGAGTACTGCCAATGGGTGAAGCTTATTGTGGCGAGTTCTATAAGTGGCAAATTACTGAATACTGCAAATGGCCAAAGATTATCGGGATGAGTATCATAACTGGCCTATGAGAATTGATGAGTACTGCTAATGAGCTAGCCCTCCGAGCTTGGGATTTACAGACTCAGGTCTGTAGGAGATTAAAGTTTCTAGTGACTCCTAGAGTCGTGCTATAATTATAATGTTATATGGTTCTGATGAAACATATTACCAAATATAAGATAGGTCATTGTAGGAACTTTCAAATGTTCAATCTAAAGTTATGTCTAAAATCGTATTTATTGTGGTCTTAAGAGTAATTGAGGAGAACTTGAATATAATCTATGGGACCTAAGATGCTCCTTTATCGTTAGGGACATCACCATTGTGTTGACTCCGCTTAGTATGATCTAATGGGATCCTTCTATCCTTAATTGCAGACAAATTTCTGTAGATGCCCTTATTGGATGAGTTTTTTATTTTAATTATTCAGGTAGACATATTCTTTAGTTTCATGGTCAGTACCCTTATGGTACTCACAAAACTGTAGTGGATATCATTTATTGAGGGATAGTTCTTATTAAGTAAAGAGTTTGTGAAATGTAGCCTTCTTTTTAGATCTGGTTGAGAATGTAAGTTTGAAAAGAGTTAAGGGGGATAAAGCACCCTTTTGATAGTGGTCACCGTTGTGCCTCCTCACCGGGCTTCATTTCTTTCCCATTTGATTAGAAAGTTTATTGGTCTTTACGGAGCCCCGATCGTCTTGAACTCCTCTTAAACAATATACTAATTCTTGTACTCCAGATGTTCATCTAGAGAGGTTGGTTTATGCTTCCCAGTCGAAAACCTAAGATAAGTATGGCGAATACCATTACCCAAAGCACCTAATATTATTGCTAGACCAACAGTTCTCTATGCCATTACCCAGTGCACCTAATATTATTGCTAGACCAACAGTTCTCTATTTGGAGCCTAACCTCATTAAAACTATATTAAGAAGTCTCATAGGGACTCACCATATTTCTATTTAATGCTGAGGAGTGATGCCATGATTATTTTATTTTTTTTCTTGCTAAAAACTGTTGATTGAATGACTGTCTTTGCTGATTGAATTCCTCGGCTGAGCCTACGAAAGGTCGTCAGACCAAAAATATTTCCTTTTTTGAGTCCTGATGAAAGCATAGTACTGGATTACATCTGTTGCCCCCTATAGGTGTATGGCATTTGGCAATATGATCGAAAGGAACAATGGAATGTTGTACTTCTGCCCATGTTGGGAAGCTTTAATTTAAATTCCTTTTGGAGTATCGAATTGTAGAGAACCTCAAAATAGCCAAAAAGTTTATGTCCATGAGAGAGTTTTGTTTTCATCAAGTAAGAGGAGGGTGCTTCGCTATCAAAATTACTATGTTTTTGCTTGTGTTGAGGGGATCGAGAGGTCAGGGATTGACCTTATCATCTTTTTGGAATCTTTTTGGGACCTTCATATTTGGGTGGTTTTCTCTCGAGTGAATTGGATCTCATAGAGAGCTCAAACAAACTCAGTCATCTGATCTATCAAGATTTGAAGTTACATATGGGTGACGGGGACATCTTAACTCGTTTCTGGTAAAACAAGTCATGTGAATCAACTTCTCTTGATAAGGGTTATTTTTTGAAGCATCTATTTGCCATAGATTGTGTTTTGTTAGACGACATCAAGTAATGTCATCGAGCCAAATTTAAATGCCAAATAGGGTTCGAGCTCAGAACCGAGTTCTAGGCTAGGTCAGCTTCACAAGACGACATCTAACCGTGAGTAACCTACACACAAGCTACAAGAGGAAATGAACATAGCTAGATTATGCCCATAGATATATAACAAGATTCAGCTGAGAAGAAAATCTCATGCCTATATCCTTAGACAAAGATGGTCATTTCGATATATACTTTATAGTTGAATCATTGATACAATCTCCCAGTCTCTCTTTCTCTCTTGATTACAGGGAATATGTAGAGAAGAAGAATAAGAGATTTAGAGAGGTGCAGAGCGGTTCTTGTTAAGAGAATGTTCTCATCCGTCTTATGTAGATGATCAGAATGTAGAAAGAGAACCCTCTTTCCTCTTGGAAGAGGAATATATTTATAATACTTTATTGATAGAGTCATATACTGTCTCTAAATACGAGAGATTAAGTTGTGTTGTGGAGGTTTTCTTGGTTATAACCAAAATCAATTTTCTTTCCGCATAGAAATCTGAGTCAATCAACGATTCTTGAGTTTTTTGGGTGTTGTAAGTTGCGTGGACGTTCACTTTGATATGCTGCATATCATGTGGGCCCATAGGTTAATTGATGGAGCTCGAGTTATTAGATAAAATTTTTGTTCATGTTATTCACCTAAGCGACAAGAAAAGAAGTAAACACTTGTTTGACATAAGAAGTAAAATAAAAATAAAGAAGTGAAGTATATTTATTGTAAAGCATTATTGTGTTATGGGATATGAGGTAGACTGATAAGCTGTGATTACAACTTACAAGTAAGTTGACTATTTTGTTTCTCCTTAATAATAACGTCGGTAGCCCTCTCTGGTCATCATTAAATAATATTATGGGTTGGGTCACGACTCACAAGCAAGTCTCTCAGGTAGAACAATTGACTAGCTAGATGGTCCTACATAAATAAAAATCATTATTTTCCCGAAATAAAACCATACAGGAAATGTAAAATGGATCCATATTCGAGGTTTTCCTCAATGAACAATTAAATGGTGGACATAAATAATAAAATTATTTATTCGTGCTTCTTAATCAACTAAATTCCATTTAGACTATGTTGGTGCAGTCCTTTGTCACAAAGATATTTCAAAGAAAATTTATCACAAAGATATAACAGAAAATAACAAAAGAGATAAAATATAATATTACGTGCATGACTTATTCTTCAGTTACTGATTCAGTAGGTTGAACATTCCAGCATCAATGTGATAATGTGAGCAATGTACCAATTAGATAATTTAATACTTGTGCCGGTAAATAAATTTGAACTCACCACTGAATGTTACTAGTTCATAATTGTATTCGTCGTCAAGGAGCACCAAAGGATAGATTGAGAAGTGTGACCAAACATCCAAGAAGTTGGTAGATCTCATACAAAAAAGTCTATCATAAATCTCGCTTGAATATCCAAATTTAAAGAAAAGCTTACAAATAGACCATAAAATATCTATCATGGAAGTCTTTAGCTTCAAAAGTAACTATACCGAAAATCATTCTATTAGCAAACTCTATTTTTTTTTTTTTTTTGCTTTTGATAAAATTAAGGATAAATTACATGGCCTACATATGCAAACTCTAATTTTTCATACTAATCCCCTTTATTTGACAACTAGGGTTGAAAAATAAAGTGGGATGGGGAGTAGTGAATACTGATATCATCATAGTTGCAATTGTTTTCCTTTTATGAATATTAGTACTTATGCAAATATTGGAATGAAACTAAACTCCCTTGTATTTGATAAAATTTAATTTGGATTCAAATCATAATAATATAATGATTGAAAGTTTAAAGGAAGAAATGGGTCGAACCTTAAATTTTTAATCTATATTACAATGGAAAGTATTTGGGAATTTCTCAATACACCCCCCGATTTCTTAGTACCATTATCGAAAAGTTCATTTTTAATATAAGTTTGTCATTAAATGTTTGGAATAATTCTATCCTTATCTTCTTTCCCTTTCTTCTCCCCATGCCCCTCTTAGAACACCAATAATTCTTCGAATACTTAAATAATAAAAAATTTCCCTAAATCTCTTTAAATATAATAAATAGCAAGGACTTCCCTCTTTCAATTGAAGCGAAATTAAAAAAATTCAAAGAGAGGATCTCTCTATTGAGAGTATAACAACTATTGATTATAATAATTTAAAATTTAAATTTTGAAAAACTAAAATTGGAACATTAAATTAAAAATTTTATTAAACTTTTTTGTGCATCTCAATATTTTATATTTTGTTTAAAAGTGATCTAAATTTTTTAGGTATTTAATAGATTAGAATTTTTAGAAGAGAAGAGACATTAGGCGAGGGGGCGGCAGGACATGACGTGAGTTGCTGATAAAGTTGCAGCACAGTTGGCGTGAATTACCAGTGGGGAGTGGCACAGGACTGAGATGGGACATGTTTGTGAGGTGAACAAAGATAAGGGATTAGATGGTTGGAGCAAAAAAAAAGAAGAGTAATTTACGAATTAAGGTGGTGTATTAAAACAATTATATTTTTGAATTTCATAGGAGTATGATGGATTACTTAGAAATTGGATGGACACATTTAGAATTTTCCGAAGTAGATTGCCTTACATGCTGTAATACAAATGTTGAAATTATATATGAAATTGAATGTACTCTATTATATCATATTTTTAAATATATATTCAGACAATATCAACACTACATGTTTGTTAACGCACAAAACATGGAATCGAGTCCAGTCTGACTAATTATTTGTATCACTTCAAATCCTTAACGTCTACATAACGGGACTAAGATATGTTCTTTCTTTTCTTTTAATATTATGTCTAGGAAGCTATATTATGTAATGCCTGCATCCCAAGATGCGAATAGTGTTTTACAATATATCCAAAATTGAATATGACAAGCCTTAAATATATAATTATAAGTATCTACCATGGTCACATCACCACATACACAGATACCATGAAATCATAATATGGAAATAGAAGAATAAATTTGCTCTTACATACAATGATCAAACCACACTATATATGAGAGGATTTAAAAGAATCATTATTATAACTTTGAAAATTAAAATCTAAAAATAAATATAGAAATGAATATCAAAGTTTTCCTTAATTATTAAATAATATAAAGATGAATAATATAAAATCCTCTCATGACAATTTGACACCGGAAGTAATTACTAGGCTCCTTCCTATTCCTTAATGTAATCATTCAAGTGTGGTGAATCCTCTTCCTCGATCACATGCAAGTAATATCATCTAGACATACCAAATCAAGATTGTTCGAGTGACCTAATAAGTACATCAAGTAAAAAGAGATAACACATCGACAAACTGCATGATATGTAAATATATAGCATATAAATATAACAATGAAACTAAGCACGATAAAGAAATTATGATTAATAAAACACATTATATTTGCATGAATCATGAATATTAATGAAACAATTGAATAATGCATGTACAATTCACAATTAAAAAGCAGATCATTAATCATTAATGCCTAATTCATGAATTTTGAAACTGTCGGAAGAGAAAGACCACATGTTTAGAAGTTTCAAGTACATTCTCGAAGCCATGATGCTGTGACTTCTGATATTGTCTCGGGACGTACCACTAATTATTCAACTACAAATGATGGACGAGCATATGCCTTGGATCCAAAGATTTAAATAGCATGATATTGATTCAGTAATCACCAGGAACGTCTTAAGTTAAGTACCTAAAATTTGGCTGCACAATCTAAAAAAGTGAACCTCCAAAAATATGAGTACAAATTCTCCTTTCAGTTCTTCCTTAACCCCATTACTTTGTTTGATAACATAATTATATAGATGGATCATACTAACATGTCAAAGAAATAAAAAAAAATAATAATACATGTATATGATGGTTTTCAATTATAGTTGACAAACATGTCAAGATTATACAATAGAAATAAACGAGAAACTATAAACATTTTAAGCATAATCAATAAGATTGGTTATGGAAACTCCATGGACACTATTATATAAAGTCTTCTCACAGAGATAAAATTGCTATTTTAAGGTGTAGTAAAAAAAAATCTTAGGATAATTAAACTTACCACTTTTGTTATTAATTAACCACCCACGCAATCTAGTGATACCCATTCAAAGTATTCCCTCATCTGAATCCATAAAGAATAGATGAAATAAATATATTTTATTATGAATGTAATGGCACTTGTATTTTAGGCATTGTTAGATTGCAGTTACAACACAATAACAAGAATAAAGCATGAGGATGAGTCTCTAAAAGCTCAACCCTAATGAAGAATAAACCATAATACAAAGTGTTAAATCTCAACTCTAAAATTATAAATCACAAATGCTAGATAAAGCATATGAGGAGCCTCCCTCAAGTAAAAGTTACTTATCCAAAATGACAATAATATTGTGGTTTAATTTTAAACAAGTTTAAAATTGTGACATTAGATGGTAGAGTTACGAATTCAACTTGCACTAATAACTACGCAGAAAAATAATGTCAAGTTTGGCTTATTTTCCATGAATAGTACTCCAAAAACCAAGATTTACCTTTAAAACCTTCACGTAGGATGTATTTGCACAAGACTTACAAATTCCAGAGTTTTATAATATAATATAAATGTTCAGTACTATAATAAAGATAGTTTTATGGTGACAAGTAAATTTAGTAATTTAGTGATGGCACGACATTTACCTTATAGTCGACAATGCCATGAAACTTTCCAAGAAGTATTGCTATTGAGATACTATACGTTGGGTTTAACAAATTAAAGTTCGATAAGCAAACAATATTGTTACTCAATATGCATGTCATATAGAGACAAACAGGTTTAACAAAAATGATAAAATAATCTAAATATGAGATACATTCTATTCTACATTAAAACTAAAATAGTTCAAATTTATTTTAATGTACTCTTTAAAACTATAAAGTTCACTTAATAATAGTGGTATAAAAGAAGTAAAAATCAAAACAGTAGTCATTGTTAAGATATAATATATATGGAATTAGTATAGGTGAGTTACCGACTCAGGAAAAATTGTGAGTTAGTGATAAAAATATAGTAATCCAATGATTTTTTTTCAAATTATTTTAGAAGTAGGATCTCTACCTTCTTAACTTTAATAAAATTAAATTTCATAAATTTTGAAGTTCATTCACATTTTTATATAATGGATACAAAATGCTTATTCATTGAAAACCATTAAAATTTGTGTCAATTTGATGGAGGACCAAATCCAAACTAAAACAAAAGAAATTGGCTATAAGTAAACCTTAAAGGGTCGAGATCATAATCCAAAGTTTTTTTTTTTAAATTACTGAAGATAGTATAAATGAACTACAACTCAAATAACTTGCATGAGCTATCAGCTCATTTCCATCTCTCTCTCTCTCTTCTCTCTCTCTCTCTCTCTATCTATATATATATATATATATAACTACTTATTAAAGATTATTATTCATAATCAAATAGAGTTCCAACAATTCATACATGCAAGAATCAAGGATTCAATCAATTTCTATATTATCTCGTCAATAATTAACTAAGAAAAAGCTATTTTTTATTTTGTATTCATATGTAGATAAAACAAAAACAAAGAAAAATTTGGATTGAACTTAATTTAATTTATAAAAACAAATTCTAATATACATGAAAGACAGATGGAAAAGAGAAAAAAATTAGAGTTATGCATTTACTTTCTTCATCTTTAAATTCAATTATGCAAGAATATAAATCGAATGATGAAATAGCACTTGCCTCTACTCAATTTAGAATCCTTGAAGAAAACAATTTGGTAGATGTTCAACCAACAATTAAAATTCTTTTCTCTCTTTTCCCTTTTTCTCTTTTCTTTCTACTGCATGTATAACTTTCTTTTCCTCTCATTTGTTTCTCCCTTTCCTTTTGTTTGTGAAGAGAAATTGAGAAGGAGGGAATATGTCTATTGAGCGCAGTTAGAGGGAAAATGGAGTTGGGACAAAGAATTGTCATTATCTCTATTATAAATGGATCTCATGTATTAAAGTATTTTAAATAAAATTTTCAGTTACACAAAAAGAAACGGAGGTAGGGAACAATTTAAAAAAAAATATTTTGGGGCATATATTGGTTTGAGGGGTTACAATAATAAGTTACATAATTTTGGAGAGAGAGCTGTTCATGTTACTTGAATTATTTCAGAACAAGTCACTCTTTGGCCTTTGGTTTCGTACAAGTAGGACTCAAATCTAAATCTCTTGTCTAATTATATTTAGTTCTCTTCACTCACTACACAAATTCAATCCGGCAATGTTGGACAAAATAACTGAACCCTACATATATATGATAGTGAATTTTTCATCTTTTGAAGATCCTCAACATTTAAGTGATATTTTCGAGTTCAATATTATATGATCATGCCCTCCGTGAAACTCAGATCCCACTCAACAAATGGAGTTAGAAAAATTTCAAGAACAAGACAACGTAGGCACTCTAATGCATACATTAGACATATATCTTCTCCTTCAATGTTGGTTAGGCTAACATATATATAGTAATAAATTGGTAGTAATGGATATCTTACGTAAGCCTAGTCTCACCATTGATGGCCACATTCTCACGTTTACTTTAGACAAAGTAAATATGCGTTTGGTATGAAACGTCATTCTTTTTCTTTTTCTTCTAATCTTTTCACCCAAAACAAAGCCAATTGTCGCACACATCCAAACTTCTAACTGCTCTCTCTCTTCCTCTCTCTCTCTCTCTCTCTCCCCTCTTTTGTTTAATTTTTTTAAACAATTACGGAGATAATGGCCGCCTACACCGAAGGCTCACAGAACTTGTCCAGTGCAACCAATGACACGCAACAATTGCAGAAAGGCACTCAACTGTACATCAACTTGCTAACTTGAGCAGTAAAACTATTGACCCGAAAGATTGGCAAACAGTGGAGATCTGAACCTTGGTAAGGAAAAAACACAACAAAAAAACAAAAAGTCAAGTATGAAACTCACTTAGTATTGAAAGGTTTCAAACAGAAACAAAGTATTGATTATGAAGAAAGTTTTTCTCCTATTGTTAAAATGACTTCTATATATTTGGATAATCCTTAATTTTGCTGCATATATTGACATAGAGATTGAGCAATTAGATATAGAAACTGCATTTACCCATAGTGATTTGGAAGGAAAAAAATTTATGGAGCAATATGAAGGTTTCAAGGTAAACGTAAAGGAACATATCGTTTGCAAGTTACAGAAAAGTCTGTATGGTTTCAAGTAGACACCTCAACAATTGTACAAAAAGTTTGATTACTTTGTGCTTAACCATGGATATAAGAAGACATTTACAGAACATTGTATTTATATTTAACATTTTCATGATAATGTTTTCATTATTATCTCACTATATGTTGATGATATTTTTGTCATTGGAAATGATCCTTTAATCCTTTAATATATAGGACTTAGGTCTAGCATAACATATTTTGGGAATAAAAGTTTCTCGTGATAGAAGAAAAAGAAATTTATGGCTATCGCAACAGTAATATATCAAACGGGCATTATAGAAGTTCAACATGAAGAACTCTAAGCCGATGAGTGTACCTCTTGCAGCACATTTTAAACTAAAGTGCAAATCGGAGTCCCTCCACTAAGAAGGAGAAGGAGTTTATGAAGAAAATCATATACATCTCTGCCAGAAGCTTATATAATATACTCTATGGTATGTACAGGATCCAACCTAGCACATGTAGTTGGCAAGCAGATTTCTTATCAATCCTGGCAAAGAGTATTAGAAAATAGAAAAATTAATCATAAGATATCTCAAAATAATCTCCAAATTTTATTTATATTTTATTGGTGGTAAACATATATTAGAAGGGTACATAGACTCTAATATTGTTGGAGATATTGACGCTCGAAAATTTACTTTGAGATATCTATTTATTTTTATAGGAGAGCTCCATCTACTATTAAAGCCAAATATATAGCTGCTATGGAAGTAAGTAACAAACTTTTCTGGACAATTTTTTCTTTTTGGAGAATTGTCATTGAACCAAGAAACATATATTTTTCGCTGTGAGAACCAAAGTGCCATTGACTTGAGTACAAATGCAAGAACACTCAAGGACAACATACACTCAAGAATCACAGTGCCATCTTTTGTAACAACATTATATTCATATCTGTCATCATAAAAGCACCAATAATAAAAGCATACTTGCTTTAGCAAGAATCCTAGCCCTTAATTCATAATTTAATCATAAACCATTCAATTTTTATCTTTATTACTATTAAACCACAAAAGAAATTATTATGATCCACAACAAATATGAACCTTTCCTAAAATTTAATGAACCTGAACCTGTAACATCAAGAAATTATTAGTCGTAACTAATTCAAAATATTATTTAATCAAATAGTACATGTGTGAGTATGACTAAAGAAAATTATTTAGTGTAATTATCATAAATGGGATCAAAAAATAAAAATGATTAGGATTCAACCAATAATTTTTTTTATTTAAGTTAGATTAATTGGGATTGGACTATAATAAAAAAAATTATAGATTATAAATTTATCAAGTGAAATGGGAAAACAAAAGCAGTTAATTAAATGAAAAATGGTGAAAGTGAAAATCTTATAATATATCAACATGTCATAAACGAGAGTGTGCAAGGAGAGGAAACTTTGGGAGAGTCATAGAGCTCTCTAGAACTCTATTCCTCATCGAAAAATCTATTCTCCCTATTTCAACTCAATTCTTGATAACACTACTAATTCATGAGCTAAATTTTCATAAGCAATTAATTGAAAACTTTTAAAATTGAGAACTCTCATAAATCCATCTATTAACTTTCTCTAGAAATTTACTTCAATCTCGAAGAAATCTTTCACAAATTTTTATCCATAACATCAATCACTCAATCCACACAAATTTTCTCAAACTTTGACCCCAAATCCACTCTTTTTCCCCCCCTTTTCCTTGGCTAAGCCATTCCTAATTAAATCCAAGCTCCGAACCGAGCCAATCAGGGCTCGATCAGTCGAAACCAGACTCTAATATTCATTCTTGTTAACTTAGACTTGTTGCAGAGCTATTGAAGTTTTCTTTCCAATGAGTAAGCATCACCTAAATGCATGGAGCCTAGAAAAAGTTATGGATGAAATAATAGGATTGTACGATGCAAGACATATTCGATCGAGCATAATTTTCTCGTAGACATTTAAATGAATTTTGAGATTATTGACACCTATGATGCAAACCCATTTTTGACCAATTTGTATGTCCATCATTGGTGAACGAATGCCCCAAAATTACATGAAGCAAATGCAAGGGAAACCACTCTGAGTTTTTATTGAATAATTGATTGAGAACTAATTTAAATTTTGAAAGCTATTTATATTAGAAAAATATTGATAAGGAAATAAAGATCACAGTAATCAAATTCGAGCTCCGAAAAATAATTTGCTATTAACATGTGAGTGAAATTCCCATATTTCTTTCCTATTGTTCATGCACTTTTTGTTTAATGCCTCCTTGTCATTTAGTCCTTCCAGAGAATAAATTAACATTGAACACCCTACTTCAACGATGAGAGTGGTTACTTATTTAAACTCTCATTTGATGCTTATGATTTTTTTTTTTTCTTTTTTGGAACTCTAATTTTTTTGATGTATGTAAATTTTTGGTTGAGAATCCTAATGTGATGATAATTGGAATTCTTACATGAAAACTTAAGTAAAAGGTATAAGCTTAAATTAATATGCTTTTAATATTATCCATGTCATTTTTCACTTACCAATTTCTTGTTCTAAAATTTGACTCCAGGATTGATAATGTCAAAAGTGTAAGATATAAGAATGATTAAAATATTTAAGGTATACATATTTATTATGGAAATCATGAAAAAAAGGATTGATTAAAACTTATAAAAAGATATACATACTTGTACTAATCAAGATAATCATGTGAAACAGTGTGATACACAAGAAAAGAGTGTTCGGAAGAAATGTCGAGCCTTTTTGGGAGCATGATTGGTTTTAAACAGAAAGTCGAGAACTAACTTAAACTGATAAACTTTTCTTTTAAACTCATAAACTTTTCTTATTTTATCTGCTATGGGATTATACTCACATATGAATTACTAACAATTTTTTCCTTTATTATGAATATAAACCATCTATGGACAATCCTCGACTTTTAGTCTAAACCAAAAACCACCTGTATACTATGTTACTAAACATTCACGAGGTGTACTGTAGGAAACTAGACTTAAAGTCACACCTGAATACATCGAGCTTCATCACACTAACTTTACTCCCCTTCAGTTACAATCTGGGCTCTGATACTATTTAACGTTTCACCTCTTGGGAATATGATAGGTTTTAAATACAAATCTGAGAATCAATTCAACCCAAAATCTTAAGCTGATATGTATAAGCCCTAACTTTGTATTTAAACTCTTAAATTTTTCTTGTTCTATCTGATGTGAGACTATTTACTTATAAATGAGACGTCGCCTCTCACAAGTAATCTGAGCTAATGACAAAAATATAATGATCTAATTATGTTTTTCTTCGAAAAAGAATTTGAATTATGATTTCTCAATTCCATAGGGTTTACACATTCCTTATTTCTTGGATTTTAGTTTTGATTTAGTCTTCCATAAAGTAAATACAAAACTAACGGTATTCGATAAGTACAATATCTTGTATCTACTTAATACAAGTATAAATAAACTCTAAAATGTATGAAATTGGATCGTCAAGAATTTAAAGCCGACCATAACTATAGAAAAAATTGAAAACAATTAGTAGAATTACTATCTTTTTGTTGCTAGCTCAAGTAAGTTTCACAAACTAGTGGCTTATTTCCAATAATTTTTAAGTTACGTGAGTCAACGACGAAAAAGTAATGAATCCATTATTTTTTCAATTTTTTTTAGAATTATGATCTCTATCTATTTACCTTCTTTTGAATCAAATTCCATGGATTTTGAATTTTATTTGACTTTTCATCAAGTTGATACAAAATATTGTATTCACTAAAAACCATTAATTTTGTGTCTACTCGATGAAAGACCAGATTAAATTTAAAACCTAAGAAATTGGGTATGACTGAACCTTATGGAATTGACATCATAATATAAAAGAATATTTTTAAAAGTAATTTTTGGAGATAATAAAACTGGACTGCAACTCAGATAACCTAATGGGGGCGGCGATTCATTTCCATTATTCTCTCTCTGTATATATATATATATATATATATATATATATATATATATATATATATATATATATGAGACTAATGAAAATAAGCTGACAGCTCACGCAAGTTACCTGATCTTGTTCGCCATAAAAAAAAATTGAGTTTCTCTTTACTGACAATCTTTCAATAAAGGATTACAATCTAACGGTTTCCCGTTTACAGAAAATGAGGAAGATGGACTTCCTCTTTGTTTAAGGCTGGTTTCTAGGTAGCTATGGAGGACGATCCGCTCTCCGTTGACACTCCGTACAATCTTTCTCAGTTGGCTAAAGAAAAGGAAAAATGACTCTTTACTCTTGATTACAAGAGGTAATTTCTGGGAGAAGACGTTCGTCTGAAGAGTATGTCTCTAGAGTGTAGAGTGTCTCTGTGGCCTCTCTTCTGTCTTTCTCTCTCCCGCCTTTTATAGGGGGCTTGGAGTAACGTCACGCCATATTTTGCTCGACCGTTAGCTCCCACTACTCGAGAAGTGCCGCCATATTCGTTAGGCGGTTGTTCTCATGATCGAAGTAACGCCGCTGCATCCATTTGGCAGTTATTCCTACGATCCGAGGTGGCAATTCTTCTGTTCGGGTCGGGTGACTTTGTATTAAACCCCTACCCGAAAGCTATGGGTAGTGTCGCAAATCTCAGCTTTAGATTCGCGAACCTGTTTTGTCATCTGGATCGTAGACCTCAGTTTCTTAGATTCGCGAACCTCAGTTTCTTAGATTCGCGGACCTCAGTTTGTTAGATTCGCTGATCCGATGAGTTGCGGGCTTCTGTCTCTGAATTCGTGGATCTGCTTTGCTTTTCCAGAATTTTTCGCCGACAAAACCCTCTCCAAAGTTTCCAAAGCTCTCATGATTTTTTGAGGAGCTTTGGAATACTTTGGATATAATATTCTGTATTAGAACCTCCATTGCGTTTGCTTGAAGTCTGTGACTCTGTATTAGCGCTACTACTGCTTCTTACTTTTGAAGGGACACGTCTCTGTATTAGGGGCGCGACTCTTCATCTTTGAGTGGAAGATGACTCTATATTAGGGTCGCGAACTCTTATTTCGGAAGGAACACGTCTCTGTATTAGGGGCGCGAACTCTTGTTTCGGAAGGAACACGTCTCTGTATTAGGGGCGCGAACCTTCATTTTTGAGTAGAAAACGACTCTGTATTAGGGTCGAAAACTCTTGCTTCGGAAGGAACACGTCTCTGTATTAGGGGTGCGAGCCTTCATTTTTGAATAAAAAACGACTCTGTATTAGGGTCGCGAACTCTTCGGGAGGAACATGTCTCTGTATTAGGGCGCGAGCCTTCATTTTGATAGTGGAAAACGACTCTGTATTAGGGTCCCAAACTGTCTTTGGAAGGGCGCGACTCTGCATTAAGGTCGCGAACCTTCACTTTTTGAGAAGAAAGCAGCTCTGTATTAGGGTCGCGAACTTCGCTTTTTGAGGAGAAACCGACTATGTATTAGGGTCGCGAACTTTTGCGGGAAGGCTGGTAGGCGGTTGTTTTTCTACGGCGTCAGAATTGAGACGTTCTCTGAGCCGCATTAAGTGAAAAGATATTCACGAGATTCGAGCCGGATATCACATCTGTCCAGAGATCTCGGCCGTTAAATGATCTCGGCCGTTAAATCATCGGCTATATAACCTCCACTTTATGAGAGAGGTTGCCCTTATCTCAAGAAATTTAAAATCTGAGTTCTTCGTTTGGATTCCTCAGACTTCTCGTCTTCAATCTCCTATAGCTTCTGATTCTCTGTGCGAAGGATTTTCTCCCTCTGCAAAAGATGCCGAAGAAAGTTTCTTCTTCCGATGCCGCTGCCAGTAATCGTCAAGATCCTCAAGCAGCATCTAGTTCGATAGTGGTTTGGCAGGAACCCTTGATTGGAGGTAAAAAAAAAATTCGAAAGGCAGTCCCTTTCTCATTTTTTTTTTATCTTGAATCTGGATGTCTTTTGCAGTTGATTATGCCTCGAATCCTTGGCTAAAGGATCATTATTTCAGATATTCTGACGGCTATAATGGGAAGAAAGAGTTCAGATTTGGTCATGTCTTTCCCCATTGTACAGCCTAAGATAACCAAGAGAGAGAAGACAAGATTCTCCACCTTTCTCGCTCAACATTGCGAGAGTTGATGACCAATGTATCTTTCGAAGGAGATAATCGGTCTCCGTTGCTCAAACCTGTTTTTTGTTTGGGGACCATATTTCAATGCCTGACAGTGGTTTGGAAGATGGCGATTATAAGTGGTTTCGCCAAGTTGAAGGTCGCCACTTGTTTCTCCCCAATATGGAGAGATCTTATCCATTCTTATTCTTTCAGTCCCTTTATATGCCCAGGCGGATGGATTGGCATATAAACAGGCCACAAGACGGTATTTTGCTGGGGGGCTTCAATGCTCAAGGTGCTTTTCCTCGTGGTACTGGGAAGAGTTTTCGTGGGTTGCTGCCGGGATTGCTTAAACATGATCTCCCCAGAGGCGAGATTCCTATAATCGCGCAGACTTTCCTGCACCGTTTTACCAATGCACAAGGAGTGTTTCCTGTTCAGGAATTTCGTCCCCCTGGATGGGTTCACTGTTCTTCGAAAAGAGAGTGGGCGGTCATGACTGACTTCTTTCTGCGATCATTTAGAGATCAGCTTCATCATGCGAGGCTATATCGCGCCATCAGGGCTGTTCAGCACGGCATTCCCGCCAGCAGATTCCATTTCTTAGCTTTATTGGAATTGTATAATCCTAATACTTGTACAATCTTTTGCCCTCGAGGCGAGTTGGGTTTCGCCCTCCACGAGATGCATGAGGTCTCGGGCTTGCCTATGTGAGACGTCCCGTATGAAGAGTACGTCCATACTGGAGAAGAACTCTATCTGTTGAAGACTCAGGACCTTTTGGCTTATGATTCTTACTGGAAATTGCTCTGCCATTATCATATCAGCACCCACACATCGGGCACCCGTAGTTTGAAGTCAAATAAGTGGCTGCAATATCTTCTGCCTAATTTTTCTAGGAGTAATTCGAACTTCATTCGCCTTCCTCCAGTTTCTGAAAAGGAGGTTGAGAGAAGAATTGCAAGTTTCGGGACAGATGCTTATATTGCCAAAGCTGACGAGGACGTTTTTAACGCTGGGATGTCCTTTGAGAGTTTTCATTATCAGGCCCTTCAACCCTTATTTGACCCTGCCTTCTTGGCGGGTTATTTGCTGGTTTGGCTGAAAAAGTGTGTTATTTTTTCACAGGAAAACATACCCATTGGGGCCGTATACCCAGCCGTTCTACTGGCATTGGGTAGGCGACTCAGTTTGTTACCCGCTATGGTATGCAGTATCCAAAGCGGATTGAGAAGAATATCTGATAAATTCTGCAATGTGAAGAAGGAGCAGAGGAAGAAAGGAGACCCTATCATCAGGACTCCTAATTCGCATGTAGAACTCTCTTATACTTATTTGATGGCTTAGCTGGTTCTACATTGCCCTACTTTGATGAGTTCTGCAGACTCTCAGATCGACTTAAGTGCTCCCAAGGTGCAACACTATGAGAGGTCACAATGGAAAGGAGGCTACATGGCCGCGATCCGCAAAACCCTTCGTCATTTCTCAACTTTTGAGTTGTTTAGATGTTTCCCATACTTTCCGAATGCCGGGTACGGGGAAGAATTCACAGATACTGCTGGTGCTGATAAATTCACTACCCTATCTCTGGGGTATTTCTGGTGGTTGATGAATATCCACCCAGAACATCTGGTTCTTCGTTTGGGGAACCTTTGCTATATAGAACCTTACTACCCGAGTTGCTTTGCCCGACAGTTTGGGTATGATCAGCTTTACGTTGGTAATCCTAATAGAGAATTAAGCTTTGTTGGGAATGTTTTTGAGGGAGCTCGAGCTTGGTTTCACTTCGTCGCAGGTGGAACTCAAGCTAAATTTGATCTTCTGCTGAAGACCCCGAACTCGAGTATGAGCTTCTGCTTCTGTAAGTGGTTTGAGGCTCTGCTCCTTAGAATTTCAATATACACCATACCAGTTTGCGGGAGATCAGATCCTGGTATGTCCAAAAAAAAAAAGCCGGCAGCACGAAAGTGGCAGGGATGGAGGACTTCAGGGGGACAACGCATCTAATGAATCAGAACAAAGGGAGAGGACACTGATGCACCGGTTTAGGCTGCCTCCCTTGATGCTTCTCCTGATCTGACGTCGAGGAAGACTTCCCCTCCATCGCAGTTTTCTCCCGAGAAATCTTCACATAAGCGGAAGAGACTAAGGCGTCTTAGCGACTTGCTTACCATTCCGCAGGAAACTGATTCGCAGAGCACCCTGTCTAGGATAGGAACTGCAATACCCACTCCAGTTGCTGAATCCCTCGCTGAAAAATCTAAGGAGGATGAAGATGACTCCTCCTTAACTCTCCGCTCCCTCAAGAGGCGTCGGAACCAAGGACCTGTTCTTTGCAATGACCCTGCTCCCATTACTCAAAAGGGTTCTATTCCTCCTATTGGCCAGGCCGACGTTGAAGTTAGTGCTTCTTCGGCCTTACAAGAGGATTCTGTAGCTCTTGTTGCTCAGGGCACTGCAGATGATGAAGTGCAAATCATTGGGGAGACTCGCGCATCAGATCCCCCAAAAGCAGCACCTCCCTCTGAAGATCAAGATGAATGGGGCGATGATGATGACGCCAGTAGTGACAGTTTTCACTCTTCTACTCCTCCTTCAGATCATGGTAAATACGTCTTTTTGAGCGAGGAGGTTCGAACCGAAGTATACGGGCCTGAAGTGTTTGGTCCTGAGGTGTACGGACTTGGAGAATCCAGCGTCCAACCTTTAGGTCTTCATCTTTTTTCTTCAGCAATTATGCTATTTTATCAAATGATACTGTAATACTTAATTATCAATTTTCTTCTTTTTGCTAACTCCAGTTTTGACTCCGGACTTAGAGTGCATGGGCGCGAAGGTGACTTCCCCAGACAATACCATCGCGGGAGCTGAAACTGGTGAAGCGACCAAAGTTACTACCTCTGTGGTTGATACTTCAGAAGTAGTGATTCCCGAAGCTGCTATGTCTACGGTTTTGGCCACAGCTACTCCAACTGATGCTGTAGTTCAGGAGACTGTGATTGGTAGCTCCGCAGAAATCTCCACGGGTGCCATTCCTCTTGGTACTAGCTTGGTTGCGGATCAACCACTTCTGTCTCATCCAGTATTACTCCCTCTTATGCAGAGATTGACATGCTTGAGACTAATTTGCTGAAGGACACAGTGGAGACTTTCCTTCATTTTCTGGACCGCTGTATTGAGAAAATACTGAAGGGGGTTCCTTTTGTTTCACTCGCCAATATTCTCAACATTTATCTAACTGGTATTGTTAGCATTGGTGGAGAGGATAGAGCCGCTCCTTTTAGGCTTATGATAACTCGCTTCAAAGGCATGCTGAATCTCTGTCGAAAACCAGAAGTGCTGATAAATCTGAGACAGTGGAAATCATTTTCCAGAAGCTGAAAGAGGAACAACTTAAATCTCAGAAGGAGACTCAGGAGAAGGCAACTGTTTGCAAGGCCTCTTTAGAAAAGTGTCAATCAGACCGCGAGTCTCTGGTTCTCCAAGTGGAAGTCGCGGCTTCAATTGTCAAGGGCCATGACCAAGCTATTACTAAGGCTCAAGAGACCATCGCCAAGGCTCAAGCTTTCTTGGCCAAATAATCAAGGAGCGCGATGAATCAATGAGGAACCTCGTCGACCTATCGCGCCAGCAGGACAATACAACCAGAGATCTCTAGGTGATACAGGCTGAATTGGTTACACAGGAGGCTGCTGCAGCGCAAAATGTTATCGCCAGTAACGAGGAATTACGTCGTCAGGCCGCTGTTCAAGCTTATGAAACCCTTCAATAAGACATTAACGATGCGGAGGAGAAAATAAAGGCCCTTTTGAACCATTGAATTGTAAAACTCTTGTGTACACTGTTTTAGGTTCCTTTTTTTTGTAATAGTTCCCTTGTCGTTTATGGAAAACCTCATTTTGGCCTTCCAAGGTATGATTTTGCTGTTATTCTTCAATGATTTGTAACGAACTTGCCATCTTTTATCTGAAGTTTGCGAACCACCGTAAAACTCTGGTATCTGTTACGCGACTTTCTTAAGTCACGTGAATTTTAGGGGTTTGCGGATTTACACAATTCATATCTAACCCGCGACCGGGGTTCCGGAATTCTGGTCCGCGATGCTTCGTCTGGAAGTTCGCGGAATAGACCGTAGATTTTTCAGAATTTGTAGAGACTTCTGTGAACCATGGGATGCAGCCGTTTGGGCATGGAATTCCAAGCGTTGCATGCCTCTATTAATGACGAGATCTCCGGGTTGCGATATCTAAGCGTCCCATGCAACAGTAATAAATTCTGTTGAGATCTGAACTGAAAATCTTGACCGAGGATTTCGATTTTATCTCTTCTAAACTAGAGATCACAGTTACTAGCTCGTCTATATAAGACGCATGATCTTTTCAATGAAAGATCATTCAGCCGTGAGAAAATTTCTTCCTGACTTTCTTCCCTTTCCTTCTTTTGTAGTCGATTTACCAGCGCAGCCATATTTTCTTCTTCTTCAACCGAAGTGATGGGTAAGGGTTGGCATGTTACAAGACCTCCAGACTGCATCGATCAGTGGGGTGTCTCACCGAAAAGGTCCTTCTGACCGTAGTCATTTTCCTTAATTAAGGTAAACCTCTTCTTCTGATTCATATCCTCATCTTCCTTCTTTTTCTTCCCTTTTAACAAGGATTTGTTTCGGCTGTATGAGATAACAGTAGTCATTCTCTTTAACAATGGCCCAGACCCGATGGGCTCGTAATTGCTTCCAATGCCTCAAGGGGCTTGGAAGGTCTCATGTATCTTTCATGAGAGAAAAGATTTCAGGTCTGGGGCATTATTTTTCTTCTTTCCTAGTATCCCACGAGGTTGGGGTACTAATGACCAGAACCTTGAATTTGCGCAACCCGTCAGTTGTACAGCTGGGGTTTGCATTTGGTATGCCCAGTTTTGAACTAATCAATTCACCGGCATCATCACTGGGGGAACCAACCAGGAGGTCTCTGATTATGGTCGGAAAGAAGAAACAAGATTATGTCTCTTAAGCCGTCCTTGAAAAATGAGGCTACAAGAGCAAATTGGAAGTGGAGGCCATGGAGCAAACCTTTTGATCTGAACCATGCCGAAAGAGGCAGTTATACAAGCAAGTTTCCTTTTTTTTTTATCGGTGATTTGTATCTACTCTTATTGGCTGTATAGCACTTAGAGAATTCTCTGTAATTTTACTCTGATGATGAATAAAGAAGTTCATTTCTTTTTACGTAACTAAGAGTATCTGAAAAATAATTCTGATATTGATTACCAGAGGTAACTATTAACTTGATAATCTCAAAATGAATCAAAATTTTTCTAAGTACCCGAAATTATTGTGGATGAAAGAACTTCTTATTGACTAATTTGATTTGCCAGAAGTATTATTTAACTTGGCAAATTTAATAAAGGGGAGAATCTGGTTCGCCAGAGGTAATAATTAACTTGGCAAATTTGATAGAAAGAAAATCTGGTTCGCCAGAGGTAATATTTAATTTGGCAAATTTGATAGAAGGGAAAATCTGGTTCGCCAGAGGTAATATTTAACTTGGCAAATTTGATAGAAAGAAAATCTGGTTCGCCAGAGGTAATATTTAACTTGGCAAATTTGATAGAAAGAAAATCTGGTTCGCCAGAGGTAATATTTAACTTGGCAAATTTGATAGAATTTGGTTCGCAAACTGAAGGCCTTTAGTCTGGAACCAAAAATTTCGATTGATGAACTTCTAATTACAGAGAAACTTTTTACTCATAATTCGCATAGAACTACCCAGGTCGTATTATAACTGGTGTTCTGCAATTTTGCTAAGAATAATACCTCTTTAGGAACTTGCCGTTAATTGGCATCAGGACCTTATCACCATTAGGCTTTGTCAACCGATACGCACTGTTGGAGTAGACCGTATTAATAATAAAGGGTCACTCCCACTTTGGTTGGAACTTTCCCCTAGGCTTCTGGCTTGTTATGATCGGTCTTCTAACTGACAGGACCAAATCACTCTTCTTAAAATTTCTTCGTTTAGCCTTTTTGTTAAAGGTTTTGGAGATCCGCGCTTGGTATAGCTCGATATTCTGTTGAGCTTCCAAACGCTTGTCATCCAAGGCTTCTAACTCTTGGAGCCTTTATTGATGCTTTTCTTCTTCCGTCATCCTACTTGTTAATGCGACTCGCAACGATGGGATTTGGATTTCCAAAGGCAGGACCGCTTCTGATCCGTATACCAAGGAGAAGGGCGTGGCATTGGTAAGAGTTCGGACTGTAGTGCGGTATACCCACAGGCATTCTCCGAGTTTTTTGTCCCAATCCCGTTGATTGGATGACACAAACTTTTTAAAAAGTTTTACAATGGTCTTATTGAAGGCTTCTGCTAGACCATTTGCTGCAGGGTAATATGGCGATGAAGCCACATCTTCGATCCTGTACTTGTTGCAGAATCTGGAATACACTTGGCTCACGAACTGAGATCTATTGTCATGAATTATTCTTCTAGGCACCCCGAAGCGATAAAGCACATGGTGCTTGATGAATTTGATAACATTTGACGATTTTACTTCGGTCAGGGAGATGGCCTCAGTCCATTTTGAAAAGTAATCAGTTATGGCCAAAATGAACCGGTGTCCTCTCGTTGATGGCGAAGAAATTGGCTCTATGATGTCCATACCCCATTGCTCAAACGGCCATGACGTAGCCGTCGGGTGGAGGTATTCTGGGGCTTGATGTGTAAAGTTTGCATGTATTTGGCAGGCCCTACACTTCTTGGCGTAGTTGACTACTTCTATCATCATCTTAGGCCAATAATAACCCATCCTTCGGATTCTATTCTAGAGTTTCGGTCCTGGCTGATGTGCTCCGCAGATGCCAGCATGAGCTTCTTCGAGTATCTTTTGAGCTTTGCGGTTGGAGAGACAGCGAAGCAAAACTCCATCGTAGGATTTTCTATACAATGTCTGGAGTTCTGCATTGTAGTAAAAACGGATAGCCCTTCTCTGAATGGCTTTGGCTTCTTTTGAACCTTTGGGTAATATCCCGTAAAGGACATAGTCTATATAAGGAAAACGCCAATTCCTTGGTTCTAAGCTTGATGCGCAAGCGTTAGCTTCGTCTTCCTGTGGCTTCTTCATTTCTTCTTTGAGCTCATCCTTTGAACAGAACAACTCCTTACTGCTTACCATAATTTGCCTCTTAGCATGCCTGGGCAAGGCTAATGTAGCAGCCAAGGAAGCTAGCGAATCTGCATAGCTATTTAGGTGGCGTTTTATGTGGCTGATATAGAAACTATTGAAACTATCGGCGATTTTGATCACTGCGCGATAATATGGCAGGAGGTCTTCATGTTTGACCTCGTACTCCCCTTTTATTTGATTCACAACGAGTTGAGAGTCTCCATATGCCTCCAAATATTCGACTCCCAGTTGTTTGGCTATTCTTAAACCTATTAGGAGGGCGTTGTATTCCGCGACGTTGTTGGAGCACGAACTTGTTAATGAGTAAGCTTAAGGAATGATGTGGTTGCGGGGAGAGACGAGAACAACTCCTACCCCCGCTGTCGTCTTTCCTTTGTATCTCATTCGGGAGGCACCATTAAAGAAAAGCTGTCATACACGTTTCGAGACTGTATTTGCTTCAGAAGACCTTCTCGAATCATCCTTTCTAGAATCAAGTCCCATTCTTCTAACTCTCTCGGAATTTGTTCGTATAACTTCGAGGATGCCGGGCTTGAATGTTCGTCCAAGAAGTCGGCCACGGCCTGTTCTTTGATGGATTTCTGCGGGACAAAGTGCATATCATATTGTGATAGCAAAATAGCCCAATTAGATAGTCTTAAATTTAATAACCCGGGTTTAGTCATTAATATTCTCAGGGGGTTAACTCTCGATACAACGTGGATAGTTTGTCCAGCTAAGTAGTATCGCATTTTCTGTATTGCAAATACCAACGCTAGACATTCTTTTTCCACAGGATTATACCGGTGTTCCGCCCCGATTATTATTCTGCTGAGGTAGTAAATAGCTTGTTCATGACCTGACTCATTCCTCTGCGCTGGCAAAGCGCCCAATGAATGGTCCATAGCCCTTACATATAACAAGAAAGGCTTTCCCGAAACTGGGGATACGAGAACTGGTGGCTTCATGAGATATTATTTGATTTCTTCAAAAACCTTTTGGCATGCGTTATCCCAGATGAACGACACTCCTTTCCTCATCAATCTAGTGAAAGGCTGATATTTACCAGATAAATTTGATATAAACTTGCGGATGTACGCCAGCCTGCCTTGCAGTCCTCTTAACTCTTTCAAGTTACGGGGAGGTGACATGTCTTGAATAGCTTTGACTTTATCTGGATCAAGATGTATACGTTTCGACATTACGACAAAACCGAGGAATTTTCCACTAGAAACTCCCAGGAAAGACTTAGTTGGATTCATCTTAAGCTGGTGCTTCCTCATGAGGTCGAACACTGTCTTCAAATCGTTCAAGTGATCGTCTTTGTTTATGCTCTTAATTGCTAGGTCATCTACGTAGCACTCCATTGTTTTCCGGAGGTGCTATTGGAATATTGCATTCATGGCGCGTTGATACGTAGCACCTGCATTCTTTAAGCCAAAAGGCATGACTGTATAGCAGTATACCCCGAGTGGTGTCCTAAAGGACGTATGCTTCTCATCATCAGGGTACATATTTATTTGATTATACCCCGAGAATCCATCCATGAACGTCATGCGCTCATACCCACAAGTATTATCTATCATAATATCCGTGATGGGTAATGGGAATTCGTCTTTAGAGCAAGCCTCATTCAAATCTCTAAAGTCTATACAGACTCAGATTTTTCCATTTTTCATGGTCACGGGAACTATATTCGCGACCCAATCAGGGTGCTGTTCCTCGCGAATAAAGCCTGATGCGATCAACTTTTTGATTTCAGCTTCTATAGCTTCCATGATCTCTGGGCGGAATCTTCGTTATTGCTGTTTTACTGGCTTAGCCTCTGGTCGGATCTTCAATTTGTGAACCGCCACATTTGGATCCACTCCTGACATTTCCTCATAACTCCAAGCGAAAATATCAATGTATTCGCGAACGAGGGATATCAATTCTTCCCTTTCTTCTGAGGATAGGTTCTCACTTATAAATATGGGTTTAGAATTCTTTTCATCTCTCATATTGATTTGGATCACTTTATCTTCGGTCGGGGGCTCCCGCTGTTCAAACTGGATCTCCCACTTCATATTAAGATACTTGTCCCAAGGGTCGTCTCTTACTGGTGAGGTTGCCTTCAAGTCTTCGTCTTCTTGGATCGCGGAAGCCATGTTCGCGGATACTTCACAGAAAATCACCCCTGTACTGACATCTGAATCCCAACATGATGATTCCGACGAATGATCGTACTGTCCTTCCTCAGCTTTTTCGCTTGAGGAGGTCTCGGGAGTGGTGGCGCACCCCAACCTCCCGCCGGTTTTCTAGTAATAGTCTGGCATTTTTCCTTCTGGGGCAAAAGGTTGAAGGATTGTCCTCCTTCCTTTTCCGAAGTTCAACCCCCTGCCTTCGGCCATATTGTATCCCATTTCCTTTATTATTCTACGGGAATTTTCATCATAATAGAAGAACTCTGGTTTTCCCTGTTCTTCCTCAGAGTCTAAGTATTTCTCTTTGTTCTTGTGACTTGCTCTTCCAAATACTATAACTTTTTGGGTTCCGTTTTTAGGAGGGACCTCAAAACTAACCTGGTTAGCACTTTCAACGTCATCACTTAATTCGTATAAGGATGATCAGATAGGTGCTTGGAAGGAAGTCAGAGAATATATCTCATTTACACAGTCGCTGAATGCATCTGTGCTAATGCTTGAGGGCTCAGAATCAACACCAGAAGAATAAGCAAATTTCAGATGTTCATTTATCACCCATTCACCATCAGAGGGAATGACGTTATTTACATCAAACCTTCGAGGCTTATCACAATGGGCTCACCATCCCAAATTACATCCTCGGATTCTGAATATTCGGATCCTGATTCTGTATCAGCCTCTTCGCCGCTATCAGAGTCATTTGGAACAGGCTGATCTATAACACCAAATGCTTCTTGATACAACAACGCGTCAGTAAAGTAGTTTTCAACTCCTTTGAAGGGTGGTTTTTCCGCAACGAGCGTCTTCACGTTAGCGTCTTTGTCGACATACTTCATGCATTGGTGTAATGTGGAGGGCACAATGAGATTACTATGGATCCAGAGTCTCCCCAATACAGATTGTATGATGTGACCGCACCTATCACGTAACACGTGACTTCCGTCTTCAGGTTGCCGATTTGACACTTAAGCTTTATTTTACCCAGAGGTCTACTGCCGTTAGCATTGAACCCGAAGATAGTAGTGTTGGTTGCGGCTAATCTGTTCATCGGCACACCAAGATATCGTAGCATCCTTCGTGGCATGATGCTCAAGGCCGAGCCTGGATCAACTTGAATACAATCAATCTCCGTAGACCCTATGTATCCCTTGTAATACGAAGGGCGGTGATGCTTATTACTCCTGACTTGCATGTCTTCTGGAGAGAAAGTGATGCAAGGAATGTTTTTACCAGAGACTTGGTGACATGTTGCGCAAAGAGACTCTCCTTCTTCAATCGTCTCTGGTATTTATGCCAAGAATACTTCTGAATCTTGCAGAGTTTCTTTTAAAGCTTCTTTAGTAGATTTAGAGAGTTTCAGGAGCTCGTACAAGGTTATCCTTGCAGGAATATTTGCCAACTGTGTTAGGATGTCGAATTGGAATGACTTTCGCGAGTCTTCCGCAAGCTCTTTTCCTTTTTTCTTCAGAACTTTATAAACTTTAGCTCTTTTAGTTTGACTTTCTCTTGCGGTGGTTGAGAATCTGTTATTTGGCCATAGTTCTTCAAGTAATCCTTCCTGAACGGGTCCCCATGGGAGGAGGATCTGCATCGACTACCAAAGAATTTCCGATTTCTTCTTCCAAATCAGTCAAAGCAGGAATCACCCCGTCATCTTCGGGAATTACGAAGACGACATTGGAGGTGAAGGTTTTTTCTCTTCGTCTCTTTCCAGATAAACTGGAACTCCATTGTTCATTATTTAGGAGATCAGGATGTACCCATAGTATCCCCCCCTGTCAGTTTCAAAGGGGAACAATACCTTCTTTTGCCGTTGGTGCGGGTCAAAATTTACGACCTGCATCGTGCCCTTAGAGATGGGCTGCACTCCATCTTGAACTGTTGACTCTATCCAGTGGGGCGCTTTACCGAACTTGACGGTCACCATATTCGCAGTCACCTTCTTCTGGTGCTCTTTGAGCTTGATGACGTTAGCGTCCACCAAGGCTTGAATTTTATCCTTGAGGATGTAGCAGTTTTGAGTAGGGTGATTAATGATCTTATGGTAGACATAGTAGTTAGAATCATTAACTTTCCCTGTTTCCTCTGGACGTTTAGACTCCGGCAGCTTCAGCATCTTCTTACTCATGAGGAGGTTGAAGATAGTCTTCGTGTGCTCATCCTTAAAGGAGTATTGCTTTTGCGGCATTCGCGTCTGAGGAGGAAGTTTCGGGGAAGTCTTCGCAGGTTGTGGCGTATCAGTAACCATAGTCTCCTGTCCCGTGTATCCTCGGGGTCGGGACTTATAGTTGTTATAACCACTTTGCTTCGGTTTCTCATCGCCCCTTCTTCTTCAAGTCTTTGTGCAATTTCTTCAGCTTCTTCAGCTTGCAGGGCGAGATCTTTCCAAGTTGAAGACTTCACCGCCCCCATTCTGGCTAGAACCTAAGTCGATAAATTATGTCGACAAGTTTCTACCAAGGTCTTTTCTGGCATCCCATGTGGACATCTGAGAGAATCGTTTCGGAATCTTTTGATGAAGTCCCGGGCTGACTCTCCTTTCTTTCGTTTAGCGGCTAGAAGCGCCGGCATTGACACCTCCATTTCATCTTCATAGAACCTGGTGAGAAAGGCTTTCTCCATGTCGCTCCATGAATTGATAGTTCCCGGTTCTAGTCTCCGGAACCATTCAAAAGCTAGCCCGGTTAAGGTACTAACGAATACTCTCGTAATAATAGGGTCATTTCCGGATAAATGCCCAATCTGCGACTTAAAATAGTAGAGATGTTGGTTTGGCGATCCTCTACCATCAAATGATTTGAGCTTCAATGGTTTGTAGTTTTCTGGGAACGACACTTGTTGGCAGTGAAAATTTCTAAGTTAAAAGGATTTTCCACAAAAGAACGCGGAGCTAATTCAATAGCCCTGCGTTTGGTTATATTAACCCTGCGTTTGAATAAAACGCGGAGATGTTTAATAGCTCCGCGTTGATTCCGCAGTCTGGCTTGTATTAGCCTCGCGTTTGAGTAAAACGCGGAGATGATCAATAGCTCCGCGTTTTGGTTATTTAGCGTCGCGTTTTGATGCGATTAAAGCTCCGCGTAAGCAGATAACCAGAATCTCAAATTGATTGAGATTATGATTCTGGGCTTATCCAAATACCCGAATCAAGTCTAATCAGAATTCCATCAAAACTAAGATATTTGATTGGAATCCTTGATGAATGCGAGTTCTATTTAGATAGAAACTCTTGCATTAACCTGGGGCTATAAATACCTTCTTGGTGAAACCCTAGGGGTCTTCTTGGTCTTCTTTTTGGCATCGGAAGCCTCCTATCGATCCTTTGGCAATTCAAGTACGCGAGAGAGCCTTGAAACCTTTGCCGATCATCCTCTGAAATCTTGGAGAATTCAAGTTACGCACAGAGCCTTGGGTTCGTGAAGATCAGAGAAAATCACCATCTTCTTTCTGGAGTTCTTGAGAAGTTCGAGTTACGCGAGAGAGCCTTGAACAAATCAAAGCCAGAGAAGATCGTCTATATTCGGCCGATATCTTTAAAAGAGAAGATTTCAACGTACCGATCGTCCAAAGGAACTGCTTGACAGATCCCATCGCCACAGATCCCACAATATTGTAAAAGAGAGAGATTGAAGTATAAAATCCTCTCGTTTGTTCTTTTTATATCTTGTTCACTTTCATTGTAATTTAAGTTAATTCAATGGGAGGAAGCGAAGGAACTTTTGCGACGAACAAACTGGCGACCACAGTGGGAGCCATCTCTTTCACTGATGAAGAGATTGTGGCGCAATCGGACGTTGACTTGATCGGATCCGAAGTAGACACGCTGGTCGTTGTAATCGACCAGCAGAAGTACGAGGAGTTCCTCTCCTCCGGATCAGGTGACTTGGATGAGACACGGCACTATCGCCGTATGTACTCCAATGTCCGAGTGACGGGTAGAAAGGTATCCACCGAGAGACGGGGATCCTTGGAGACTACGGTTATAACGCCGGAGTCCACACAAGAAATCCTAACCGAGGAAGAGCTTCCGATTGCCGAAGAAGACATGGGAACTGGACTGACCAGGACCCAACTCCGAACCGGAGAGCGAGGCGTAGAGCCCTCAAAGCCCGCCTTGGGCGCGGAGCTAACTCTAGAGGACGCGAGGCTATGGTCCCTCGCAAATTGGCTCGCGCTACCCGCGAGACCAATCTCTACCGCGTTAAACGCGAAGATACAACTTGCCTTAAAAGCAAGGAAAAGCCAGCGTGTGATTTTCCACGCGAGCCTGGTAATACTGGCGAGTTACGCAAGATTCCCAACACTCGCGAGTTACGCGAGTATAAAAATTATTCCAAGCCAGCGTGTGATTCTCCACGCGGGGCTATTACTGTGCCTAGCGAGAGACGCGAAGCCAGTAAGGGTTGCGTTAGTCGCAGAATACCCAACACTCACGAGTTACGCGAGTATAAAAATTATTCAAAGCCAGCGTGTGATTCTCCACGCGGGGCTATTACTGTGCCTAGCGAGAGACGCGAAGCCAGTAAGGGTTGCGCTAGTCGCAGAATACCCAACACTCGCGAGTTACGCGAGTATAAAAATTATTCAAATCTAGCGTGTGATTCTCCACGCGGGGCTATTACTGTGCCTAGCGAGAGACGCGAAGCCAGTAAGGGTTGCGCTAGTCGCAGAATACCCAACACTCGCGAGTTACGCGAGTATAAAAATTATTCAAAGCCAGCGTGTGATTCTCCACGCGGGGCTATTACTGTGCCTAGCGAGAGACGCGAAGCCAGTGATACTTGCAATAAACGCAAGACTTCTGACACCCACAAGGAATGGGAAGATGATTGGCAGATAGTTGTCAGTCGTTAAAACCGCGCTAAGCGCGAAGCTATGATCTGCGTCAATCGCGAAGATAAGCTAGCGTGCAAGAACCTCCCTTCACGCGGGGCTATTATTCCAGAAGCTAAACTTCCAAGGACACACCAAGCCAGCGAGAAACGCGAGGCTAGTATGGATAAGTACGGATCTATTCTTCAGGCCCGCAATATGAAACGCGAGGCTATTCCTAAGCCACGCGAGGATCGGTTCGACCCCAGAGTCAGGGTTGATCAATCAAAGAAGCTTCAGTGGATTCCTAAACACTCTTAAGAATTGAATGGACCTCTTGATTTCATGGCTAGAGGCACTGACCTTAGGGAGCATCTTTCTAAGAAGAGAGGCATAGACCAACTTCAAGTTGAACATAGTTGCCATTGCCAGCAACTTATGACAACAGTATCAGCCGTGATGAATAACTGTGGCTGCAGCAAGAACAGGATATCTGTGTTCGACAGATTAAATGAGTCAAACCAGAATCCTGCTAAGAAGACAAGAACCACTCCCCTAAAACAAGGGAGAGCTGTAACTTCCAACATGGTAGGAAAAGGGAAGAAAATTGCAGTGACGGATGATGATTCAGAATCGAGCGATGATGAACCTCATCGTATTACTTGACTAAGATCAGGAGCCGTCCCGCCCCGAAATTATAAGAAGCTTGCAGGGGGTTCTTACGACGAGGACAGCGATAATTCCGCTATAGCCTCGCCTCCATCCTCTATATCGTCTCGGCTACAGAAGTCAGCATCGCATATGGCAGATAAGTCTGACGATATCAATCAGAGATTTGAAGCTCAAGAAAAGATGATTCGAGAGCAGCAAAAGATGATTGAAGGACTCAAAGTCATGCTATCGAGGTTTGTTGAAGATAATGCCAAAAAGGGCAAAGAAACTCTGAATGAAGAAGAACAGGAAGAGAAAGCCCACTCGATGCATGAGGAAGAGGATAGATTTTCTTTCCATGATCCGCATGGCAAAAAGATAGAAAAGCTGCAGAGTCAACTCGAAGTTTTAATGCGTAAAAAGGAGTTGAAAGAAGCTGGGGTCTCTAGACCGTATCCTCCTGAATGGGATATGATACCTTACCCACCAAAGTATAATCCGCTCAAGTTAGAGCCATACGACGGGAAGGGATCGCCCAGTCAGCATATATATTATTTTTTGTCCCAAGCAGGACACTTGATGGGTAATGATCCCATCATGACCAAAGTATTTGCAAGTACTCTGCGAGGGCCTGCCTTTACTTGGTTCATGTTGCCCCCAGGTACTATTAATACCTGGTTAGATGCTGAGAAATTATTTCTCTCGCGTTTCTTCGAGGATGACACCGAGATTACGGTTCATTCCCTCCTTGCAACTAGGCAAGGAGAACAAGAAGCGGTTAAAGATTCCATAGAAAGGTTCCGGGAGAAGTCCGTACATTGTAAACACGGAATGATCCAGGAAACTCCAGTCGAGACATGTCGACACAACCTTAAGACCAATGTGCTCCTCAAAATGGGGGCCGTAGAGTCTAAGACGTGGAGGGACCTGCTCAAACAAGGAGAGCAAGCTGAAAACTTGATTCGCCGAGTTGAAGAGTCCCGCGGGCCAAGAAGTGCTGGGGGTAGTAAATCATATACCCAAAACAACAGCAACAAGAATAAAGGGAAAGCAGTAATGTCATAAGAAACTGCTCCTCAGAAAACCAGTCCTCCGCCAGAGCCAAAATCTCAAGGTCAACAAGGATCAAGGCAAATTAGACCGCAGCAAGAAAGGAATTACACTTTCAAAGCTGAACAAACACCAGTCCTCTTTCACCTGCTTCAAAAGAAGAGAATGCTAAAACTTCCGGAGAATAAGAAGCCAGAAGACGTTGGTAAGATAAAAGATCCCAACTACTGTCTCTATCACCGGAATGTTGGACACCCTACCCGGGATTGTTTTCCCCTTAAGAACATGATCCAAGCACTAATAGAAGCTGGGGTTCTGACGCTTAAGGAAGAGCAGAAGAAGGTCACTGCCAATATGGCAACCATAGTGGTTGGAACCCACGAGTTCCCCGCAGGAGTGACCCCAATCCCAAAGGGTGAGGCAGTTACAAAAAATCTTGATCCTTACAACAAAGCCCAAGAAGGACTTGTCCCCATAACAACCCAAAGAGGGGAAATTATGTGGGTTCACCCTGATTTGCTGGAAGATGAACAATGGACTACTTCAAGAGGTCCAGAGAAGAAACGGGCTATCAATGCCATCTCTGCAGATATAAAGGAAGAATATATAGCTTCAGGCGCCTTCACAAGTTCTGAAGAAAAACCCGAAACTATGGCCACCCATCAAGATGGGGCAGGCCCTTCCAGTACTCGATCTGGAAAGACATATCTTAAGGACTACACTAGAGTGGATCCAAAAGATATCTATGCAGAACTTGCAAAGCCTGCGAAGCAGAAAAGACTTCGTTTCCAGAAGAATTCTACCAGAAATGAAGGAGCCAAAGAAACTCCCTTCGAATTTGACATAATCGCGCAGTTGGCTAATATCCCAGCACGAGTGACGCTTTACGAATTGTTGAGATTATCAAAATCAACACGTGAAGCTCTAAGAGAGGCCTTGGCAGACTCTGAGTCATTCCTAGCTCAGATTGTCGAGCCGGCCATCGAAGAGCGGGACTCTTGCCCCCACTGTCATCAAGTGAGGAGGCAAGTCCCACAAATCATCTTCTCTCCAGAAGACATGCAGGTGAGGAATATAAAGCATAATAGGCCTTTATATTTCACTGGATATGTCGGGTCCACAAAAGTGGACCGAATTCAGATTGATCCAGGTTCTGCACTCAGCGTCGTGCCCAGTAGATTGATGCAGCTGTTGGGGATTTTCCTTCATCGCTTGACACCTACACACACTACCATCTATGGATTCAACGCTAATAATAGCCATCCTCTTGGTAAGATCCGATTGCGGTGTCAAATTGGAGACTTGAAAACGGAGGTTACATGCTACGTAATTGATGCTGATACCTCCTACAATATTTTATTGGGGCGACCTTGGATCCACTCTCATATGATAGTTCCGTCGACTCTTCACCAGTACATGAAATATTGTGATGAGGAAGGAGAGGTCCGGACACTAATTGCTGACAAGCAGCCATTCAAAGGGTTGGAAAATTACTTCACAGATGCTGCACTCTACAAGCCAGCACATAAAGCCTCCAATGACAGTCTTAGCAAATCTCCAAAGCCCGACGACAGTGGCAATGAAGCCGACACTGAGTACGAGCTCCTTGGAGAAGATGACGGGGGTGATTACGAAATCAACCCTCACCTAGATCTTAGCTTAGGTCTTGATAATATAGTGGATGTAATAGAAAATGAATGGGTTATTAATGAAAATGTAAAGTTAGTCTACGAGCATGCTGTAGCTACTGAGTCTGAGCCCTCTTGTACCTCCACCGAAGCGGATGGCCTGACCGAACTTGAAGTTCTGGCGGCATATCATTTGCCCCTCAGGTCTTCCCTCCTCTCTCAATTAAAAATAACTGAGGATCAAGGGCATTTCTTTGAAGTGCCTCCCCGACAGAAGTCCCAAAGGCCGATCATGTTCGGCAAAGTGGCCACGTCGCCTCGACAGAGACAAAGTAGTGAAAGTGATGAACAAACATCACCTCAATTTCACTTATATGAGCAAAGGTCCCGACAGATAATGGAGAAAATGGGATATAATTTTACCCAGAAGCCGGGATTAAACTTTGGAAAAGGGCGGCGGAATCTCATACCCTCGTTTAGACCGAGAGGAAAGAGTCCTGATTATTATCAGAAGACGCGCAGGGGGTTGGGCTATGTGTCTACTCCACCCTCATCGCCATCCAAGGATGAAGAGAGTTCTTCGGATAAAGAAGAAACATCTTCACCAGATCATGATTTAGGTATAAGCACCGGTGCTTGGTTTCAATCTTTGACAATCAATATGGTTTCAGCCGCGCCAGAAAGCGACGAGGAACCAATTGACGTTCAAGATGATGCTTGGGCTAGGCATATGGATACTCTCTGGGATGTCCGCTTTGAACAGCATGACCCGCCCACAGAAGACAAATTAATACAGGTTAACATGGGAACGGAAGAAAATCCGAAACCCATTTTCATAAGCGACACACTAACTCTCTTAGAAAAGGAGGAACTTATATCTCTTATCAAAGAGTATATAGATGTGTTCGCATGGAGTTATGAAGATATGCCTGGGCTTGACCCTCAAATTGCCACACACCGGTTAAATATAAAAGAAGATGTCAAACCTGTTAAACAGCAACAGAGGCATTTTCGATCGGAATTGATGGAGGCAATAGTTGCTGAGGTCAACAAGCTTATACAATCCGGGTTCATTCGTGAAGAACAACACCCAGACTGGGGGGCAAACATAGTGCCAGTTCGCAAAAAGAATGGCAAAATTCGGATATGCATTGACTTTCGAGATCTGAACGCTGCATGTCCCAAGGATGAATTTCCACTCCCCATCACCGACGTAATGATCGATAATACTTGCGGTTATGAGAGGATGTCCTTTATGGATGGCTTCTCAGGTTATAACCAAATCAAGATGCACCCGGATGATGAAAAGCATACAGCTTTCAGAACGCCACAGGGGGTATACTGTTATACGGTGATACCATTCGGATTAAAGAATGCAGGTGCCACCTACCAACGCGCAATGAGCGCCATATTCAAAAAGCACCTGCGCAGAATAGTAGAGTGCTATGTGGATGACTTAGCAGTTAAAAGCAAAGACAAAGAAGATCATCTTCACGATTTAAGAGTGGTCTTCGATCTTATGAGGAAACATCATTTGAAGATGAATCCCACTAAGTCATTCATGGGGGTATCCAGCGGGAAGTTTCTAGGGTTCGTAATAACTTCAAAAGGAATTTTCCTAGACCCTGAAAAGGTAAAAGCGATTAGCGAAATCCCGCCTCCCCGCAATCTTAAGGAATTAAGGGGATTACAGGGAAAACTCGCTTATATTCGGCGCTTCATATCCAACTTATCTGGACGATGCCAACCATTCTCCAAACTTATGAAGAAAGGAGTGTCTTTCATATGGGATGAGGCATGTCAGCAGGCATTTGATGACTTCAAGGAGTACCTTACTAAGCCTCCTGTACTAATGGCACCAGCCCCTGGGCAGCCCCTTCTTATATATGTAAGGGCCATGGATAATGCTTTAGGAGCACTACTTGCTCAATATAATGAGCACGGCTATGAACATGCCCTCTACTATTTAAGTAGAACAATGATTGGGGCCGAACAACGATATACTCCAATTGAAAAGGAATGTTTAGCCCTAGTGTTTGCTGTTCAGAAAATGCGACACTACCTTTCAGGGCAAACAATTCATGTTATATCACGGGTTAATCCCCTGAAGATTCTGATGACAAAACCGGGATTCTTGAATGGCCGATTGGCAAAATGGGCGCTCTTACTATCACCCTATGACATACATTTTGTCCCTCAAAAGGCCATGAAGGGACAGGCAATTGCTGATTTCCTTGCAGACCATCTAATTTGGTCCAAATTAAAGCAGACATCAGAAGTCGACACAGTTACCAAAGAACAGCCTTGGCAAATGTTCTTTGATGGAGCCGCGAGACGATCTGCTGCTGGAGTGGGGGTTGTGCTAATATCCCCACATAAACATATATTGCCTAATGGTTACTCATTAACAGAATCGTGCACTAATAATGTAGCAGAGTACAACGCGCTCATTATCGGCTTAAAAATAGCTCTGCAACTGGGGGTGAACCATCTAGAGGCATATGGAGATTTTAAGCTCATTGTCAATCAGATGACAGGCGAGTATGAAGTCAGATATGAAGCCCTCATCCCCTATCATCAGCTAGCTATTGAGCTAGCAGGATATTTTGAACAATTCTACATATATCATGTATCTCGAAACGAGAACATTTATGCAGATGCTCTTGCCGCATTAGCCGCAACGCTGGCAATCCCGCCAGGTGAAGCTAAAAGCATCACCATTGGTAGTAGAGAACTCCTCCACCCAGATGTGGTATCTCAAACCGAAGAGGTATGCCAGATTGGCTTAAACTTAGAGCCCCGTGATTGACGATTTCTGTTTGTGGATTATGCTTTGCATGGGATATTACCAGAAGATCCTAAGGAAACCACCTCAATAAAGAGGAAGGCCCAAAGATTTTATTATGACCATAAACTTCAGACTTTGTATAGAAAGTCAAGAGGTGGTCTATTGCTACGCTGCATATCGAAAGCAGAAGCAGAACAAGTGCTGAAAGAAACACATGATGGAATATGTGGAGCTCATCAGCCCAGTCCCAAACTTGGAGACCGTATAAGAAGGCTGGGGTACTACTGGCCGAGCATGGTTACGGAAGCAATGGCATACGCTAAACGATGTCATGCATGCCAAATACATGCCAATTTTATTCATCAACCCCAAGAATACTTGCACAATACCGTCGCAAGCTGGCCATTTAAAGCCTGGGGAATGGACATTGTAGGGCCAATAACTCCCACGTCATCCAGAGGACATCGGTTTATTCTTGCAATAACCGATTATTTTTCAAAATGGGCCGAAGCCGTGCCCATGAAAGAGGTGAAGACGACAGATGTGATCAAGTTTGTCAAGCATCATGTCATTTACCGATTTGGCGTCCCTCGACGGATCATTCATGATAATGGTCCGCAATTCATCAGTCAGGGATTCTCCAGATTCTGCAACAAGTTCAGAATCAAAGATATCGCTTCTACACCATATAACCCTGCGGCTAATGGGTTGGCCGAAGCTTTCAACAAGACGATCATCAAACTCCTTCGGAAGTTCGTCTCCTCCAATAAACGAGATTGGGATGAAAAGTTGGGAGAATATTTGTGGGCTTATCGCACCACCGTTCGCACCCCGACTAAATCTACCCCGTTTTCTTTGGTTTATGGAAGTGAGGCTGTCTTGCCTCTTGAAATCCAGATACCATCATTAAGAGTGGCTTTAGCTACAAAAATGACGACAGAAGAGCGCCATCAACAAAGGTTGCAAGAACTAGAGGCGTTAAATGAAAAATGTCTCAGGGCTCAACAACAAATTGAGTTGTATCAAGCCCGAATATCTCAAACGTTCAATAAGAACGTCAAACCAAGGACCTTTAAGTAAGGAGACTTGGTTCTGGCTGTTAAGAGGCCAATGGTGCTAACCCACAAGACTAAGGGTAAGTTTGAACCCAAGTGGGAAGGACTATTCATTGTGGAGACAGTATACTCTAGTGGAGCCTATCGCTTAATGAATCAAGATGGCGACAGGATGATGATGCCGATCAATGACAAATTTCTGAAGAAATACTATTCTTAGTATCCCTGGAGATACGAGTCTTCTCTTTTTAGGCATGCGCATTGTGCGCCTCTGACCTAAAACCTGGTGCGTTTGGTTCTCAAGTTTGAACCACCTCCAGTCTTTTTCTTAGGCATGCGCATTGTGGGCCTCTGACCTAAACCCTGGCGTGTCTGGTTCTCAAGTTTGAACCACCTCCAGTCTTTTTCTTGGGCATGCGCATTGTGCGCCTCTGACCTAAAACCTGGTGCGTTTGGTTCTCAAGTTTGAACCACATCCAGTCTTTTTATTAGGCATGCGCAGTTTGGCGCCTCTGACCTAAACCTGGTGTGTTTGGAGTGCCCAGTTCAAGTTACGCGAGAGAGCCTTGAACCACCTCCTGTTTGGTTCTCAAGTTTGAACCACCATCAGTCTTTTTCTTGGGCATGCGCAATTTGGCGCCTCTGACCCAAAACCTGGTGTGCTTAGTTCTCAAGTTTGAACAACCCCCAATCTTCTTTTAGGCATGTGTAATTAAGCGCCTCTGATGCTGGGGTAAAAGTATGAATTGCCCAACGCCAACTAGGCAATGGGAAGAGAACGAGTTTCTCGCCAACCCATCATGCTGGGGTAAAAGTATGAATTGCCCAACGCCAACTAGGCAATGGGAAGAGAACGAGTTTCTCGCCAACCCATCATGCTGGGGTAAAAGTATGAATTGCCCAACGCCAACTAGGCAATGGGAAGAGAACAAGTTTCTCGCCAACCCATCATGCTGGGGTAAAAGTATGAATTGCCCAATGCCAACTAGGCAATGGGAAGAGAACGAGTTTCTCGCCAATCCATCATGCTTGGGTAAAAGTATGAATTGCCCAACGCCAACTAGGCAATGGGAAGAGAACAAGTTTCTCGCCAACCCATCATGCTGGGGTAAAAGTATGAATTGCCCAACGCCAACTAGGCAATGGGAAGAGAACGAGTTTCTCACCAACCCATCATGCTGGGGTAAAAGTATGAATTGCCCAACGCCAACTAGGCAATGGGAAGAGAACTAGTTTCTCGCCAACCCATCATGCTGGGGTAAAAGTATGAATTGCCCAACGCCAACTAGGCAATGGGAAGAGAACGAGTTTCTCGCCAACCCATCATGCTGGGGTAAAAGTATGAATTGCCCAACGCCAACTAGGCAATGGGAAGAGAACGAGTTTCTCGCCAACCCATCATGCTGGGGTAAAAGTATGAATTTCCCAACGCCAACTAGGCAATGGGAAGAGAACCAACTAGGCAATGGGAAGAGAACGAGTTTCTCGCCAACCCATCATGCTGGGGTAAAAGTATGAATTTCCCAACGCCAACTAGGCAATGGGAAGAGAACGAGTTTCTCGCCAACCCATCATGCTAGGGTAAAAGTATGAATTGCCCAACGCCAACTAGGCAATGGGAAGAGAACAAGTTTCTCGCCAACCCATCATGCTGGGGTAAAAGTATGAATTGCCCAACGCCAACTAGGCAATGGGAAGAGAACGAGTTTCTCGCCAACCCATCATGCTGGGGTAAAAGTATGAATTGCCCAACGCCAACTAGGCAATGGGAAGAGAACTAGTTTCTCGCCAACCCATCATGCTGGGGTAAGAGTATGAATCACCCAATACCGATAAAGTAAAAGGAAGAGGAAAAAAGTTTGGCATTTAAGCCCAAACGTAGTCCTCGACAACTCACCATGCTGAGGAAAATAATATGGCTAGCCCAACTCAAACGGTAGTTGGTAAAGGCTAATCAAATCCGTTAATAGTTGGGGGTTTGCTAAAAATCCCATATTAAACTTAATTTTTTATTTTCGGTTCAAGAAATCGAGCATAAACGATACCGAGATAAAATGTTTTGACGGCAGGTTATTTGTTAGGCAAGCAAATCTGTTTTGAAGCCGGCAAATAAAAGAGTCAAAAGAATAATCTTTATTAAAAAGGTAAAAATACAAAAAGAATTTCAAAGAAACATCGTAAGGTTATCTCTCTCCTGTTTACGAAGTTCTTATTACAAGGAAGATAAAAGTGTAAAGAGAGATGAAACTATTGGCCTCCCAGAAGTCTCAATTGGTTTATTGTCTCGTCCAAATTTCTACGATGAGAAGCCTCTATGGTTTGCTGAGCTTGCCTACGCAACTCATCATCACTTATTGAAAGTTGTTACTGACGAGATTCTTCTATGGCACGACTCCTGGCCATCTCTTCCTGCTGAATCTGCTCCTGCTGGACAAGCAACATCTCCCGTTTCTTGACAGATTCTCCTAATCGGAGTTCATTTTCTATCAAGGTGGCCCGAGCTCTCGCAATCGTCTCCTGGGCTTTAGAGATGGCCGCCTGACTTTCCTCAATTCCGAAGTTTACCCTCTGCAGGTCGCCAAGAACGGATTCCCGACTGGCCTGGAGCTCTGTCAGCTCCTGAGACCATCTCTCCTCCTGCTGCCTTAAAATATTTCTTTGAGATAAGGATTCTGCTCGAAGCCGCGCCAGCTCTATCTCAGTGATCGCCTCCACATCCACCTGACGGAGTGTGTGTAGCGTGGTCACCTGCTCTTCTAAAGCTGCAAGGCGGGCCCGGTATGGAGCTGCTCGATCTTGTCCACCGAATTCTTCGATATTTCCTAAATAGTGGAGTAACAGTGGACGTGCGAAGTTGAAGAAATCGTGGCCAGAAAGAACCATCTCGACACATCTTCTTAACAAATGCATAAAATCCTCGACAGTGAAGCCGAAAAGTTTTTCAAGAGGATTTGCACTGTCGGTAGGCAAAGTAGGTAATGCCAAGAAAGGTGTCGTAAGCAAGGGAGCAGTAGTTGCTGGAATTGGAGAAGAAGAAGCCCGTCCTTACATTAAATTCATAATATGGGGGACCAATAGAGCCAGTGCAGATCTGGAAGAGCTGGAGACCCCAGATGAAGTACCGTCGGTACAAATCACTTGGGTACTCCCACCAACAGGAAGAGAAGATGGGATCACTTCGCCTGAAGCTCCTCCGGTGGGAGAAGCATCTTCGAACGAGAATTTCAAATTATTCTCCTCCCCTACTGGAAGGCTTGAAGTCGGAAGAGTTGCAGGTATCTCAGCAGCTACGACAACAGACGATGTTAAAATCGCTGACTGAGAGGGCATGCCAACGACTGTGGGAAATGTCTCAGTGGAACAGACTGGCGTTGGAGATGGCATGCTAGGAGAAGGTGTAGCCTCATTAGCAGCAGTTGCGATAATAATCTCAATTCTCTCGTCACTTCCCAATTCGTCAATTGGGGGAATTGAAGAGGAAACAGAGGCAGGAGCCGATGTGGAATAATCAGCCGCAAACTCACCAGCAGAGCTACCCACACCACCAACAGAGCCAGAATGGTCCATTCTATCGTCAGACTCTACTTGGGTAGTCGAGTGCATTGGCGAAAGAAGTTGATCACCTACATTTCAGAAGATCAGAAAAGCAGTGTTACGTTAAAATAATAACGGGCAAAAGATAAAATGCTAAAGGCCATACCGGGCGATACAAGTTCAGTTGTCGGACTTGAAGGGGGAGCCATTATTTTTTCCAGCAGTGTACCCGTCTCGCTACCCGTTAGTTGCGCCCCAGGTTCTGCCACAGGCTCTACGGCCGAAGGAGCTGAAATCTCAGCAATACTTGGAGCTTTGGCAGCTTCATCCTCCCTTGCCAACGCTGGGGATACAGCTGAAACCAACTAGTCGGAAGCAAGTTTGATAGCCACTTCTTGGGGGACTATCAAGGTTTCCTGCCCCAAATTTTGCTTCTTACCAGGCCTTTTCTTTAAAGTGCCGCGGCGTTTGAGAGTTGGACTCAGGGAACGATTGACAACAGGCTGAGGAGCTCCACCAGCACCAGTATTATCGTCATCATTACCGGCATCATCGTCTGATTCGCTGACATCCGAAGGCTCAGCCGCAGTGCCAAGGAATTCTTCCATTCCTTTTATCCTTACCCTAGAAGCACCCTGGCGGCTAATATAGAGGGCTTCAATCTCTTTGCAACAACTGCGATTGAGAGAGAAGCCGGGCACGTCAGCATTCGCAATATTGAACCAATTGCAGGAGCTGACGGTCATGGCTAATTCTGGCACCTTCTGGGGCAAGGAGAATTCAGCCTCGGTCCCGCCCGCTGCAAAATGGAACCAGCCACGAGCACCTTCGTATAAATTCCCCTCATAAGCGAGATCTTTATTTGGATTGCCCACATAAAGTTGAGAATATCCAAACTGGCGAGCAAAGCGGCTTGGAGTATATGGCTCGATCTGACACCTGAGATCTTGACGATACACCAAGTGTTCGGGATGGATGTTGAGAAGCCACCAGAACGCTCCTGCAGATAAAGTAGTGAACTTATTTGCTCCCACGGCATCCTTCAGCCTCGTACCATATTCTCCGCCGGGAAAGTCAGGAAAACACCGAAAGATCTCGTAATTCTGAAAGCTACGAAGAGTCTTCCAAATCTGGGACATATAATTCTGCCTCCATGAAGAACGTTCATACAGTTCTACAAGGAAGCACTTTTCGCCCGAACGACGCTCTGGTGCACTCATTAAGGAGGGACAGTGCAAGACAAGCCACGCCATCAAATAGGTGTAGGGCATCTCCACCCTAGGGTTTGGAGTTTTTGGTTGGGCAGTCTCTTTCGACTTGCCCTTTCCTTTCCCCTTGACCTTAATAGTGGGGAGGAAATCACGACAGAATACCCTCAGTCCATACTGCAAATTGCATACCATAGCGGGAAGGAGTCCAAGGGGTCGGCCGTATGCAAGAAGAACCGCTGGATATACCACGGTCACTGCAATCGCTTCCTTGGGCAATGACGTCACGACGCATCTTTTGAGCCACAACATCAAAAACCCGGCAATGAGACCTCTGTTGGAGATCGAAAATTGGGCTTGATAGTGATAGCTCTTAAATGAAGTACCGGGACCGTATCCATTCTCATTGGATTCAGTAGTATAATATAATAGATGACGGCCCTTAGCAATACGGTGATCAATCTCTGAGCCATAGATGGGTGGATGACCATGGATAATGGCCGAGCTATCCTTAGAATTTAAGTTGGCAAAGAGATATTCGGCCCACTTCTTGTGGCCAATACCGTGATTACGCGCACCCGTCAAGTCAGCGCAAATATGATAATGGCACATCATCTCCCAATATGTGGCATGGATGCGCTCATCCCTAGCCAGTAGCATGTTCAACTCATCGGTGGTAGGGATATACTCCTCGTAAGGGACTTCGCCCATCGAGAGCCCAGAAACCTCAAACATCTCGTGGAGAGCGAACCCTAGCTCACCCACTGGAGTAAAGAAAGTACATGTTTCAGGGTTATACATCTCCAAAAGGCAGTAAAAGTGATAAGCACTCTGGGGAAACCCGAATTGGACATTCCTGATGGCTTTATACAAGCCAATATCCTTTAAAATGGGCTCGTGGGAATCCAGCATGTACTGAACAAGGCGTGGCCACCACATATTGTTAGAAGAATGAACCCAGCCAGGCATCCTGAAGTCGCTAGCCGGGTACTGACCATCCTTCGCCAAGAACTCACTTAAGAAAGTTCGGGCACGAGATGGGACTTCTCCCACTGGAAGCTCCTTGCCAAATCGGCCTTGAAGCAAGCCAGTAATGCATCTGGGGGAACCATCTTGATAAACCCCTTTTGCACCAAATTTGCCTGTTGGGACGCCATCTTACTCTTGAGTCAGTCCCCACTTTAATTCTCGAGGCATCGCTAGCCTCTGAAGCTAGACCAGAGGATAGCTACGATCCATTCTAGGCAAAAACATCAACATTTCGCCTGAGTTATATAGCCAGACACGTTCCCCTTCAGAAAGGATCTCATCTGATTGATCCATCTGGTCTCAAAAGAGGAAAGCGGGTTTCTCCATCGCCTTTCTGTTCACATCTTCAAAAGCCGCATCAGTTATGATTTCTCGCGCAGTAGTGGGGTGGTACTTGATCAGCTTCTCCTTGCGTTCCTTCGGGTCTGGCTTGTATGAGGGCAGGATGGTAGTGAAACGGAATTGGCCTGAGGGATCAGAACCCCCAGCAAAGCCGAAGTAGTTCTTGTGGGGAAGAGATTCCATCGAATATCCTACTGCAAAAAGAAAGCAGAATGAGAGAAGTTTCTCTAGGGCAGAAAATTTCTCTAAGTATGGACGCGCGAAGCTAATTAGAACGCGCGAAGTTAAGAATAGCGCCGCGCGAAGCTAAAGATTAGAACGCGCGAAGTAAGAATAGCGCCGCGCGAAACTAGAGATTAGAACGCGCGAAGTTAAGAATAGCGCCGCGCGAAGCTAAAGATTAGAACGCGCGAAGTAAGAATAGCGCCGCGCGAAGCTAAAGATTGCTACTTAAAATAGCCTCGCGTTTTCAGCGCGATTGCTACTTAAAATAGCCTCGCGTTTTCAGCGCGATTGAAATAGCCTCGCGTTTTCAGCGCGATTGCTACTTAAAATAGCCTCGCGTTTTCAGCGCGATTGCTACTTAAAATAGCCTCGCGTTTTCAGCGCGATTGCTACTTAAAATAGCCTCGCGCTTTAAATGAGAGGATGACGTGATAACTTCGCGTAAGAAGACAGTCAGAGACTTTTCTTTTTCTCCAAGCCTTACGGCAGGAGTACGGCGATCTCGCCGGTAAAAGAGTTGATTGATCAGTTAAAATTAAGCCAAATCACTCTAAAAATGTTCTAAAGAGTCTCGATGGAGAGATTCTTACCCCCGATAGGCGAAATGTGGACTGGCGCGTCGCTGCCTTGGCTGCCGCCACCACTGCTTGCGCCAGTCGCCGAAGATGGAGCCGCTCGAGAAGTAGCACGAGTTTTGGGTGCCATTGCTGAGGAAAAATCGACTGAAAATCTGGAGAAACTCGGTCGGAAGAAGATCGGGTCGTCTGAACTCTGATCGCCTGAATCTCTAAGTTTCTGGAAAATTCTCAAATAGAGTGAGAAGGATAAGAAATAGAGATTTCTTTTAAATGAAAGAAACCGCCTCTTGGAATTCGGCGCGAATTTCGGAGAAAGTGACTGGTCAGTTACTCTCCAACACGCGAAGCTATTAGCCTCGCGCGATGATGGAAAATGCGAAGTTGTTTAACTCCGCGCAACTATACAAAACGCGAGGATAGCCTATGCCTTAGCTTCGCGTTTTCATGGAAAAACTTGGATTTTTGACGAGTGCAATTGAGCGCTTCCATCTGAGTTAAAATGATCCTTATCCGACCATTTGGGTATTATCAGTCTAAGTTACGCAGAAGTGCCTTAGACTATTTTACCAAAATTATTGACCATCTGTTTGTTGAGCAAGCAAAATTATTGAAGCTAACAGATAGAGAGGAAAATAATTTATCTTTATTCATGAAGCAAGAGATTACAAAGAGGGAGTTATAGCTCTCCCAAAAGCTTTTTACATGGTCAATTTGTCAATAACCAAACGGTAAGACTTCTCTACGGGGTGTTGAAGTTCAGTTCCCTGGTTCACATGCAAAAAACAATAAGATTTCTCTACGGGGTGTTGAAGTTCAGTTCCCTGGTTCACATGCAAAAGATCTCCTCTGCAAATGTCAATTAGGATCTGTCATCCGAAATGAAGCACGAGAGGAAAGGAAAGTGCTGCACTGAAGCGCAATTCTGAACTGCAAGTGCTGCAATTCTGCACTGCAAGTGCTGCAGCTCCCTATTTACAGCTCCTTCAGGAGTTTATCTCTCGGAGCCAGAGCTTGAAACCTGCAACTATGTTGTAAAGCACATGCTTCTGACTTCCTTAGAGTTACTTTTGCTGATGAAGATCGATGGACCCACATACATTCCTCTTCAGGAAGGACTGGACTTACTGCAAAAGGAACAGAGTTTCCAAAAGAGTGAAAACGCGGAGCTAAGCTAACTCCACACACAGTTGAAGAAATAGCCTCGCGCTTTAAACGCAGAGGATGATGCGATAACTTCGCGTAAAGGGGGGGATAAGATTCCTTTTTACTCTTTCCTTCTCTTTCAAATTCATAGCGACTGCTAATCAAAGATAGCCTCGCAATTCATAGCGACTGCTAATCAAAGATAGCCTTGCAATTCATCGCGACTGCTAATCAAGGATAGCCTCGCGGATTCATTGAGATTACTAGTAAAGCCCCGCGTTTCAAGCGCAGGAACGACACAATAAAATGGCGATCTCGCCAACAAGACAAAGCAATCGTCCGGATTAAAATTAAGCCAAAATATCTCAGAATGGTTCTTAAAAAACCAAGAGATGAGGTTTTTACCTTCGGAAGACGCTGCATAGACTGGTTCGCCGTCGCGTCTACCTTCACGGCTGCTGCCATCAACGCCGGCCAACTTGCGTCTAGCCAAACTCCTCTGGAGAGACATCCTAATGATGAAAATCAATGGAGAATTGAACGAAGATCAGTTGAAGATCATTCGTGAGTCACTCGAGTTCTCAGAAATTCTTCGGATGAGATGAAGAAGAAGATGAGCCGGGAGCTCTATTTAAACAGAATTTTCGTCGCTTGGTATTCGGCGTGGAAACTCGGGGGTAATTAATGACATAATTACTCATTTCACTGAAGACGAAGTGAAGCTGATTAGCTCCGCGTAAGTGAGCATAACGCGAGATAGACTTGGTATTCTAACTCCGCGTTTTAGTTTAAATATCCAAAGTATTTCAAAATCTGCTGAAGTCTAAGCCATTTTGAAAACTTTGGAGGGGGTTCTGTTGGCAGTGAAAATTTCTAAGTTAAAAAGATTTTCCACAACAGAATGCGGAGCTAATTCAATAGCCCCGCATTTGGTTATATTAACCCTACGTTTGAATAAAACGCGGAGATGTTTAATAGCTCCGCATTGATTCCGCAGTCTGGCTTGTATTAGCCTCGCGTTTGAGTAAAACGCGGAGATGATTAATAGCTCCGCGTTTTGGTTATTTAGCGTCACGTTTTGATGCGATTAAAGCTCCGCGTAAGCAGATAACCAGAATCTCAAATTGATTGAGATTATGATTCTGGGCTTATCCAAATACCCGAATCAAGTCTAATCAGAATTCCATCAAAACTAAGATATTTGATTGGAATCCTTGATGAATGCGAGTTCTATTTAGATAGAAACTCTTGCATTAACCTGGGGCTATAAATACCTTCTTGGTGAAACCCTAGGTGTCTTCTTGGTCTTCTTTTTGGCATCGGAAGCCTCCTATCGATCCTTTGGCCATTCAAGTACGCGAGAGAGCCTTGAAGCCTTTGCCGATCATCCTCTGAAATCTTGGAGAATTCAAGTTACGCACAGAGCCTTGAGTTCGTGAAGATCAGAGAAAATCACCATCTTCTTTCTGGAGTTCTTGAGAAGTTCGAGTTACGCGAGAGATCCTTGAACAAATCAAAGCCAGAGAAGATCGTCTATATTCGGCCGATATTTTTAAAAGAGAAGATTTCAACGTACCGATCGTCCAAAGGAACTGCTTGACAGATCCCATCGCCACAGATCCCACAATATTGTAAAAGAGAGAGATTGAAGTATAAAATCCTCTCGTTTGTTCTTTTTATATCTTATTCACTTTCATTGTAATTTAAGTTAATTCAATGGGAGGAAGCGAAGGAACTTTTGCGACGAACAGCACTGTTTCTCACTCCATAGGATATGGCCTTACCCACCCAGCTCTTGTAGGTCGCCTTTATGCATGAGAGCATTCAGTTGGTTCTGGAAGCTCTCCATCCAGACAGTATTTACGTTTCTTTCTAGTTGCATGGAGCGGTTGTCATCATCTTTATGATATTCTTCTTCTCCTCCATTATTGCGAGGGCCGTGACCTTCTTCTTCAGTCTTTTTTCCTGTATTCTTTAGTTTAGCTTTCTCCTATTCCATCAGGACATGTAGCATATTTTTAAGCTCGCTGATAGCGTTCTGCTGTTGCTGGATATGCTTATCTTGTTCATCCATTCTCTGCATGAACTCTTCTGGGATATTGTTCTGAGTCATATATGCAGAGGCGGAGTCTTCTAGGAGTGAGTCAGACGTCTGCGATTCAGCCATGACAGATTTGGCTATATCTTCTTCATCAGAAGAGATTCCAGCCATCTGTCTATAATTCATGGGGATCGCCGCCCCACTTTTGAGTCGAGTGTTCCGAAAAACTCCTCGCTCTTCATTGGATAGGTCTTTCAAACTCGAAGAGAGCTATGAGTCAAAAGCTTCTTCTTTGGAGACTTTCTTCGCCTTCTTCTTCTTCTTCTTTTCTCCAACGCTTATCATGTTGGATGACACCGCAGGATATTCTGGCTCAGAAAACTCAAGCCCATGTCGTCTCCTCCTCGCCAATTGGGATGAAGATGTTGACGAGCCGATAATCGATGAAACACCGAGGATCGGGCATGGGCTGAACAATGACAGTGAGATAGTACTGCATTTATCAGTCGTTCACAGTAGCAGTGAGATACATAGGATTCTTCTCTTCTTCTGTTTAGAAGTTTCCTAAGATCTCTCGCACTGGAGTCCCTCGTGATGGCTTCATTTGTGAGAGACAACTTCAGGAACGGTACAGCCTCAGCCTCGCGGATAGGCGTGCATTTTCCGCGAATTTGAGGTTCGCTAGTTTCTTCAATCACGTGATTAGATTTTCTCCCGCGAATGTATGCTCGGTGTTGATTATGGACAACTTTGACGGACCTACTCCGTTTCCTGTAGGAAACGTGAGTAAATCCTTCCGCATCTCGACCAACCTCGCCCTTTGGCTTCCATATTTGCATGGTAGGTTTCTGCCGGGATGAGTTGGCGGTTTCCTTTTGTTGCGCGATCCTGTGAAGGGCACGAGCTTTGCTTCTCCTCAGGTTACTTCTCATTGTACGAGTGAGAAGAACCTCCGTCTCTGCATGACAGCTTCGCGGAGCGGGTGGTGGCCGCTTCCCCTTGTTGAAGCGGAGACTTTGGTCCACTTTGCTTTGAAGATCAAGAGTCCTTGCCGAAACTGGCAGAGAGCCTGACGTTAGGGAAGAGGATTTCGGACTAACTTGATCCGTTGACTCCCTTAACGGGGCTATTGCCGTCTCCTTGAGGATTGACCTCTTAGAGATTTTATGGTATCCCCTTAGGGAAGTAGGGCTCTTGGAGCCTGAAGAAAGAAATTCTTTATACCTTTCCTGGTCGACGTGAACGGTGAGCGAGTGGACCATACTACCAACCGGAATGTTGTCGGATTGAGCTACCACTAGGTCACCGGAGGTGATGGCAGTCCCCAGCGGAGTCGCCAATCTTCTGTTCGCCATAAAAAAAAATTAAGTTTTTCTTTACTGACAATCTTTCAATAAAGGATTACAATCTAACGGTTTTCCATTTACAGAAGATGAGGAAAATGGACTTCCTCTTTGTTTAAGGCTGGATTCTAGGTAGCTATGGAGGACGATCCTACTCTCCGTTGACACCCCATACAATCTCGCTTAGTTGGCTAAAGGAAAGGAAAAAGGACTCTTTACTCTTGATCACAAGGGGTAATTTCTGGGAGAAAACGTTCATTTGAAAAGTGTGTCTCTAAAGTGTAGAGTGTCTCTGTGGCCTCTCTTCTGTCTTTCGCTCTCTCGCCTTTTATAGGGGGTTTGGAGTAACGTCCCGCCATATTTTGCTCGACCGTTAGCTCCCACTACTCGAGAAGTGCCGCCATATTCGATAGGCGGTTGTTCCCATGATCGAAGTAATGCCGTTGCATCCGTTTGGCAGTTATTCCCACGATCCGAGGTGACAATTCTTCTGTTCGGGTCGGGTGACTTTGTATTAAACCCCTACCCGAAAGTTATGGGTAGTGTCGCGAATCTCAGCTTTAGATTCGTAAACCTGTTCTGTCGTTTGGATCGCGGACCTCTGTTTCTTAGATTCGCGGACCTCAGTTTCTTAGATTCGAGGATCCGATGAGTTGCGGGCTTCTGTTTCTGAATTCGTGGATCTGCTTTGCTTTTCCAGAATGTTTTGCCGACAGAGCTGCAGTTCATTTCCATTATCTCCAATAATCTTTTTAAAAAAATTTCTTTCGGATTATGATCTCGACTCACTAGGGTTCACTCATACACAATTTTTTGGGTTTTAGTTTTGATTTGCTCATCTATTAAGTTGACACAAAAATTAACGATTTTTGGTAAATAGAACATTTTGTATCTATTTGATTAATAGGTAAATAAACTTAAAAATTCATAAAATTTGATTTTAAAGTAGTTTAGAATGTATAGATCCTATTCTAGAAAAAAATTGATAAAAATCTTTAAATTACTATACTTTTGTCGCTGTCTCACATAAAATTTCCTAAGTTGGCGGCTCACCTACAATAATCTCTATGTGTGTATGTAAACACACGAGATTAATGCATATGAGTTGCTAGCTCAAATAATTTATATAAGTCAGCAACGGAAAAGTAATAATCTCATTATTTTTTATAATTTTTTTTACTATTATGATCTCTATCATCTTAGTTTTTTCGTTAATTTTGTGTTTACTTGATGGGAAACCAAATCAAAATTAAAACGAAAAAAATTGAGTAGGAGTAAACTTAGGGAGTCAAGATCATAACCTAAAAGAAATTTTCTAAAAAGAATTATTAGAGACATCGAAAATGAAGTTCAGGCGTTTCATTTTTATTATTTTAGTAGATGTGTGTGTATACGTGTGAGTGAGAGAGAGAAATTGTTTGAGAGAGAGAGAGACTGTTGTTGTGACACTACCATTGCATGTGTGGCATTTGGAGAAATAAGAAAGTACTGTGAGTTCATAAATGACATGATCAAGCACTACATTGACAAGACAATATGAGTGCCACACAGCCAATTAGAGTACCAAAGTCATTGTGATAGGAGAAGGTGTATAAAATATAATCTATTTTATATGTCCCAAGAGTGGCATCTTAGAGGAATACTTGGAATGTGTTTAGCAAACATCCTTCATTAATTCTTGGTGCCAACTATATGCACTACTCATCTGAAATGTGAAAACAAATTAAGGTCTCGTGTACGCCAACTAGTATAGAGTTTGTCCGTCAATAGCGCACTCCTTTTTCAAGGGAAGTGAAAAACAAGATATTGCAAAATCTTTTGAATTTTATTTAAGACGAGAATATTTTATATTGTTTCTTTGCTTGAAAATTCTCATAATGACAATAAAAAAATTGTTGGGATGCGATATTAATTCCATTAGAACTCATCATTTAAATATTCATGCATAATGTGTAGTAAACATTTTTATCTTAAACAAAAAGTAATTAAAAATATATTGTAAATTTGTAATTCTTTTGATTATTTAAGCTTTCATTTACATGCACTTGGTGCATGATATATTACAATGATAGCATACAAAATATAAATATTTTTTCATTCTTATATAAATATTTTCTACGTTCAGTTGAATATTATTCAGACATGCATCACAATAAGATTTTCATAATGATTCTCAGTCTTAAGAGAACAAAGTAAAAAGAGAAAACAGAAGCTTCTTCGATTTGGTTGTTTGGGCTTATCCTAGTGGGATAGGTTGGATCATTAAAAAGAGTTGGGGGCTGGATGAATAAATCAAGTTTGGGCCACAACCTATGGATTGATGCTTTTTATAATTTTCTTCTCCTTTCTCCAAAAAAATAAAAAAATAAAAAAATTTATATCATATTTTTATTTTCTTAGAAAGTTTGAGAAGAATCGTAATATCAGGCCACTAGATTGAATATTAGGTGAAAAATTCATGGAGTATCATTATCTATCTGCATAGGATATCATAGTTTCTTTGTAGTGGATTTAGGGATGATAATTGATATGTCCATTGATCAATTTTTAGCCCGTTCTATATAACATTATGAATTAAAGAAGAAAATTTTAATTTTCTAATTCAAAATTTTGTATAGAGATGGTCAAAAATTAACCCACGGATGCGTTTATTACAATCCCCAAGTGAATTGTGTTCTTCAAGGGGATTCCATGATCATTTACAGAGAAAGGATGTTATAATTTCTATGGACTCCTAATTAATTCGGTAAAATTTTCTAGGGAGCAGACTTGAGTCCAATTTGACCGATAGGCATCTTCTACAATGGCTTACATCTCATTTCAGAAGGAGACTCCAGAGATAGAGATGCTAGATATACAGAGAATTAGTAATAAAATGGATTGAGATCCGAAGCTTGAAAGCTCATTAGAATTCCGATATCTTCATAGCGAATTTGCCTCTTATCAAGATAACATCCGTAATTACTATTAGTATTTGGACAAGTATACTTCCAGGACACAAATAAGTCCAAAATTGTTAGCAAAAATATAGGAATAATACCAATGTAACAACCAGCGGAATCTAATAGTTAACCCTAATAGTTAACTGAAGAGGAAAAATAGCAGAGACAGTGAATACACAGATTTAACGTGGTTCGGCAATGTGCCTATGTCCACGAGGACACGATAAAAAACTTCTACTATATCAAAAGAGAATTACAACTTTCTAGTTCTCAACCACAAGAAAAATTACAATAAATCACACAAGAATTTGAAATCAAACCCTAATCATTTGTTACAGTGATTTCTCTCTCTTTTGCTTTTGCTGCCGAAAGAAATCACCCTTTTTCTTTGTTTTCACCTTCCAAACAAAAACAGCAGCATTCCACCTTTTCTCTCTCTGGCCAACTCAAGCAGCCGCCCCTTTTAATGTTTTCTTTCCTTTGGCCAAAAACACAGCAGCACCTAAATTATTTCACCATAATAATTTCAGCACCACAAACCGCCACCGCAAGCAAAAGAAAATACCTTGGCCTATTTCATGCCCTAGCCGCACACCAATATATATATATATATATATATATATATATATATATATATATATATATATATATATATATATATATATATATATATATATATATATATATATATATATATCATAACGGGTATGGACTGGTTTTGGATCCGCTGGGACAGATCGAACCCGTTGTGGCAATAGGGCTCTATTAGCAATAATCTTCCATTTGAAGACCTTTTGCAAAAATTGTAATATCTATATATGATAATCTTAATATCCAAAACTTTTACCTCAATCGTTCAAGGTCCCAATTTCAGCATTCAACACAAATGCACCAAAATTGAGCAATAGCTCAAATTTTTCTCATCAACCTGCTTTATCAACATATCTGCATGATTCTTACTGCTTTTAATCTTCTCCAATTTTAATTGGCCATTCTCCAATAAGGATCTAATGAAGTGATAGCTCAAGTGAATATATTTTGTCCGTGAATGATACATTGAGTTTTTATCAAGATGAATTGCACTCTGACTATCACTGAACAACCTGCAATTTACTCCTTCAAAACCCAATTCACTCATCAATCACTGCAACCAAATAAATTCTTTACTTGCTTTTGCAGCTGCTACATACTCAGTTTCTGTTGAAAATAAAGTAACAATTGATTGTAATTTTGAAATTTAGCTTACCGCTGTCCCTCCTACAGTAAAGACATAACCTGTGGTGCTCCTCCCATTGTCCCTATCACCCGCATGGTCAAAAACCATAAAACCTAGCACATCAATGTTATCACCCCCAAAATACAAACAATACTTTGAAGTACCTTTCAAATACCTAAAAATGCACTTCACTGCTTTCCAATGTTCCTTCCCAGAGTTCTTCATGAATCTACTCACTACTCCCACTGCTTGTGTAATATCTGATTTTGTACTTACCATTACATACATGAGACTCCCAACGGTCGATGAATAAGGCACGTTTTTCATATGTCGCATCTCCTCATCTGTCTTACCACCTTACTCTTTTGGCAGTTGAAACTGACTACCAAGAGTTGTAATTACTGGTTTTGTATTCTCCATATTGAATCTCTCAAACACCTTCTTGATGTACTCCTCTTGAAATAACCACAATTTCTTACTTTTCTTATCTCGGGTAATTTGCATCCCAAAAAGTTATTTCGCCTCACCGATGTCCTTCATGGAGAATCTCTTGCAAACTTCCTCTTCAGATCATTGATTTTTTTCATGCATGAACCTGCCACAAGCATATCATACAAAATAAGTATTATAAAGTTATCGTTCTTAAACTTTTGTAGATATACACAATGATCTGAATTGCATCTGGCAAAATCCGAATCCAACATAAACTTGTCGAACTTCAAGTACCATTGCCTCGGCACCTGTTTCAACCCATACAAGCTCCTTTTCAGTTGACATACCAAATTCTTCTTTCCTTTAACTTCATATCCCTCCGGCCGTTTCATGTATATTTCTTCCTCCAAATCACTATGAAGGAAAGCAGTCTTCACATCGAGCTGCTTTAAATACAATCCTTTCACAGCCACAATACTCAATATTGTTATGATAGAAGTCATCTTAATAACTGGTGCAAATATTTCATTAAAATCAATATCTTTTCTCTGATCATATCCCTTCACCATAAGTCTAACCTTATATCTTTGTGTCCCTCCTGTTACATGTTTCACCCTGTATATCCACCTGTTATGCAATACTTTCATCTTTGTCGGTCGCTTCACCAATTTCCATATGTGATTCTGCTCCAAAGAAGACACTCATCAAGTATGGTTTATTCCCACTTAAGACTAAACTTATTCTGCATAGCCTCTTGGTAACTCTCTGGTTCACCTGTATCAGTATATAAACATGATATAAAAAAGACAAAGTTTTTGAGTTGGCTTCCTTATCCTAGTGCTCCTTCTCAAATTGGAAACTGGAACCATATACTTTAGTCAGTGGCTCTCTCTCCTATTCGGTCTCATCTAAAACTTGTGTATTCTCAGGTGTAGCCATTTCTTTTCCTTCATATGTAGGTACTTCTTCCTTTCTTTCATCCATGGAATCCATCACATCCTGTGTCTCATCCAACTCTAAGTGCTCTTTCTCAATTGTTTTCTCACTCTTGTTCTCCATTCGGTCTTTATATATACAGCCCTCATTGAATACTATATCTCTGCTACGAATCACTTTGTTATGCTCATAATCCCACAAGCGATAACCATATTCGTCGCCACTGTATCCAATGAATGCACACTTCTGAGATTTAGAATCAAGTTTCTTTCTCATCTCATGATCCACCTGCGCATATGTTATACAACCAAATACCTTTAAGAATGAATAATTCACAGACTTATCAGATCACACCTGCTCTGGAATTCCTCCATCTAAAACACTAGCTGGACTTCTATTGATCAGATAGACTGTCGTATTTACAGCGACTCCCCAAAGTTGCAAAGGCAAACCTGCATGTAGTCTCACACTCCGAGCTTGCTCCAAAATGGTTCTATTCATCCTCTCAGCCATGCCATCTACTGTGGTGTCCTCGGTACAGTCTTCACTCTCCTGATCCCGGGGGTAGAGGAATAGTCATCGATTTCTTTATTGAAAAATTTCCTACTATTGTCTGACAACAAACATTTTACCTTCAAACATATTTCATTCTCAATAAGAGCTTTTCATATATTGAAGATCTTGAAGGCATTGAATTTCTGCTTAAGTGTAAACACCTATGTTTTCCTACATGCATCATCTATGAAAGTAACAAAATAAAAATTACCTCCAAAAAACTTCGCCGAAAAAGGCCCCCATACATCTGTATGCACCAACTCCAATCTCTTAGTTTTCTTCTCCTTCATATCCTTCATAAAGCTAACTCTTTTCTGCTTTCCAAACACACAATTCTCACAGAAATCAAAGTTAGCATATTTCATATCTGTCAACATACTCTTGAATTGCAACACCCTCATACTGCTCTCACTCAAGTGACCGAGCCTATGATGCCATAAGGTAGCTTTCTCATTTTTCACGGTGGCCAAAGAAACAACGTGATCCACCGAGCTTAAGAGTAGATATAATGTTCTCACTTTCTCCCCCTTAACTACTACCATTGCTCATTTGCTAATCTTCCACTGTTTCCTCTCAAATGAGATTTGATAACCCTCACTATCCAGTTTGCTAATAGATATCAAATTCTTCTTCAAATATGATATGTGCCTGACCTCTTGTAAAAGCAGCTTTCCACCATTGTGCAATTTCAACTGAATTATTCCCTTACCGACAATCTTGCATTCCTGTCCATTACCAACAGTCACATGCCTAAATTCAACTTGGACATAATTATTAAACCATTCTTTGCGAGCGGTGTAATGGAAAGAAACCCCTGAATCTATAAACCACATATCTAATCTTGATTCTGTATGAGCAGATAAGCACAAGTCATCATACTCCTTACTTGGATTCACCATATTCGCTCTCTCCGTGTCCTTGTTTGGACAATCCTTCTTCATATGACTCTCTATCTTACATTTCCAACACACTAATTTTTTCTTGAACTTCCTCTTAGATTTTGATCTCCATCTTTGCTTCAACTTCCTGCTTAAAATTTTATCCCTTTCCTTCTTTTCGTCATTATGAATAGACAGAGCATTACTTGTAGAAACTATGCTCTCACCCATACTCTTTTTCATCAATTCATCATTCATGATTGTATTACAACATCATTAAATTTAAGAGCAGTATTGGAAGCATTGCTAATGGCCATAGCAATATTATTCCAACTATCCGGTAACGAACACATAAATATCAAAAGTTTAATGTCATCAGCAAAAACAAATTCTAAGGATTCAAATTGTGTCCATAATGTGTTAAATTCATTCAAATAATTAACAACTGAACTATCAGAAGATATCTTCAAGTTAAATAACTTTTTTATTAGAAAAAGTTCAAATAGACGGCTTCTCATAAAATTTAGCCAACACTGAAGTGGTCTTCTCCTTAGAGATATTAAACACAACCTACTTTGTCAGGCACAAGCAAATCTGCGCCAAAGCCCTCCTATCCAATAATTCTCACTCCTCATCAGTTATTTTTTTTGACTTTTTTCAAACAGTGGTTGATGTAAATTCTTTTGATATAAATAATTTTCTATCTGCAACTTCCACCATTGGAAGTCTGTCCCATAATTTTTTTTTAATTTTTCCCTTCCTATCATCTGTCATAACTTCCACTCAAAATCAATACCGATCTGAGCGAAATCTGACCAGAATCAGGGTTCTGATACCAATTGTTAGCAAACATATAGGAATAATACCCAGGGCCGGCCCTGGGCAGGTGCGGGCTGTGCACCTGCCCAGGGCCCATAATCTAAAGGGGGCCCACTAATCCTAACCCTAACCCTAACCTTAGCTTTGTGCTGCTGCTTATGGGAGTGGGGAGATGACGAGGAGGTGCTCGCATTGCAGCCACAACGGCCACAACTCGAGGACTTGCCCTAATCGAGGGGTGAAGCTCTTCGGTGTTCGGTTGACTGATGGATCCATCAGGAAGAGCGCCAGTATGGGGAATCTCTCGCACTACGCGGGAGCTGGTGCCTCCGGCGGCGCTTCGCCGGCGGAGGGCGGGGAGCACGGCGGGGAGGCGGCGGCGGCAATGGCGGATGGGTACGCGTCCGAGGATTTCGTTCAGGGATCATCTTTCAGCTGTCACGAGAGGAAGAGAGGTTAGTAAATTTTGCAAAGAAAGAAAAAATTGCAAGATTTTAGCTGTAAAGTTAGGTTTTAATGCTGAATCAGTCTTTAACGTGAAAGATCGCTTCATTGATATTAGTATTTGGCTAGAAAAGAGATATTTGGTTAGATCGTGATGCACGTATGCCTTGGTGTTACGGGTGGAGGCTGGAGCTTGTGAAGTTGAGAGTTTTTTTTTTTTATTTTTTATATTCTTCTTTTATTTGGTTAGAGTAACAGTTGGATTAGAGTCATTCAGATGCCTTACTTGTTTGGAGTTTGAACACTGTTGCACTGCTGTTGGGCTCTTAACAGTTGAGAGGTTTCTATGTTCTTACTTAAGTCACTTCAGTGATTTATGATTCTATCAGCTGCGCATGTTCAGTGAACTTTTATGAATCATACTTCAGCTTAGTGGTACACATGGTATAAACAAAGTAGATAGAGTCAAAATGTTGAAGAATAAGGAGCAGAGAGTGTAGATGAAGGATTTGTGTCAAGTTTCTAGTTTCCAGAGGCTGGGAACTTTCCATGCGGGAAGATCTTACATAAAATGCTAATATTGAAATGTGTGTGAAGTTCTTATTTTATGGACCTTCATTTTAACTAGAAAACAGAGTATTGATTCTGATTCTAATAAAACTCTCTTGATGCTGACTATGGTAAACAGGCCACTAGTTGGTAAGTACAAATTTATTAGCTTATTTAATTAAACTAGCCCATTATTTTTAGGACTATAGAGAAGTAAAATTCAAAGGAAATATAAAATAGAACCGTTGGATATCTGAAATTGAAAGAAATACACTTATAAAGAGTAAATATATGCTAGACTCAAGTTTCAACTTGCTAAGTTGGTGGCCTGCACCTCCTTGTACAAGTTTCTTAGAATCAGAGCATGTTCAGAAGGGATAAAAGGAAGGAATTTCAGGTCCTAAGAAAGCTGTGCAAAATGAGAATCACTTGAAAATATTTTGGCTGATGGTTTCTGTCATATGGTTTGGTATGAAAAAATATTTAGGGGCCTATTCAGTTCAGATGGCCATGCTAGAGAGAGACCTGGATGCATACCTGATATTTGAATCTGAGCCCGACGTGATTCTGTTTCCAACTGACCTACTTAACTTGTACTCAACGCAACCCCTGAATTTCAAGTTAAGTTTGCCACTCTGATTAATCTTATAATCAGCCATCACAATTATCAGTGAGAATAACATGCTCGCAAAGTACTTAATTAAGATGGACTTGAAAAATAAGAAGGTGTGTGATCTATCAATCACTCAATATTTTAGAAAGAAAATTCAAGTTTGGAAAGAATCATATTTATTTAAAATTTTAATAAGACTTGTTAGGGCTCTTTTCTCATTTCGCCCCGGGCCTCTAAAACGTTAGGACCGGACCTGATAATACCAATGCAACAACCAGCGAAATCTAATAGTTAACTAAAGAAGAAAAATAGTAGAGATAGTGAACACGCAGATTTAACGTGGTTCGGCAATATGCCTACATTCACGGGAACACGATCGAAAATTTTCACTATATCAAAAGAAAATTACAACTTTTTAGTTTTCAACTACAAAAGAAATTACGATGAAATCATGATGAAATCACACAAGAATTTGATATCAAACCCTAATATTTTGTTACAGTGATTTCCCTCTTTTTTGCTTCGGCCGTCGAAAAAAAAACCCGAAAGAAACCACCCTTTTTCTTTGTTAATTTTCACCTTTGGCCGAACAAAAACAGCAGCAGTCCACCTTTTCTCTCTCTCTAGCCAACGCAAGCAGCCGCCTCTTTTAATGTTTTCTTTCTTTCGGCCAAAAACACAGCAGCACCTAAATTATCTCGCCAAAATAATTTCAGCACCACACGCCGCCACCGCAAGCAAAAGAAAATACCTCGGCCTATCTCATGCCCGAGCCGCACACCCCCATATATATATATATATATATATATATATATATATATATATATATATATATATATATATATATATATATATATATTATAAACGGATTTGGGCCGATTTTGGACCCGTTTGGGCGGACCACACCCGTTATGACAATAGGACTCCATTAGCAACTAGAATCTGGATTCAAAATTGAATTCTTCAATTTCAGTTATTGTAGTAAGAAAAACCTTTTGGACCCTCCTATAGGTCCATAGGTCCAGAAATCCCGTGAGAACGGTAATAACCATTGGAATCTAATAGTCACGACTCAATTTGCAGTATAACGGTCACAACTCAAATCCAATAGTCATACCCATTGGAAGCCCAACGGTCACGGACTAAAGGTCACTATTTAGCTGTCGCACCAAATCGAGCCAAACTATTGTTTTTTCCCCTCCAAAATCAATTTTCTTCGGCTTCCAAAAAATCAAAATAAGTCAATGTAATATATTTTTATTTTATTTGAAATTAATCCAACAAATCCCCCCATTTCAAAATAATAATAATGATTTCGAAATACTTTTTAAAATATTCCCTGGGCATAAAATTTAAAATGTAATGCATAAATGAAGCTTCTTTTGGATTTGAACCCTCACTTAGTGTAAATGTATCAAAGGTATGTAAATGTATCAAATGCATGCCAAGGTAATTGATGAACGAATCTTGAAGTAATAACCATTGGAGACCAATACGTCATCACAGGCATCTATTTCCATGTTCCTTAAGGTGTTATTTAAAACCTACATGCTTATGTCCCAATGCATATATTCTTGTTTTATGAGATTTCCGTTGGGGATCGAAACATCTAATCCAACTTGAATCACATTGAGAACACACCATCGAGATCATCAAGATAGGAACATACAATAAACATAAGAAAAACACAAGAATTAATGTGGCTCGGCCGACCAAGTTGGAACTAACTCCACGGAAGCAAGAAGAGAGATTTATTATGAGAAAAATTTTACAAGAAGAGATCCAATCTTCTCTCTATCTCTTTCATCTCTCATAATAATAAAAACTATCTCTCTAATCTATTGTTCTCCTCTCCCATACCACATGTAAGAGATATATATAATATTCATATTCTAATCCTATTAAAGAATCACTATAATAATCTAATCTATAATAATCTTATTGGTGTTCCAATCTCATTACGATACTATCAGCTGATCCAAGTCTAACTAAACCGAAAGTTTTTGTGATCCTCGATCATATCTGGATACTCAACGGATGCGAGACATAAACCCAACAATCTCTACCTTGGCTCTTATTTGATGAGACATGCATCTCGGAAAAACTCCTTTATTCTCACCATCCACTTCGCAGACATTATTGCACAATTATTATACTCAACCTATCAGGAACAACTTATATAATCATTACCATCTCCATACTTTAGCATTCATGATCACTAAACTATGCTCTCCTCTGAGTACTCAAGATCACTAAACCGTACTCTCTTGAACACTCACGATTACTACACTATGCTCTTCACAAAGTGTTCATAGTCGCTATACCATATTCCACCTTGGTCAAAACACCTGGACGACCTGAGTACTTACAATCACTTATCATTATCATATTGTGCACCACATAAAAGTGATCGCTACATCGTACTCCACCTTGACCCAAAAACCATGACCATCTATAGAGATATAGACAATTATATATTACCATGTGTTTCATCATGTCACGAAGTAACCGTATCAATCACCTTGAATTACCACATCATACCTCATCATTGTGCAATCAACTAACCATCGACCATTAATCATCTCGGTCAATATCGACCACTCGATTATTATCAATCACTAATGGTCTGCAAATATGTCCCAAACAATGGATTTTCCCAATTGGCATCTACCATTATGTCCAGAATGCTGAAAAAAATATAGGATTCGACTCCTGGATTACCTTAATCGGACACCGATTCCTCTATCCACTCTCCGATCAATCACAGCCATCGATCTGCACCTCAGAATCTATCTCAGCTATCAGCCACTCCTTTTGGTGCGCATTGCCAGAGCCTGCAGTCGTGCATGTCGTCGGTTGTACCCGACTATTTTTTTCTCTTCTTCTTCTTCTTGCTGGATTTGCCTTTAATTCCTCTGCCAACCTTCTTGTCGACTTGACATTAAATCCACCATCTCGCTGCCGGCGAAAAATTCTGGAAAAGTAAAGCAGATCCACGAATTCAGAGACAGAAGCCCGCAACTCATCGGATCCGCGAATCTAAGAAACTGAGGTCGGTTCGCGATCCAGACGACAGAACATGTTAGCGAATCTAAAGCTGAGATTCGCGACACTACCCATAGTTTTCGGGTGGGGTTTAATACAAAGTCACCCGACCCGAACAGAAGAATTGCCACCTCGGATCGTAGGAATAACTGCCAAACGGATGCAGCGGCGTTACTTCGATCATGGGAACAACCGCCTAACGGATATAGCGGCACTTCTCGAGTAGTGGAAACTAACAGTCGAGCAAAATATGGCGGGACGTTACTCCAAGCCCCCTATAAAAGGCGGGAGAGCGAAAGATAGAAGGGACACGACGGAGACACTCTACACTCTAGAGACACACTCTTCAAGCAAACGTCTTCTCCCAGAAATTACCCCTTGTGATCAAGAGTAAAGAGCCCATTTTCCTTTCCTTTAACCAACTGAGAGATTGTACGGAGTGTCAACGGAGAGCAAGATCGTCCTCCATAGCTACCTAGAAACCCAGCCTTAAACAAAGAGGAAGTCCATCTTCCTCATCTTCTGTAAATGGGAAACCGTTAGATTGTAATTCTTTATTGAAAGATTGTCAGTAAAGAGAAACTCAAATTTTTTTTATGGCGATCAGAAAATTAGCGACTCCGCTGGGGACTACCATCACCTCCGATGACCTGGTTGTAGCTCAATCTGACAATATTCCGGTTGGTAGTATGGTCGACTCGCTCACCGTTCACGTCGACCAGGAAAGGTATGAAGAATTTTTTTCTCCAGGCTCCAAGAGCCCTACTTCCCTAAGGGGATACCATAAAATCTCTAAGGGGTCAATCCTCAAGGAGACGACAATAACCCCGTTAAGAGAGTCAACGGATCAAGTTAGTCCGAAATCCTCTTCCCTAACGTCGGGCTCTCTGCCAGTTTCGGCAAAGACTCTTGATCTCTCAAGCAAAGTGGACCAAAGTCCCTGCGTCAATAAGGGGAAGCGACCACTACCCGTTCCGCGAAGCTGTCATGCGGAGAAGGAGATTCTTCTCACTTGTACAACGAGAAGAAACCTAAGGAGAAGCAAAACTCGTGCCCTTCACAGGATCGCGCAACAAAAGGAAACCGCCAACTCATCCCGGCAGAAACCTACCATGCAAATATGGAAGCCAAAGGGCGAGGTTGGTCGAGATGCGGAAGGATTTACTCAAGTTTCCTACAGGAAACGGAGTAGGTCCGTCAAAGTTGTCCATAATCAACGCGGAGCATACATTCGTTGGAGGAAGTCTAATCACGTGATTGAAGAAACTCGCGAACCTCAAATTCGCGAAAAATGCATGCCTATCCGCGAGGCTGAGGATGTACCGTTCCTGAAGTTGTCTCTTACAAATGAAGCCATCACAAGGGACTCCAGTGCAAGAGATCTTAGGGAACTTCTAAACAGAACAAGAGAAGAATCCTATATATCTCACTGTCACTGTGAACGACTGATCAATGTAGTACTGTCTCACTGTCATTGTTTAGCCCATGCCCAATCCTCGGTGTTTCATCGATTATCGGCTCCGTCAACATCTTCATCCAAATTGGCAAAGAGGAGACGACGTGGGCTTTAGTTTTCTAAGCCAGAATATCCTACGGTGTCATCCAACATGATAAGCATTGGAGAAAAGAAGAAGAAAAAGAAGACAAAGAAAGTCTCCGAAGAAGAAGCTTCTGACCCAGAGCTCTCTACGAGTTTGAAAGACCCATCCAATGAAGGGTGAGGAGTTTTTCGGAACACTCGACTCAAAAGTGGGGCGGCAATCCCCATAAATTATAGACAGATGACGGGAATCTCTTCTGATGAAGAAGATATAGCCAAATCTGTCATGACTGAATCGCAGACGTCTGACTCACTCCTAGAAGACTCCGCCTCTGCATATATGACTCAGAACAATATCCCAGAAGAGTTCATGCGGAGAATGGATGAACAAGATAAGCATATCCAGTAACAGCAGAACGCTATCAGCGAGCTTAAAGATATGCTATATGTCCTGATGGAATTGGAGAAAGCTAAACTAAAGAATACAGGAAAAAAACTGAAGAAGAAGGTCACGGCCCTCGTAATAATGGAGAAGAAGAAGAACATCATAAAGATGATGACAACCGCTCCATGCACCAGGAAGGAAACGCAAATACTGTCTGGATGGAGAGCTTCCAGAACCAACTGAATGCTCTCATGCATAAGGGCTACCTACAAGAACTGGGTGTGGTAAGGCCATATCCCATGGAGTGGGAAACAGTGCCGTTCCTAGAAAGCTACAAACTATTGAAGCTCAAATCTTTTGATGGTAGAGGATCGCCAAACTAACATCTCTACTATTCTAAGTCGCAGATTGGGCATTTGTTCGGAAATGACCCTATTATTATGAGAGTATTCGTTAGTACCTTAACCGGGCTAGCTTTTGAATGGTTCCGGAGACTAGAATAGGGAACCATCAATTCATGGAGCGACATGTAGAAAGCCTTTCTCACCAGATTCTATGAAGATGATATGGAGGTGTCGATACCAGTGCTTCTAGCCACTAAACAGAAGAAAGGAGAGTCAGCTGTCTGCATGGGATGCCAGAAAAGACCTTGGTAGAAACCTGTCGACATAATTTATCAACTAAGGTTCTAGCCAGAATGGGGGCGGTGAAGTCTTCAACTTGGAAAGATCTCGCCCTGCAAGCTGAGGAAGCTGAATTAATTGCACAAAGACTTGAAGAAGAAGGAGACGAGGAGAAACCGAAGCGAAGTTGTGATAGCAACTATAAGTCCCGACCCCGAGGATGGAGACTATGGTCACTGATACGCCACAACCTACGAAGACTTCCCCGAAACTTCCTCTTCAGACGCGAATGCTGCAAAAACAATACTCCTTTAAAGATGAGCACACGAAGACTATCTTCAACCTCCTCATGAGTAAGAAGATGCTGAAGCTGCCGGAGTCTCAACGTCCAGAGGAAGCAGGAAAAGTTAATGATCCTAACTATTGTGTTTACTATAGGATCATTAACCACCCTACCCAAAACTGCTATATCCTTAAGGATAAAATTCAAGACTTAGTAGACGCTAATGTCATCAAGCTCCAAGAGCACCAGAAGAAGGTGACCGCGAACATGGTGACTGTCAAGTTCGGCAAGGTGCCCAACTGGATAGAGTCAACAATCCAAGATGGAGTGCAACCCATCCCTAAAGGCATGATGCAGGTCGTCAATTTTGATCCGCACCAACAGCAAAAGAAGGGATTGTTCCCCTTTGAAACTGACAGGGGGTGATACTATGGGTACATCCAGATCTCCTAAATGATGAACAATGGAGTTCCAGTTTATCTGGAAAGAGACGAAGAGAGAATACCTTCACCTCCAATATCGTCTCCGTAATTCCCGAAGATGACGGGGTGATTCCCCCTTTGACTGATTCAAAAGAAGCAATCGGAAATTCTTTGGTAGCCGATGCAGATCCTCCTCCCGCGGGGACCCATTCAGGAAAAGATTACTTGAAGAACTATGGCCAAACAACAAATTCTCAACCACCGCTAGAGAAAGTCAAACAAAAAGAGTTTAAGTTTGATAAAGTTCTGAAGAAAAGGGAAAAGAGCTGGCGGAAGACTCGCGAAAGTCATTCCAATTCGACATCCTAACACAGTTGGCCAATATCCTGGCAAGGATAACCTTGTACGAGTTCCTGAAACTCTCTAAATCTACTAGAGAAGCCTTAAGAGAAACTCTGCAAGATTCAGAAGTATTCTTGGCACAAATACCAGAGACAATTGAGGAAGGAGAGTCTCTTTGCGCGACATGTCACCAGGTCTCTGGTAAAAACATCCCTTGCGTCACTTTCTCTCCGGAAGACATGCAAGTCAGGAGTAATAAGCATCACCGCCCTTTATATTACAAGGGATACATAGGATCTACGGAGATTGATCGTATTCAAGTTGATCCAGGCTTGGCCTTGAGCATCATGCCGCGAAGGATGCTACGATATCTTGGAGTGCCGATGAATAGATTAGCCGCAACCAACACTACTATCTTTGGGTTCAATCCTAACGGCAAAAGACCTCTGGGTAAAATAAAGCTCAAGTGTCAAATCGGCGACCTAAGGATGGAAGTCACGTGTTACGTGATAGATGCAGACACATCATACAATCTGCTATTGGGGAGACCCTGGATCCATAGCAATCTTATTATGCCCTCCACGTTACACCAATGCATGAAGTATGTCGACAAAGACGCGAACGTGAAGACGCTCGTTGCGGAAAAATAACCCTTCAAAGGAGTTGAAAACTACTTTATTGACGCGTTGTTGTATCAAGATGCGTTTGGTGTTATAGATCAGCCCGTTCCAAATACTCTGATAGAGGCGAAGAGGCTGATATAGAATCAGGATCCGAAGATTCGGAATCCGAGAATGTAATTTGGGATGGTGAGCCCATTGTTATAAGCCTTGAAGGCCTTAATGTAAATAACGCCATTCACTCTGATGGTGAATGGGTGATAAATGAAAATCTGGAATTCGCTTATTCTTCTGGTGTTGATTCTGAGCCCTCAAGCACTAGCACAGATGCATTCAACGACTGTGTAAATGAGATATATTCTTTGACTTCCTTCCAAGCACCTATCTGATCATCCTTATACGAATTAAGTGATGACGTTGAAAGTGCTAACCAGGTTATTTTTGAGGTCCCTCCCAAAAACGGAACCCAAAAGCCATAGTATTTGGAAGAGCAAGTCACAAGAACAAAGAGAAATACTTAGACTCTGAGGAAGAATAGGAAAAATCCGAGTTCTTCCATTATGATGAAAATTCCCGTAGAATAATAAAGAAAATGGGATACAATCTGGCCGAAAGCAGGGGGTTGAACTTTGGAAGAGGAAGGAGGACAATCCTTCAACCTTTTGTCCCAGAAGGGAAAATGCCAGACTATTACCAGAAAACCGGCAGGGGATTGGGGTGCGCCACCACTCCCGAGACCTCTTCAAGCGAAAAAGCTGAGGAAGGACAGTACGATCATTCGTCGGAATCATCATGCTGGGATTCAGATGTCAGTACATGTGTAATTTTCCGCGAAGTATCTGCGAACATAGCTTCCGCGATCCAAGAAGACGAAGACTTGAAGGAAACCTCACCAGTAAGAGACGACCATTGGGCCGAAAAACTCGGAGAATGCCTGTGGGCATACCGCACTACAGTCTGAACTCCTACCAATGCCACGCCCTTCTCCTTGGTATACGGATCAGAAGCGGTCCTGCTTTTGGAAATCCAAATCCCATTGTTGCGAGTCGCGTTAACAACTAGGATGATGGAAGAAGAAAAGCATCAACAAAAACTCCAAGAGTTAGAAGCCTTAGATGACAAGCGTTTGGAAGCTCAACAGAATATCGAGCTATACCAGGCACGGATCTCCAGAACCTTTAACAAAAAAGCTAAATGAAGAACTTTTAAGAAGGGTGATCTGTTCCTATCAGTTAGAAGACCGATCATAACAAGCCAGAAGCCAAGGGAAAAGTTCCAGCCAAAGTGGGAGGGACCCTTTGTTGTTGATACGGTCTACTCCAATGGTGCGTATCGGTTGACAAAGCCTAATGGTGACAAGGTCCTGATGCCAATCAACGGCAAGTTCCTGAAGAAGTATTATTCTTAGCAAAATTGCAGAACACCAGTTATAATACGACCTGGGTAGTTCTATGCGAATTATGAGCAAAAAGTTTCTTTGTAATTAGAAGTTCATCAATCGAAATTTTTGGTTCCGGACTAAAAGACTTCAGTTTGCGAGCCAAATTCTATCAAATTTGCCAAGTTAAATATTACCTCTGACGAACCAGATTTTCTTTCTATCAAATTTGCCAAGTTAAATATTACCTCTGGCGAACCAGATTTTCTTTCTATCAAATTTGCCAAGTTAAATATTACCTCTAGCGAACCAGATTTTCCTTTTTTCAAAATTTGCTAAGTTAAATATTATCTCTGACGAACCATATTTTTTTCTTCTATCAAATTTGCCAAGTTAAAAATTACCTCTGGCGAATCAGATTTTCCTTTTTCCAAAATTTGCCAAGTTAAATATTATCTCTGGCGAACAAGATTTTCCTGTCCATCAAATTTGCCAAGTCAATAACACATTTGGCGAATCAAGTTTATCAACAAGAAGTTCTTTCATTCGTAGTAGTTTTGGGTACTTAGACAATTTTGATTCATTTTGAGATTATCAAGTTAACAGTTAGCTCTGGTAATCAATATCAGAATTATTCTTCAGATACTCTTAGTTATGAAGAAAGAAAAGAATTTCTTTATTCATCATCAGAACAAAATTACAGAGAATTCTCTAAGTGCTACACAGCCAATAAGAGTAGATACAAATCACCAATAAAAAAAAGAAAACTTGCTTCTGTAACTGCCTCTTTCGGCATGGTTCAGATAAAAAAGTTTGCTTCTGCAGGCTCTTCTTCTCGAAGGACAGACTTGCTTCTGTAACCGCCTCTATCGACATGGTTCAGATAAAAAATTTTGCTCCATGACCTCCACTTCTAATTTGCTCTTGTAGCTTCCTTTTAAAGGACGGCTTAAGAGGCATAATCTTGTTTTTTCTTTCCGACCACAATCAGGGACCTCCGGTTGGTTTCCCCAGTGATGATGCCAGTGAATTGATTAGTTCAAAACTAGGCATACCAAATGCAAACCCCAGCTGTACAACTGACGGGTTGCACAAATTCAAGGTCCTGGTCATTAGTACCCCAACCTTGTGGGATATTAGGAAAGAAAAAAAACAATGCCCCAGACCCGAAATCTTCTCTCATGAAAGATACATAAGACCTTCCAAGCCCCTTGAGGCATTGGAAGTAATTACGAGCCCATCGAGTCTGGGCCATTGTTAAGGAGAATGACTACGGTTATCTCCTGCAGCCGAAACAAATCCTTGTTAAAAGGGAGGAAAAAGAAGGAAGAGGAGGTTATGAATCAGAAGAAGAGATTTACCTTAATTAAGAAAAATGACTACAGTCAGAAGGACCTTTTCGGTGAGACACCCCGCTGGATCAATGCAGTCTGGAGGTCTTGTGACATGCCAACCCTTACTCATCACTTCGGTTGAAGAAGAAGAAAATATGGCTGCGTTGATAGATCGACTACAAAAGAAGGAAAGAGAAGAGAGTCAGGAAGAAATTTTCTCACGGCTGAATGATCTTTCATTGAAAAGATCATGTGTCTTATATAGACGAGCTAGTAACTGTGATTTCCAGTTTAGAAGAGATAAAACCGAAATCCTCGGTCAAGATTTTCAGTTCAGATCTCAACATAATTTATTACTGTTGCATGGGACGCTTAGATATCGCAACCCGGAGATCTCGTCATTAATAGAGGCATGCAACGCTTGCAATTCCATGCCCAAACGCTGCATTCCATGGCTCGCAGAAGTCTCTACAAATTCTGAAAAATTTACGGTCTATTCCGCGAGACCAGAATTCCTGAACCCGGGTCGCAGGTTAGATATGGATTGTGTAAAACCGCGAACCCCTAAAATTTACGTGACTTAAGAAAGTCACGTAACAGATATACAGGTACCAGAGTTTTACGGTGGTTCGCAAACTTCAGACAAAAGATGGCAAGTTCGTTACAAATCTTTGAAGAATAACCGCAAAATCATACCTTGGAAGGCCAAAATGAGGTTCTCCATAAACGACAAGGGAACTATTACAAAAAAAAGGAACCTAAAACTGTGTACACAAGAGTTTTCCAATTCAATGGTTCAAAAGGGCCTTTATCTTCTCCTCTGCATCGTCAATGTCTTGTTGAAGGGTTTCATAAGCTTGAACAGCAGCCTGACGACATAATTCCTTGTCACTGGCGATAACATTCCGCGCTGCAACAGCCTCCAGTGTAGCCAATTCAGCCTGTATCGCCTGGAGATCTCTGGTTGTATTGTCCTGCTGGCGCGATAAGTCGACGAGATTCCTCATTGATTCATCGCGCTCCTTGGTTATTTTGGCCAAGAAAACTTGAGCCTTGGTGATGGTCTCTTGAGCCTTAGTTATAGCTTGGTCATGGCCCTTAACAATTGAAGCAGCGGCTTCCACTTGGAGAACCATAGACTCGATGTCTGATTGACACTTTTCTAAAGAGGCTTTGCAAACATTTGCCTTCTCCTGAGTCTCCTTCTGAGACTTAAGCTGTTCCTCTTTCAGCTTCTGGAAAATGATTTCCACTGACTCAGATTTATCAGCACTTCTAGCTTTCGATAGAGATTCAGCATGCTTTTGAAGCTGAGTTATCATAAGCCTAAAAGGAGCGGCTCTATCCTCTCCACCAATGCTAACAATACCAGTTAGATAAATATTGAGAACATTGGCGAGTGAAACAAAAGGAACCCCCTTCAGTATTTTCTCAATACAACGGTCCAGAAAGTGAAGGAAAGTCTCCACTGTGTCCTTCAGCAAATTAGTCTCAAGCGTGTCAATCTCTGCATGAGAGGGAGTAATACTGGATGAGACAGAAGCGGGTTGATCCGCAACCAAGCTAGTATCAGGAGGAATGGCACCCCTGGAGATCTCCGCGGAGCTACCAATCACAGTCTCCTGAACTACAGCATCAGTTGGAGTAGCTGTGGCCAAAACCGTAGACATAGCAGCTTCGGGAATCACTGCTTCTGAAGTATCAATCGCAGAGGTAGAAACTTTGGTCGCTTCACCAGTTTCAGCTCCCCTGATGGTATTGTCTGGGGAAGTTACCTTCGCGCCCATGCACTCTAAGTCCGGAGTCAAAACTGGAGCTAGCAAAAAAGAAGAAAATTGATAGTTAAGCATTACAGTATCATTTGATAAAATAGCATAATTGCTAAAGAAAGAAGATGAAGACCTAAAGGTTGGACGCTGGATTCTCCAAATCTATACACCTCAGGACCAAACACTTCAGGCCCGTATACTTCGGTTCGAACCTCCTCGCTCAAAAAGATGTATTTACCATGATTTCAATGAGGAGTAGAAGAGCGAAAACTGTCACTACTGGCGTCATCATCATCTCCCCATTCATCTTGATCTTCAGAGGGAGCTGCTGATTTTGGGGAATCTGATGCGCGAGTCTCCCCAATAATTTGTACTTCATCATCTGCAGTGCCCTGAGCAACAAGAGCGACATAATCCTCCTGTAAGGCCGAAGAAGCACTGACTTCAACGTCAGCCTGACCAATAGGAAGAATAGAACCTTTTGAGTAATGGGAGCAGGGTCATTACAAAGAACAGGTCCTTGGTTCCGACGCCTCTTGAGGGAGCGGAGAGTTAAGGAAGAGTCATCTTCATCCTCTTTGGATTTTTTAGCGAGGGATTCAGCAACTGGAGTGGGTGTTACAGTTCCTGTCCCAGACAGGGTGCTCTGCAAATCAGTTCTCTGCGAAATGGTAGGCAAGTCGCTAAGACGCCTTAGTCTCTTCCGCTTATGTGAAGATTTCTCAGGAGACGACTGCGATGGAGAAGAAGTCTTCCTCGACGTCGGATCAGGAGAAGTATCAAGGGAGGCAGCCTAAACTGGTGCATCAGTGTCCTCTTACCTTTGTTCCGATTCATTAAATGCGCTGTTCCCCCTGAGGTCCTCCATCCCTGCCACTTTCGTGCTGCCGGCCTTCTTTATCTGGGCATACCAGGATATGATCTCCCGCAGACTAGTATGGTGTATGTTGAAATTCTGAGGAGCAGAGTTAGCATCCGCAAGCCACTTACAGAAGCAGAAGCTCATACTCGAGTTCGGGGTCTTGAGCGGAAGATCAAACTTGGCTTGAGTTCCACCTGCGGCGAAGTGAAACCAAGCTCGAGCTCCCTCAAGAATATTCCCAACAAAGCTTAATTCTCTATTGGGATTACCAACGTAAATCTGATCATACCCAAACTGTCGGGCAAAGCGACTCGGGTAGTAAGGTTCTATATAGCAAAGGTTCCCCAAACGAAGGACCAGATGTTCTGGACGGATATTCATCAACCACCAGAAACACCCCAGAGATAGGGTAGTGAGTTTATCAGCATTAGCAGTATCTGTGAATTCTTCCCCGTACCCAGCATTCGGGGATTATGGGAAACATCTAAACAACTCAAAAGTTGAGAAATGACAAATGGTTTTGCGGATCGCGGCCATGTTGCCTCCTTTCCATTGCGACCTCTCATAGTGCTGCACTTTGGGAGCACTTAAGTCAATCGCGAGTCTGCAGGACTCATCAAAGTAGGGCAATGTAGAACCAGCCAAGCCATCAAATAAGTATAAGGGAGTTCTACACGTGGATTAGGAGTCTTGATGATAGCTCCTTTCTTCCTCTGCTCTTTCTTCACATTGCAGAATTTATCAGATATTCTTCTCAATCCGCTTTTGATACTGCATACCATAGCGGACAACAAACTGAGTTGCCTACCCAATGCCAGTAGAACGACTGGATATACGATCCCAATGGGTATGTTTTTCTGCAAAGGAATAACACACTTTTTCAACCAAACCAGCAAATAACCCCGCCAAGAAGGCAGGGTCAGATAAGGTTGAAGGGCCTGATAATGAAAACTTTCAAAGGATGTCCCAGTTTTGAAAACGTCCTCGTCAGCTTCGGCAACATAAGCATCTGTCCCGAAACTTGCAATTCTTCTCTCAACCTCCTTTTCAGAAACTGGAGGAAGGCGAATGAAGTTCGGATTACTCCTAGAAAAATTAGGCAGAAGATATTGCAGCCACTTCTTTGGCTTTAAACTACGGGTGCCCGATGTGTGGGTGCAGATATGATAATGGCAGAGCAATTCCTAGTAAGTATCATAAGCCGAAGGGTACTGAGTCTTCAGCAGATGGAGTTCTTCTCCAGTAGGGACGTACTCTTCATACGGGACGTTTCCCATAGGCAAACCCGAGACCTCATGCATCTCGTGGAGGGCGAAATCCAACTCGCCTCGAGGGCAAAAGATTGTGCAAGTATCAGAATTATACAATTCCAATAAAACAAAGAAATGAAATCTGCTGGCGGGAATGCAGTGCTGAACAGCCATGATGGCGCGATACAGCCCCGCATGATGAAGCTGATCTCTAAATGATCGCAGAAAGAAGTCAGTCAAGACCGCCCATTCTCCTTTCGAAAAACAGTGAACCCATCCAGGGGGACGAAAGTCCTGAACAGGAAACTCTCCTTGTGCATTGGTAAAACGGTGCAGGAAAGTCTGCGCGATTATAGGAACCTCGCCTCTGGAGAGATCATGTTTAAGCAATTCCGATAGCAACCCACGAAAACTCTTCCCAGTACCACGAGGAAAAGCACCTTGAGCATTGAAGCCCCCCAGCAAGATCCCGTATTGTGGCCTGTTTATGTGCCAATCCATTCCCTTGGGTACAGAAAGGGACTGAAAGAATAAGAATGGATAAGATCTCTTCATATTGGGGAGAAACAAGTGGCGACCTTCAACTTGGCGAAGCCACTTGTAATCGCCATATTCCAAATCACTGTCGCGCATTGAAATATGGTCCCCAAACAAAAAGACAGGTTTGAGCTAGATTATCTCCTTCGAAAGGTACATTGGTCATCAGCTCCCGCAATATTGAGCGAGAAGAGTGGAGAATCTTGTCTTCTCTCTCTTGGTTATCTGAGACTGTACAATGGGGAAAGACATGACGAAATCTGAACTCTTTCTTCCCATCATGCCGTCAGAATATCCGAAATAATAATCCTTTAGCCAAGGATTCGAGGCATAATCAACTGCAAAAGACATCCAGATTCAAGATAAAAAAAATGAGAAAGGGACTGCCTTTCGAGTTTTTTTACCTCCAATCAAGGGTTCCTGCCGAACCACTATCGAACTAGATGCTGCTTGAGGATCTTGACGACTACTGGCAGCGGCATCGGAAGAAGAAGCTTTCTTCGGCATCTTTTGCAGAGGGAGAAAATCCTTCGCACAGAGAATCAGAAGCTATAGGAGATTGAAGACGAGAAGTCTGAGGAGTCCAAACGAAGAACTCAGATTTCAAATTTCTTGAGATAAGGGCAACCTCTCTCGTAAAGTGGAGGTTATATAGCCAATGATTTGACGGCCGAGATCTCTGGACAGACGTGATATCCGGCTCGAATATCGTGAATACCTTTTCATTTAATGCGGCTCAGAGAACGTCTTAATTCTGACGATGTAGAAAAACAACCGCCTACCAGCCTTCCCGCAAAAGTTCGCGACCATAATACAGAGTCGGTTTCTCTCCAAAAAGCAAAGTTTGCGACCCTTATACAGAGCGGCTTTCTTCTCAAAAAGCGAAGGCTCGTGACCTTAATGACAGAGTCGCGCCCCTTCCAAAGACAGTTCGCGACCCTAATACAGAGCCGCTTTCTTCTCAAAAAGCGAAGGCTCACGATCTTAATGTAGAGTCGCGCCCCTTCCAAAGACAATTTGCGACCCTAATACAGAGTCGTTTTCTATTCAAAAATGAAGGCTCGCGCCTCTAATACAGAGACGTGTTCCTTCCGAAACAAGAGTTCGCGATCTGATGAGTGCCATATATTGCATATTTATAGCCTTCATATTACCTATTTTGTATATAAATAATGCTACTCAGGGTATTTTTAGTGTCTTTTTCAGGTAATCCTATTCATACAAGGAGATGGCATGAAATCAGAGTTGGAGTTGAAAATCAAAGTCCGAAAAGTTTCTAAAGTGGGCGAGACTACAAGATTAAATTATTGCAGAGAGTCATAGTCAAATACAGTCAAGCAATTCAATAGAACAAGACAAGGGACTAATGTTGAAGAAAATCCAGAGTTTAATCCCACTATTTAGCCGCTAATTGGCGGCTTTATCCACCAAATAGCAGTTATTTCAGAGGATATTTCTTCACGGGCATTATTATAATTTTGTAGTTTTTCAAATCTGTTAGAATTAAGGTTTGATTCCCGAAGCCGATATATTGGCCTATCCTTGTATTCTAAAAAAAATCCTGGAATTTGGTATTCGTTTTCTGATTAATAAAATTAGACTTTTTGCTGAAGGTTGACGGCCACAACACTGTTCTCCAGAGGTAAGCCATCGATTTGAGTTCTTTACTTGCTTTGTAGATAGAGATTAATCGCTTTCTAGTTTATGTTTTACTGCTTTCTAGATTAGGGTTAATCGCTTTCATGAATAAAAACTTGATTTTGCTTAACTAAAAATATGAGTAGCTAATTAGTTTAGCTCTAGGATATAGATGAAGCTAAGATCCACAATGTAATTGCTTTCTAATATTTTTCTTCTTAAATAAAAGAAATAAAGACATGACTTTTCAATAAAAAGATTAAAATACAAGAACTCGAAGATTAAGACTTTGATAGGTTATACTTGAATTAGGTTTCTTGATAGCCTATGATTAGTTAAGGTTTGGGGTTGTTGGATTTATCTTTTTCTTTGAGTTATCTAAAAGATTTAGTTTGTTTTTATAAGAAGTAGCATCTTTGATGAGTTATATTTGCACAACACTTGATAGCTCATGCTTAGGGCACTATAAGTAAAAATTAAACTAAAAAGATCAAATTTTTATGATAGAAGAAAATAATAGAAGTAAGAATATGGTTGGAAGTTAGTGGATTCTAGATCCTAAGCTATTTAGATTAATCCGACTTCAAACTAAAATCTTTGATTAGTCCGCTAGACTGAGGAAAAAGTAAGAATCGCAAAAGCACCCTAGATCCCTGTGGGACGACCTGTACAGCGCTACACCGACACTGTGCACTTGCAGTAAAATATCACATCAAGTTTTTGCCCATGTTGCCAGGGATCGACGGTGTTTTTCTTGCTTTTTTAAAGTTTTACGTATTAACAGTGTGTGCTGAGTGTACAGAGAAACGAAATTACAGATATAGGAAGGCAAAAGGGATCATAAGAGCATCATAACAAAGCTGCAAAAACCAGAGAGTCAAACTCTCTGATTTAGCCGCCAAATAGCTGTTGAAGCCGCTAGTTAGCGGTAAAGACGGTACATACTGACCCCATATTTTCTCTAATTCTGTATTTTTCTACTCTGGTTCTGTAAAAAAATATAAAAAAAATAAAAATTAGGAACACTAGGAATCACATTCTTATTTGATCATATCTATTCCACCGTTTTACCTCTCCACCACACCCCACTTCTTGCATTAGTTTAGGAATTCACACATTCACTCACAGTCGCTGGTTTATGACACATTAGACCCGTGATCAATTTGGTCGACTAGTGAGATCGGATTTGTTCATGGGAGACAAGATGGACCAACCGATCCCGATCCTTCAGGATCTATATTACCCGTTGCGCACATCACTTCCATCATGCATAAAACTTCCACACGCAGTGGGTAATCATTATGAGTTGAAGCCGTAGTACATCAGTATGCTTCCTAAATTCACTGGTTCTAATTCAGAGAATGCTTATCTCTTTATCAGTGAATTTCAGGAAGTATGCGTGATGATAAAACTGCAGCACTTATCAGAGGACGCAATTAAGCTCCGCTTCATCCCCTTTGTACTTAAGGATAATGCCAAGAAGTGGTTGTACAGTATGCCTACTGATTCAATCACTACTTGGGATGAATTCGTTACAGTGTTTCTCAAGAAGTATTATCCTACGCATAAGACGGCAAAAATTTGAAATCAAATTAATCAATTCCGTCAAGTGCCGGGAGAACCCTTCTGGAAATACTTAGAACGGTTCAAGGATTTATTAGCTCAGTGCCCCCATCATGCTATAGAAAAGCGGCGTTTGGGTCAAATCGTGTACGAAGGACTCGATTACACATCCAAAACTCTTCTGGAGTCCATGTGTCAGGGGTAGTTTATGAAAAAAAATGAGGATGAAGCATGGGATTTTCTTAAGGACTTATCGTGGAAAACTATGCAGTGGGAGAGTCCCACTGAGAAGCCTAGTGTATCAATTTCTGCTCATAAAGGTGGGATCCACAGCGTCGACAGCTCTATAGCTGCCGAAGTTAAGATTGCAGCCATTATAAGGAGAATTGAGGCACTGGAGACTCCTAGTGCTCCACCAGTGGGTCAAGTAAATCAAATCCAAAGTCCCACATGCTTAATTGCAGAACTCCCAATCACGTTATGGAGGAGTGTCCATTGTTAGTAAATCCTATGGGTCCCACACTTGAGCAGGCTAACGCCATGTATCAACGACCCGTAAATAATCCGTTCTCTCCGACATACAATCCTGGCTGGAGGAACCATCCGAATCTCTCATGGGACCAAGGGCAATATCAGGGAGCCCCAAACCCCAACATGCAGCCTCCAACCACTGGTCAGTTCTCAAGACCAAATGTGGGTGCTTATCAACACCCAAATGCTTCAAATTATGGAAACAACCAGAATAGACCACGTGCACAAAACACTCATATCCACAACAGGGGTCTAATAACGATCAAGAAAAGCGACTTCAGTCACTTGAGAAGAACGTTGAAAATCTTCTCAAGTCTCATTCTAAGTTTGACTCGCATATGTCCAACTTTAACACACACATGGAAAATCTTATGAAAATGTCAGCTGATTTTATGCAAAATACATGTCAGCAACTGCTTGCGAACTCTCAATCTATTAAGAATGTAGAGCAGCAAGTTGGACAATTAGCAAGTCAATTGAGTGAACGTGGCCAAGGTACTTTTCCAAGTCAACCCATAACAAATCCAAATGCCAGTTCCTCAAATCAGTCGCATGTCAACCAAGTTAATGCCATTCACACACTTTGATCTGGGAAGCTGGTTGACAATCACATAGCCATGCCACCTGATTCCACTCCTATTGCACGGCAGGCTACACTCCCTGATACCACGATTCCATTATCACCTCATGATTCATCATCCCACGATCCACCCACTAGCACGATAGAGGAATCTGAACCTTCTAATTCTGATCCTTCTATTGACCATAGTTATAAGCCAAAGACTCCCTATCCAAATCGATTGAAGAAAAACTCTCCCCAGGTGGAGCACATCCTTGAGTTATTCAAGTAAGTTAAGATCAATATTCCTCTTCTTGATGCAATCCAACAAGTACCTGCTTATGCAAAATTCTTAAAGGATTTATGCACAAAGAAGAGAACAACAAATGTTCCAAAGAAAGTCTTCCTAACTGCTAACATCTCTAGCATCCTCTCTCAGTCAACACCTGTGAAGTACAAAGACCCTAGAAGTCCTACTGTCTCATGCACTATAGGGACTACAGTGATTGAAAGGGTTTTACTAGATTTAGGAGTAAGTGTCAACTTGCTTCCTTATTCAGTGTACCAGCAGTTAGGACTGGGAGAGTTGAGACCTACAAGGATTACATTACAGCTAGCTGATAGGTCTGTGAAGACACCTATGGGAGAGATTGAAGATGTCTTGATTAAGATTGGGGAGTTTATCTTCCCAGTTGATTTCATAGTTCTCGAGACTCAACCTATAGTAAATCCACACTATTGTATCCCAGTTATTTTGGGACGTCCATTCTTAGCCACTTCTAATGCTGTTATTAATTGCCGGAGTGGATCAATGAGACTTTCCTTTGGAAATATGACACTTGACTTGAACATATTCAATCTAGGGCGCCAACCAAGTGATCCAAATGACGAACCCCGAGAAGTGAATATGATCCAAGGGTTATCCAGTGAGCACCAAGAGGAGGAATTCTTTGACAAGCTGGATAGTTTAGTTGATGAGAGTGTATTCTTGGAGACGCTCGATGAATCATCTAACTATGTGTCTTCCACTCGATGGGAACTTCAACCTGAGCCATTGATGACTGAACCTCGAGTTCAGTTACGACTATCTATTGAGTGTCCACCTGAGCTTGAGATGAAGACTCTTTCGAGTCATCTCAAGTACGCTTTCTTGGTGAATACGACACACCACCAGTCATTATCTCTGCAGAATTGACTGACGCTCAGGAGGAAGCACTCATATCAGCGTTGAAAGCACATAGGGAAGCCATAGGCTGGAGTATGGCCGATATTAAGGGGATAAGTCCTTCAATAGTGCAGCATAGAATTCATTTACTAGACAATACACGACCTACAAGAGATCCTCAGCGTAGGTGAAATCCGGTAATGAAAGAAGCTGTGAGGAAGGATATTCTTAAGTGTCTTGACAATGGGATTATCTATCCTATCTCTGATAGCGCATGGGTAAGCCCAGTGCAAGTAGTGCCTAAGAAATCCGGAATCACTGTAATCAAGAATAATGCAAATGAGCTTATCCCGATGCGTTTGCAAACAGAATGACGAGTCTGCATTGATTATAGAAAGTTTAATGCTGCAACTAGGAAGGACCATTTTCCCTTACCATTTATTGATCAGATGTTGGAATGGTTGGCTGGACATGAGTTCTATTGTTTTCTAGATGGATACTCTGGCTACAACCAAATTCCCATCGGTCCGGAGGATCAAGAAAAGACCACGTTCACATGTCCATTCGGCAGCTTTGCATACAGACGCATGCCCTTTGGGTTATGCAATGCACCTGCCACGTTCCAAAAGTGCATGGTAAGTATTTTCTCTGACATGGTCGAACGATTTCTTGAAATTTCATGGATGATTTCTCTATCATTGGAGATTCATTCCAAGAGTGTCTGCATCATCTCGAGTTAGTTCTCACGCGTTGTCATGAGAAGTATTTGACACTCAATTGGGAAAAATGCCATTTTATGGTCAAAAATGGCATAGTGCTAGGACATGTCATCTCGAAGGATGGTATCGAGGTTGACAAAGCCAAGGTAGACCTCATCAATAATCTGCCATCTCTGCGATCAGTGAAAGATATACGATCTTTCCTTGGTCATGTTGGCTTTTATAGAAGATTTATCAAAGACTTTAGCAAAATTACTAGGCCTTTGACACATCTACTAGCTAAGGAAGTACCATTAAATTTCACACCTGATTGTCTAAGAGCATTTGAGCAGCTCAAGAAAGCGCTTACCACCACTCCTATTATTCATGCGTCAGACTGGAGCTTACCCTTAGAGCTTATGTGTGACGCATCCGATTACGCTATCGGTGCCGTTCTTGGTCAACGTATTAATAAGCAGCCACATGTGATTTACTATATAAGTAGGACACTCAATGACGCCCAGTTGAATTACTCTACCACAGAGAAAGAGTTTCTGGCAGTCGTCTTTACACTTGAAAAGTTTCTTTCCTACTTGGTTGGATCACGAATTATAGTATACACTGATCATGCTGCTTTAAAATACTTGTTAACCAAGAAAGATGCAAAAGCAAGGCTCATTCGATGGATCCTCTTGCTACAAGAGTTTGATCTTGAGATATTAGACAAAAAAGGTGCTGATAATGTAGTAGCTGATCACTTGTCTTGACTACCCAACGCTCCAACTAATTCTTACCCCATAAACGAATCATTTCCAGATGAGCAATTGTTTGCATTGATACGTGAACCATGGTTTGCTGACATTGTGAACTATCTTGTGACCAAGAAGATTCCACCCCATTGGTCTAAGCAAGATCGATATAGATTCTTGTCCCAAATAAATTTTTTTTACTGGGATGAACCATATCTGTTCAAATATTGTCCAGACCAGATCATACGTCGATGCATACCTGACGATAAGATACAAAGTGTCCCCTCTTTTTGTCATGATTTCGCTTGTGGAGGACACTTTGGTCCCAGAAAAACGGCTGAAAAGGTATTACAGAGTGGTTTTTATTGCCCAACTCTTTTCAAAGACGCCATGGAATATTGCAAAACATGCACAAGATGCCAATTTTTCGGCAAAATTTTATGGCATAATATGATGCCTCTACAACCTATCCTTGAGGTCGAAATCTTTGATGTATGGGGTATAGATTTTATGGGACCATTACCCAACTTATTTGGAAACCAATACATATTAGTCGCTGTTGATTATGTTTCCAAATGGGTAGAGGCAATAGCCACAAAATCAAATGACAACAAAGTAGTTGTCAATTTTTTGAAAGAGAATATCTTTTCTCGATTTGGCATTCCTCGAGCTATCATTAGCGATAACGGTACCCATTTCACCAACCGGTCATTTGAGGCACTTATGCGAAAATATTCCATCACCCACAAGTTAGCTATACCGCATCATCCTCAAACTAGTGGGCAAGTGGAAGTTTTCAATCGCCAAATCAAACTAATTTTGGAGAAAATAGTGAATCATAACAGAAAAGTTTGGTCTTGTAAGCTAGCTGATGCTTTATGGGCTTACCGTACCGCTTACAAGACTAATCTAGGCATGTCTCCATATCGGTTGATATTTGAAAAAGCGTGTCATTTACCGGTGGAGTTTGAACATAAAGCTTTATGGGCAATCAAATTTCTAAATTTTGAGCTTGAAAAAACTGGCGAGCAGCAGAGATTACAAATTAATGAGCTTGATGAGATTAGATGGGATGCATACGAGAGTGCTAAGATTTATAAAGAGAAAACTAAAGTGTTTCATGACAAAGTGATCATTCGCAAGTCATTTGTACCTGGACAAAAAGTTCTCTTATAGAATTCGAGGCTACATTTATTTCCCGAAAAATTGAGGTCGAGATGGAGTGGACCGTACATAGTACGGATGGTGCACCATTACGGTAAAATTGATCTCGAGGACCCTAAAAATGGTAGTTTATTCAAGGTAAACGGTCACCGATTAAAACCATTTTTAGAAGCTCGAGTAAGCGATAACGTGGAGGTCGTGACACTTCACGATCCGATTTATGCGTAAAGGCATGTAGTCATTTGTATAATAGCATGTATATTATGTTACTAACATAATGCAGGGTTGTAAAGCAAAATTAGGAAAAGATGAGGAGCTGACTGTAATTTTCCATCCCTATATAAATCCAAGCAGCCCTTTTCTTCCCCAAATCCATTCTTCCAAAACCCTAGCTGCCCCCCTCCCTTCCCCACTTCCTCCTTTAGCTTTTGCTTTTCTCTTTGCAGGATAGTGTAGGATCTTCAATTTTTTCTCTGACCAGTGGTGCTCCAAAGATCCATCTCACTAGAATAGATACTCTCCCTGAAGCTCTCGGCCAACCTTGAAGACCAAGCCGCTAAATAGCGGCTTTAACTGCCATGACGCGGCCATTTCTTGGAATTTCCCCTGAAACTTCAGGGGAGGTACTCTTCTTCTCTTTTATATTTACCGGTTTGATAAGATTTCAAATTTGTAATTACAATAAGATATAATGGGTAGATTTGCTTATGAGAAGTTTTTCGGCGAAATTTTTGCCCCATTTAGTGTTTATTTCGCCGCTGCGATCGAAACTCTGGGTTGGAACTACCTCATATATTCACCTAATGCATTCTACATCCCAGAGTTGGTGGAGGAATTTTATGCGAGTTTTGCGAAATCTGACATTTTGGACCATCGCAAAACCATAAATCTCCATTGGCGTGGCCAATTATATGAAATGCATGCAGCGGCCATCTCAGATTCTACGGGTATCCTCCTTCACACGGGGAATCACACTCCCGATAGGGTTGAGGATTATCTTACACGGATGGGCCCGAATTGCAAAATTACACGTGATAAAGGGATCAGCAGTAAGACACTCTATCGCAATATTCATGCAACTTGCCGCTGGATCAACACTAATGTTATGGGTATTACACATATGTCATCTTTTTACATGCCTACACTTTATGTTGTTGATTGTATTATGCCTCAAGATACTCACTTCTGCATGTGCACACAACTACTCGACACTATTATTGATGCGAAAATGTGGTCGAGGACTAGTTTGCCTCTGCCGTGTTTAATTACACAGTTATGTCGCAAGTTTCTGTCTAGTGCTAAATTTGACGCATATGCACCCTCACGTGTGTTTATCACTGCCGAACATATTTCAGTGACATATCACGCTGCTGTTCCAGAGGATTGGAACAGAAATGCTGATGATGAAAATATATATGCCACTGATATAACACAAGAAGAGGCGGATGTCGCCTTCTTTGACCAAGACTTGCTAGCTGTGCTCACAGAGCAAATTAATGTAGTCTGGCAAGGTCTTGGAAAAATTTGGCACCGCTTAAAGCAAATCGAGAAGGGTGGGTCTTCCACGACACGAGCACGTCCTGCACCCGGTGAGTCTAGTAGGAGGCAAAGAGGACGACACCAATAATTTGTGTATGAGGGCATACACAAGTTTAGGTGTGGGGGAGCGGATTAGGAGATTTTTTTTTTTAGGATTTTTCTTATTTTAGATTTTTGGGTTTCTTTATTTTACACTTTGGATAGTTTTTAGGGTAACTAACTGAAAAAAAAATTGAAAAAAAAACTGAAAAAAAAATTAATAAAAAATAAATTTAACAACAAATTTATGTATTTTTATCAATAGATCAAACTAATTACAGATAAATGAACAAATTTAGATTTGAAATTGGATAGGAGAGTAGATTGGATGATACACTTTGAATTTTATGAAAAAGAGATTAAAATCCAAAAAATAAATATTGCTAACAGTAGTCTTGAGGCAAGTATACATCTATTTTTTACTTCACAATAGTTTATTAGGTTAAGGATAAAAATGATAACGATTGAGTAAGTCTTCTCTCTCTAAAAAAAACAAGAAAAAAAAGTGAGAATAAAATAAGGGGGTGAGCCTGGTATTAAGGCAATAGTCTCGAGAGTGATAAAATAATGGGGTGATCTTGGTATTAAGGCAATAGCTTCAAGAGTGAAAAAAAAGTATGATCCAAGTAATCGGGTACTTTGCGTCTAAGTAAGCGTGAATATTCGTATAAAAAGTGAAATATTCTTAAAAAAAAAGAGAAAAAAAAGAAAAGAGTATGAACTGAGTAATCTGGTATGTTGCGCTTAAGTAAGCGTGAATATTCGCATGAAAGGTGAAATATTCTTAAAAAAAAAGAAAAAAAGAAAAAAAATAATTATGAGAGAGGAGATGAATCATGAGTTAGAGTTGGAGTCCAAAACCGAAGTAGACTATCACACGTGCACGTAGATGTATATGAGCCAATGGATTATCTGTTAGTGGGTATTGAAAGATAGGATTTAAATTTTTGATTAAAATGATAAGTGTATTTAATATGAGCTCGATTTGAAAATTGATAATCTAAATGCGTTCTTGAGTTTGTATATTAGTGAGATTAATTGATGAAAATATCATAAAAAAAAAGATTTTTCTTTCTTTTGTATAAAATTTTTTACTTTTCTTGATTTTTGGTTATCTTTATTTTCTTTTCTTTATTCCTTAATTTATTTTCTTCATGAATTTTGTGGGTATATTCACTTCAAACCCTCACGAGACACAACTCGTCCACTAGGATAACCTAGGGGTTTAAAGGCTTGTTGCACATGCTAAGTGCAATCGCGATTCCTACGAAAGTGAGTTAGGATTTTTATTTTTCTTTTTAGATTTAGGTTTTGCTCGAGAACTAGTAAAAAATAGGTGTGGGGGCGTGATGAGTGCCATATATTGCATATTTATAGCCTTCATATTACCTATTTTTGTATATAAATAATGGTACTCGGATTTCAGGTAATCCGATTCATACAAGGAGATGGCATGAAATCAGAGTTGGAGTTGGAAATCAAAGTCCGAAAAGTTTCTAAAATGGGCGAGACTACAAGATTAAATTACTGCAGAGAGTCAAAGTCAAATATAGTCAAGCAATTCAAGAGAACAAGACAAGGGACTAATGTTGTAGAAATCCAGAGTTTAATCCCACTACTTAGCCGCTAATTGGCGGCTTTGTCCGTCAAATAGCGGCTAAATAGCGGTTATTTCAGAGGATATTTCTTCACGGATATTATTGTAATTGTTTAGTTTTTTAACTCTGTTAGAATTAGGGTTTGATTCCCGAAGCCTATATATTGGCCTATCCTTATATTCTAAAAAAAATCCTGGAATTTGGTACTCGTTTTTCTGATTAATAAAGTTAGGCTTTTTGCTGAAGGTTGACGGCCACAACACCGTTCTCTAGAGGTAAGCCATCGATTTGAGTTCTTTACTTGCTTTGTAGATAGAGATTAATATAGTTTAGGTTTTACTGCTTTCTAGATTAAGGTTAATCGCTTTCATGAATAAAAACTTGATTTTGCTTAACTAAAAATATGAGTAGCTAATTAGTTTAGCTCTAGGATATAGATGAAGCTAAGATCCACCATGTAATTGCTTTCTAATATTTTTCTTCTTAAATAAAGGAAATAAAGACATGATTTTTCAATAAAAAGATTAAAATACAAGAATTCGAAGATTAAGACTTTGATAGGTTATACTTGAATTAGGTTTCTTGATAGCCTATGCTTAGTTAGGGTTTGAGTTTGTTGGTTTTATCTTTTTCTTTGAATTTTCTAAAAGATTTAGTTTGTTTTTATAAGAAGTAGCATTTTTGATGAGTTATACTTGCACAACACTTGATAGCTCATGCTTAGAGCACTTTAAGTAAAAATTAATCTAAAAAGATCGAATTTTTATGATAGAAGAAAATAATAGAAGTAAGAACATGGTTGGAAATTAGTGGATTATACATCCTAGGTTATTTAGATTAATCTGACTTCAAACTAAAATCTTTGGTTAGTCCGTTAGACTGAGGAAAAAGTAAGAATCGCAAAAGCACCCTAGATCCATGTAGGACGACCTGTACAACGCTACACCGACACTGTGCGCTTGCAGTAAAATATCACATCACGACCCTAATACAGAGTCGTCTTCCACTCAAAGATGAAAAGTCGCGCCCCTAATACAGAGACGTGTCCCTTCGAAAGAAAGAAGCAGTAGTGGCGCCAATACAGAGTCACAGACTTCAAGCAAACGCAATGGAGGTTCTAATACAGAATATTATATCCAAAGTATTCCAAAACTCCTCAAAGAATCATGAGAGTTTTGAAAACTTTGGAGGGGTTTTGTCGGAGAAAAATTCTGGAAAAGCAAAGCAGATCTACGAATTCAGAGACAGAAGCCCGCAACTCATCGGATCCGCGAATCTAAAAAACTGAGGTCCGCGAATCTAAGAAACTGAGGTCCGCGATCCAGACGACAGAATAGGTTCGCGAATCTAAAGCTGAGATTCGTGACACTACCCATAGCTTTCGGGTGGGGGTTTAATACAAAGTCACCCGACCCGAACAGAAGAATTGCCACTTCGAATCGTGGGAATAACTGCCAAACGGATGCAGCGGCGTTACTTCGATCATGGGAACAACCGCCTAACAGATATAGCAGCACTTCTCGAGTAGTGGGAGCTAACAGTCGATCAAAATATGGCGGGACGTTACTCCAAGCCCCCTATAAAAGGCTGGAGAGTGAAAGACAGAAGGGACACGCGGAGACACTCTACACTCTAGAGACACACTCTTCAGACGAACGTCTTCTCCCAGAAATTACCCCTTGTGATCAAGAGTAAAGAGCCATTTTTCCTTTCCTTTAGCCAACTGAGAGAGATTGTACATAGTGTCAACGGAGAGCAGGATCGTCCTCCATAGCTACCTAGAAAGCCAGCCTTAAACAAAGAGGAAGTCCATCTTGCTCATCTTCTGTAAACGGGAAACCGTTAGATTGTAATCCTTTATTGAAGATTGTCAGTAAAGAGAAACCCAATTTTTTTTATGGCGAACACTCGCGACCTCGATTTTGGATCTATAACTCTGGCTTTGATATCACTTATTGGGGATCGAATCTCACATTGAGATCATAACGACGAAGAAAATAAAACAATTATAAAAATTAATATGGTTCGTCGACCAAGTTTGACCTGCGTTCAAGGGAACAACAAAAGAGATTCATTATCAGGAAAAAGTTAGAAAACAGATCCAATCATCTCATTATGAGGAAATTGTTATAGAATAGATCCAATCATCTCTCTACCTCTCTCATCTTTCGTAATAATGAAAACCATCTCTCATCTATAGCTCACCTCTTTCATATCACTATATATATATATATATATAGTGTTCTATCCTAATTCTATTAGAATAGCGCTATAATAATCTAATTGTTGTTCTAATCTAATTAGGATACTATTAGCTTATCCAAGTTCAACTGAACTGAAACTCCTTGTGATTCCCGATTATATATGAATACTCAATGGATGCGAGACACAAACCCAACAATCTCCACCTTAGTTCGTATTCGATGAGCTATGCTTCTTGAAAAAACTCCATTATTCTTGCTATCCACTTCGCAGACATCCACTGCACATTCACCATGCTCTGATACCCATTATTAGAGAGTAATGTCGGCTCTCCGGAGCATGATGGGCCTAAATATAAAGTTGAGAATCAATATGATCTAAAAACTTAAGCTGATAGATAGAGATCCTAATTTTGTATTTAAACTCATAGACTTTCTTTGTTATATCTAATATGAGAGTATAATCCCAACTTTGTATTTAAACACATAGACGTTCTTTATTATATCCGATATGAGACTATACTTACACATGAACACTTAACAATCACTCCTTCATTGTGAGTATACCGCAATCATCTATGAGAACTACCATCCGTAGGATCATCATCTATAGGGACCACCATTTGTAGAATCTCAACTTTGGTTTAAACCATCCATGTGGTGCATCATGGCAAACCCACCCAACCACTTTAGATTTCACATTAGTTTCACTCACCCTTGAGCCATAACTTGGACCCTTGACACAATGGCAACATGGCCTGAACCTGGGCACTAACAATATAACCTGAATTTGGACTCTGATACCAACTATTGAGAGAAATGTTGGGCCTTCGAGAGCAAGATGGGGTCTAAACACAAGCCGAGAACCAATATAACTAAAGAACTTAAACTGATAGGTAGATATTTCAACTATATTTAAATCAATAGACTTTCTTTGTCCTATCTAATGTGGAATTATACTCACATATGAACTTCCTAATAATCTCTAGTACTTGTCAGTCTCATAGGTTCTTACTACATTTTCATATACGTAAGTCCATCAAAAGTGTTCCTGCACACTCTAACTTGATGAAGTAATATGAATTTATTAAGAATAAATTATCCTCAACTTTTTACAAAATTTAATTCTAGCAAACATATTTTCTTGGAAATGGGATATATTTTATTTATAGTATTATTATCACAGTCACTTTATCAACGTGTTTACCCCTTCAACATAGCCTATATTTCAAAACTTAAGTAGAATTTTTGCCCGAGGTAAAAGATTTTATTGATGTTAGTCCCATTCCTTTCGATATTTTATCTATCATATCCCTTCTAAGGCCTTTTGTCAAGGGATCAGTCAAATTTTGAATTGACTTTACATAATTAACTGTAATTACTCCATTCCTGAGTAATTATTTCACATAATTATGTTTTAGGTTTATATGCCTAGACTTATTATTGGAGTAAATGTTTTCTTCAATATTGGGATACTATCAAGAGATCACTCGACCATTATGCTTCCTTACATGCAACTGCCAAAATAACAAACTCTGTTTAAATGTGGGTGATATATATATATATTTGTTTTTTGATCTCCAAGATATCGAAGCACCGTCAATGGTCATAAATATTTATCCTAAAGTGGATTAAGATTTGGATTCCATACAATTCTAGCTGGTAAACACAATAACTTTCATGTAAAGTGGGATAACCTTCATAATTTAATCCATAGTCCATATCCCTTCAAACACTTAAAAACTTCAGAAATTTCATTCAAATGTTCTTGCCTCAGATTGCTAGTAAATCTACTTAGCGTTCCCACTGCGAATGCTATATTTGGTGTAGTGCAATGTATTGTATACATTAGACTACTAATTACACTAATATATTATAATTGTAATTTACATCTTTCTATATATATATATATATATATATATATATAACTTGAGATTGATCATGTAGGGTTGAAATTGGTTACTGATTATAATAATTAAATTTTTTAATACCTTCTCAATAAAATGAGATTGAGATAAAGCTAATCCGTTAGTATGCCTAATAATCTTAATGCCTAGAATTATATCAGTTTTTCTCATATCTTTAATATCGAATTAGAGAATAATATCTTTTTTAATTTCTTCCTTATATTTAAAACTAGAGCCAATTATTAACATATTATCAACATATAGACAAACAATTACTCCTTTAATTTTGTGGAATTTATTGATAACACACTTATTAACGTCATCTACATCAAATCTACTAGATAATAATACTTTGTCAAATTTCTCACGTAATTCTTTCGGAGTTTGTTTAAGGCCGCGAAGAGATTTGATTAACTTACAAGCCTTCTTTTTGATGTTCTTGTAATATATACCTTTCAGGTTGATCTATATAAAATTTTCATTCAGATTACCATTTAAGAATGCAGTTTTACGTCTATTTGGTGAACACTAGTTTATTAGTAGAAGCAAGAAAAATTAGCAATACAATATTAGAAACTCTAGTAACTGGTGCATATGTGTCAAAGTGTAATCAATATATTTTTTGTCTAGCAACAAGTCTGCGTCAAACTTATTAACATTAGTATCTATATCAACTTTTTAAAAAAAGTTCATTTACGTCCTACTACTTCGGAACTAAGAGGTAAATTAGCTAATACCCAAGTTTGACGGGATACAAAAAATGCCTCATTATCTATAGTTTCTTTCTAGTAAGTATCATCACGAGATGTCATGGCCTCATTATATATTGAAGGATCGTCTTTAGCATTTAAAATAAAGTTTATTTCTTTCTTTATCTCATTTAGGTCACCCTTAACAAGATAATTTAGAAAATCAGACTAAAAAGAAGTTTCCCTTTCTATTTCTCTTCTTCTTTATTTTGTTTATATAAATGCGTCATTATCATTTTCATAATAGAACTCACGGAAGACTCTGTCTTAATGTTGGAAAATTTAATAGGATCTTGAAAAGTTGATTTAGCTAAATAATAAAAAAAAAATTTAATATCTCTAGATTCAAAAATATCATTTATATTTAAATCAAGAAATCTATATGACATACTATTTTGAATATAACCAATGAAACCACATTTATAAGTTAAATTTTGGATTCTAGTAATTCAGGCTTTTTTAACATAATGAAGATAACTCTATCGTTTCAATCAGTTTAAAAATTGTAGATTACCAAATCATAATTCATTAGGAGTCATGTGTGTTTTTCTATGTGAATTTTTAGTCAAAATATAACATGCAGATAAAAAAGCTTTACCCACAAGTTAAAAGATAAAAATTAATAACCATTCATTTACCATTTCTATGAAATTTTAATTATTTCTTTTAGCATTACCATTAGGTTGAGGTAAACAAGACTAAATTTTTTCCTTCAGTTACTTCATAAATAATGTTATCTAATTAACCAAATTATGTAAATTCAATTAATAAATATTCACTACCCCTATTAGACTTTAAGGCTTTGATTTTAAGTCCTATTTGATTTTCAAATTTAGCCTTAAAAATTAAAATTTAGAAAATACTTCATCTTCTACTTTTCTATAAGCAAATATATGCATAGCAAGAATAATTATCAATAAAAATTAGAATATATTTATTTTGACCTTGTGTCTCTAAATTCTTACGATCACATACATCATTATGAATTAAATCAAGTTTATTTAACTCATTATGTAGGAATAGTTTTCTACTAAATGTCATGTATGTGGTCAATTTAAAATTACTAGAGTATGCATGTAAAACTAAGTCTAGTAAAACTATGTGGTCATAAAATAAGTAGAATGATTATTTATTTAATTTAATTTAATCATTCCTTTATAAGTGTATCAATTTCTCACAAATAATCTTTTAAAAGTTTATAGTTGTCTGGCTCATACATCAATCTGAATCCTTTCTTATTGAGAATATAATCTAAAAGCATATTCTTACTCTTATTGAGAATATAATTTGAAATCCGTAAATAGAGTATATTAGTTAAAGTAAGAACTAGCATAATTGAATTGTAGTTCCACAATACTCTTGTTTTTAGATTTGACAGTACCATTATTTTATATTCTTACTACGTTAGATTCACTATATGGTTCAAATGTCTTAAAAGGATGTTTATCCTCTGAAATGCCTATTATTGCACGTGTATCAAGCAACCATCCGCCCTCGACCATATTTACTTACTTCTTTCGAAAATGACTGTTTTGAGAATAATGGCCATGCTTATCACATGTATAATATTTTGTCTATGAAGGAAATCCTTCTCTTAAATTTCTTCTCCTTATTTGAATATATATCTTTTTCTGATAATGGAGTAAATTTACCTTAATTTTTGACTCATACATATCATCTTTTTTATCTCTACTCCTAGAACCATCTTCAATCCCAAGATGGCATTTGAAGAGATAATAGAGAGTCTCCTTTAATACTCATTCCATGATGGAGGCAATTTATTAATAATTGCCCCAATCAAGAATCTTTCAGACAATTTCATAGGAACAATTTTCATATCTCCAACAATTAATAATAATTCATGGATTTATGTTTAGACAGATTTATTAGTTACTATTTTAAAATCCATAAAGTTACTAATAAATAAGTTATTATTACTTACCTCTTCAATCTTGTACTTTGTCTTCATTATTCCCTATAACTCCTTTGCAGATGACGAACTCTAGTAACCATTATAATTTGAGTTAGGCAGAGCGTTCAAAATATAATTAATCTTTGTAAAGGAAATCATCTTCTTTCCTCTTGTGGCACTGCTCTTTGAGTCTGCAGCATCATCACTTGTTGGTGTAGATAAAGGTTTGCAAATCATCCTTCAAGATGTATGCCAACTCGAGTGTGGTGAGAAAGAAGAGCATCTTGTGTTACCATCTAGTGAAATTGTGGCCACAAAATCGATCCAGCCGAATAAATCTCTTATCTAAATCGATTATAATGTCATAGCCTCCATGACGAATTTAATTAATTTACTTTAAATTGCTAAAAAAAATAGGAAATTGGTAATAAAAAGGGTGGGAGATTCGTGGCTTGAAAACTTGTTAGAATTATGATACTCTTAAAGCGAATTTGCCCTCTATCTAGATAACATCCGCGATTGCAATTAGAATTTAGACAAGTGCGCTTTTAGGATACAAACAAGTCCAAAATCTCTATTACGGGATTCAAAGTTGCACTTTTGATCATAGTCCAAACAACAAAGGAGTATGAAGTTTTTATGCCCATAATAGAAGAGAAAGAAAGGAGAGGAAATTTACGTTGTTTCTGATGATATTATTACTGTAAGAAATGCTGAGATTCCTTTGGTGGCTGTGGATGTAGTTTGGGACGAACCACATAATTTTTTATATTTTTGTAATCTATTATTTTTTTTATTCTTCTATGATTGTTACTCAGATTTGTGATAATTACAAGTGGTATAAGAGCGTCAGGTTTAAATAGGAGCAATGGCTGCAGAAGATGGAAAGATCAATATCGAGAAATTTAATGGATTCAGGATTTTGGAAGATGCAGATACAAAATTACCTATTCGGTAAAGATTTATACCAACCCCTAATTGGAGAGATGCCAAAGAACATGTCTGAAATAGACTGGAACGTATTGGACATAAAAACATTAGGCGTAGTACGTCTATCACTGTCATGTAATGTTGCATTCAACATTGCAAAGGAGATGACTACGCCTCTTTGATGGAGGCTATCACCAATATGTATGAAAAACTATCTATGATGAACAAGGTACATTTTATGCACCGCTTATTTTGAAAATGGCAGAAGGTGTCTCTGTGATAAAGCACCTTAATGAGTGTAATACTATTATAACTCAGTTGATTTTTGTTTCTATTAGTTTTAATGATGAAGTAAGGACATTTCTTTTGTCTTCTTTGCCCGAGAGTTGGAATCGTACTATCATTACAGTGAGCAGTACTACAGAGAAGAAAATGCTAAAGTTTAATGATGTCAGAGATGTGATTTTGAGCGAAGAATTCATAGAAAGGAATTAAGTCTAACATCAAGATTGGCTTTAAATACCAAGAACAGAGGTAGTTTAGCATCAAAATAGCCAACAAATCGTGGCAGGTCGAAGTCCAAAGACAAGAGCAAGACATACTAGAATTATGGTTGTTATAGACATCTTAGGGTTGATTGTCAATCACCTAAGAAGAATCGAAATAAAAGTGAAGATAAGCAATCAACAAATGTCATGGAAGAAATAAACGACACTCTCAACTTGAACGTGAATAGTCCAGTAGAATCTTAGATTTTGGACTTTGGAGCATTGTTTCACTCTTGCCCTAGCCATGAAATCATGGAGAATTATGTTTCTAGTAATTTGGGAAAGGCATATATATACCCGATGATGAACCTTTGAAGATTGTAGAGAAGGGAGATGTTTGGATTAAGCTACCAAATGGATATTTTTGGTTACTACAGATGTGAGGCACATTCCTGATTTGAAGAGGAATCTGATTTTTATAGGATAGTTGATGATGAAGGGTATACAATATCCTTCATAGGTGGTCTTTGAAGAAACACTAAAGGATCCATAGTTGTGGCTCGAAGAAAGAAAATAGGCACTCTTTGTATGACGACGAGTAGTCGTGATGTGATTACACTCAATGGTGTAGAGACAAATATAGAACTGAGGCATAAAAGGCTGAGTCATATGAGTGAGAAGGGGATAAAATTGTTGTGCTCAAAAGATAAATTATCGGATATCATAGCAGTTGATATTGGTTTATATGAGAACTGTATTTTCAAAAAATAGAAAAAGGTAAGCTTTTCTAAGACTGATAGGACCTTGAAGAAGCAAAATTTAGATCCGGTGCACAATAATCTATGGGGACTAGCTCCTTTGACATCCCTACGAGCCTCTTCTTACTACATGACCTTCATCGATGACTCGACATCGAATGTATGGGTTTATTTATTAAAACATAAATCTGATGTGTTTGATATTTTTAGAAAATGGAAGGTTTTGGTGGAGAATGAAAAAGGATTGAAAGTTCAATTCTTGCGATATGATAATTGTGGGGAATATGAACTTCATGAGTTCAAAAAATTTTGTGCTGTGAATGGAATTCACATGGAAAACGTAATAAAAGGAACACATAATAGAATGGTGTGGCTGAATGTATAAGCATGACTCTCAATGAAGGTGCCGAGTGCATGAGATTACATGTTGAATTTCCAAAGATATTTTGAGCTAAGCAATCAACACTGCAACATTCTTGATAAATCGAGGATGTCTGCTCCTTTGAATTTATCTTTTCTATAAGTTTTTGTTGTATTTCATACGTTAACATTTACCCGACTGCTAGAATCAAGGTAGATGCTAAATTTATAAATGTACGTTTGTTGGACATGGTGCTGACGATTTTGGATATCAATTCTAGGATGAACATAATCACAAAATAATTCGTAGCAAGTATGTCATATTTAATGAATAAGTCATGTACAAGGACAGGTTAAGTGCAACAAATAGTAACAATACAGATACTCAGGTTAAAAACTCCGATTGTATTAAAGTGGATGATATCTCAAATTCTGATGTTTCCAACCCCAATCATAATGACCAAGGGGTAACACAAGTTGAGTCAAGTACATCAGATATTGTATTGAGGAGGTCAACTAAGCAACACAAGGTCCTAAGTAGATATTTAGCTACTTCGCACTATCTTTTGCTATCAAATAGTGGTGAACTAGAATGTTATGATGAAGTTATGCAGCGTGATTGTGTAGGTAAGTGGGAACTAGAAATGAAAGATGAAATAGATTCCTTAATTGTGAACAATACATTGGAGTTGACCAAGCTACCAGAGGGCAAAAAGACACTTCATAACAAGTGGGTTTACAAGGTGAAGCAAGATGCCGATGGTAGCAAGCGTTATAAGGCCAAATTAGTTGTGAAAGGGCTTTTAAAAGAATGAAGGTATTGATTATACTGATATTTTCTTTTTCTAGTTGTGAAATTAACTACCATCAGGTTAGTTCTATATATGGTTGCTACTGAAAATTTGCTATTGGAGCAAATAGATGTGAAGACAGCTTCCTTCATGGTGATCTTAAAGAATATATTTACATAAAACAACCTCAAGTCTTTGTATCTCAGAGCCACAGTGAGTTTGGGTGCAAGCAGCGAAAGAGCCTGTATTGGCTTGAAATAGGCTCCAAGACAGTGGTAAAAGAAATTTGACGAGTTCATGTATGAGATATGATTCTCTAGATGCAATGCAGACTATTGTTATTATGTCAAGAGGTACGACAATAACTTTATTATTCTACAACTTTACGTTGATGGCATGTAGATAGCAGGTTCTTGTGCTTAAGTGGTGAAAAAGTTGAAAAGGTAATTGTCTAGCAAGTTTGAAATGAAAGATCTGGGACCTGCAAACTAGATTCTTGGCATGCGAATTATCAAGGATAGAGTGTCTTACACATTAACTCTGTCGTAGTCTGAATATGTTAAAAAGATTCTAGGTACGCAGATTATCAAGGATAGGTTATGTTGATTCTAATTTAGCTGGTGATATTGATAATAATAAGAGTACTATAAGATATAATTATATATTGAGTAGTACTGCTATTAGTTGGGTCTCATGATTGCAACAGACTGTTGCTCTCTCTATTACGAATGCTGAGTATGTGGTCATAATAGAGACTAGCAAGGAAACATATTGGTTACCAGACTTCTTGATCAAATTAGGGAAAGAGAAAGAGATTGAGATTAGTACTTTATAGAGTGACAGTCGGAGTACTATTCATCTCATGAAGAATCCAGTATTTCATTCGAGATCAAAAGATATTTGAAATAAGTATCATTTCATTTGTGATCTTTTAAAAGATGAAGAGTTGTTGCTTGAGAAGATCCGAGGAAAGGAAAATTCATCAGATATGTTAACCAAGAAAATTATTGTTGATAAATTAAAGTTTTACATAGGTTCAGTTGGTCTAGAAACTTGAGGCTTTAGAGTATGCTACCAGTGGTATGTTTTCATTACATTGATGAGAAGAAGTATGATGATGCATTTAGTCTCTAAGTAAGAGATTGTTGAGTTTTGTGGAGGCTGAAATACTGTATAATAGCTCCAACCTGTAGATACAACTTTGCAGTAAGTTAGTAGGGGGTGGTAGGAGGGCTCTGCCTTGCTTGGGGGTTTAAGGACGAAGCTTCCAATTTTTTTTTTTTGTATGGGTATTTGGTAATTTCACATTGTAGTAGGATTGCGGTCCGGTTATTGTTAGCAAAAGATAGCAGAATAATACTAATACAACAACCAGCGAAATCAAATAGTTAACCGAAGAGAAAAAATAGCAGAGACATAGAACATGCAAATTTAACGTGGTTCGGCAATATGCCTACGTCAATGGGGACCCGATCGAAAAACTTCCACTATATCAAAAGATAATTACAACTTTCTAGTTCTCAACCACAAGAGAATTGACAAAAAAATCACACAAGATTTTGAGATCTAACTCTAAGCTCTTGTTGCAGTAATTTCTCTTTGCTTCGACCGCCGAAAATCCAAGTGAAGCCGCTAAAACACCTTTGGCCAAATATTTACCTTCGGCCAAATAAACAACAGAAGCAACTGCCCAGTTGTTTTTCCCATTTGGCCAAACCTTCAGCCGAATCCAAGAAGAGCAGCAACAACAACAATGTCCTTTTGATTGCACCCACAAAATAATTTAACCAAGAAATTGTCACCTGCCGAAGCAAAGAGCAACAACACCCTTTTCTCTCTATTTTGTTTCAGCCGCCCCTCTTCTTTTTTTTTCCGGCTTTTTTAATTTCGGCTCCTTTTTGGCTCATAAAATCCTAGCACCACAACTCCATATTTATATTATATCATAACGGGATTGGGCCGGTTTTAGACACGTTTCGGTGTACCGAAACACGCTGCGGCAATAGGCTCCATTAGCAACAATCTCCCATTTGGAGACCTATTATAAAGATTGTAATCTTTGTACATGATAATCCTAGTGTCCAAAGCTTTTACCTCGATCGTTTAAAGTCCCAATTTCAGCATTCAATACAAATGCACCAAAGTTGAGCAATAACTCAAGTTTTTCCCATCAACCGGCTTTGTCAATATATCTACAGGATTCTTACCGCCCTCAATTTTCTTCAACTTCAATTGGTCATCCTCTAACAAGGGTCTAATGAAGTGATATCTCAAGTGAATATATTTAGTCCGTGAATGATATGCTGAGTTCTTAGTAAGATGAATTGCACTCTGACTATCACTGAACAACCTGCAATCCACTCCATCAAAACCCAACTCACTCATCAATCGCAGCAACCAAATAAACTCCTTACTTGCTTCTGTAGCTGCAACATACTAAGCTTCTGTCGAAGATAAACTAACAATTGATTATAATCTTGAAACCCAGCTTATCGCTGTGCTTCCTACAGTAAAGACATAACCTATGGTGCTCCTGCCATTGTCTCTATCACCCGCATGATCCGAATCCACAAAACCTTGCACATCAATGTTATCACCCCCAAAACATAAACAATACTTTGAAGTACCTTTCAAATACCTGAAAATCCACTTCACCGCTTGCCAATGTTCCTTCCAAGGGTTCTTCATGAACCTACTCACTACTTCCACTGCATGTGCAATATCTAGTCTTGTACTCACCATTGCATACATGAGACTCCCAACAGCTGATGAATAAGGCACATTCTCTATGTGTCTCGTCTCCTCATCTGTCTTAGCACCTTACACTTTTGACAGTTTGAACTGACCATCAAGAGCTATAGTTACCGGTTTTGCATTATCCATGTTGAATCTCTCCAACATCTTCTTGATGTACCCCTCCTGAGATAACCACAATTTCTTGTTTTTCTTATCTCGGGTAATTTGCATTCCAAGAAGTTGTTTAGCCTCACCCATGTCCTTCATAGAGAATCTCCCTGCTAACTTGCATTTCAGATCATTGATTTTCTCCATGCATGTACCTGCCACAAACATATTATCTACATACAAAGTAAGTATAATAAAGTTACCATCTTTAAACTTTTGTATATATACACAATGATCTGAATTGCTTCTGGCAAAACCCGAATCCAACATAAACTTGTCGAACTTCAAGTACCATTGCCTCGGCGCTTCTTTCAACCCATACAAACTCCTTTTCAGTCGACATACTAAATTCTCTTTTCCTTTAACTTCATATCCCTCTGGCTGTTTTATATATATTTCCTCCTCCAAATCACCATGAAGGAAAGCAGTGCTCACATCGAGATGCTCTAAATACAATCCTTTCACAGCCACAATACTTAATATTACTCTGATAGAAGTCATCTTGACAACATATGCAAATATTTCATTGAAGTCAATACCTTTTCTCTGACCAGATCCCTTCACCACAAGTCTAGCTTTGAATCTTTGTGTCTCTCCTGCCTCATGTTTTTCCCTGTATACCCACTTGTTATGCAATACTTTTATTTTTTCCGGTCGCTTCGCCAATTTCCATGTGTGATTCTCCTCCAAAAAAGACATCTCATCACGCATGACTTGCTCCCACTTAAGACGAAATTTATCCTGCATAACCTCTTGGTAACTCTCTAGTTCACCTACATCAGTATACAAAACATGATATAATGGAAGACAAAGTTTTTGGGTTGGCTTCCTTATCTTCGTGCCCTTCTCAAAGTGGGAACACTCTCTGATGAAGTACTGGAACCATCTGCTTCAGTCAATGGCTCTCTTTCCTGTTCGGTCTCATCTAAAACTTGTGTATTCTCAGGTGTACCCATTTCTTTTCTTTCAGATGTAGGTATTTCTTCCTTTCTTTTATCCATGGGATCCATCTCATCCTGTGGCTTATCTAGCTTCAAGTGTTCTTTCTCCACTGCATTATCACTCTTACTTTCCATTTGGTCTTTATACATACAACCCTTATTAAATACTATATCTTTGCTGCGAAATACCTTGTTATGCTCATAATCCCATAAGTGATAACCATATTCGTCGCCACCGTATCCAATGATGCACACTTCTGAGATTTAGAATCAAGTTTCTTTCTCATCTCATGATCCACATGTGCATATGCTATACAACCGAATACTTTTAAGAATGAATAATTCACAGTCTTACCAGACCACACCTCCTCTAGAAATCCTCCATCTAAAACACTAGCTGGACTCCTGTTGATTAGATAGACTGCCGTATCTACAGCGGCTCCCCAAAGTTGCAAAGGCAAACCTATTTGTAGTCTCATACTCCGAGCTCGCTCCAAAATAATTATATTCATCCTCTCAGCCACGCCATTTTGCTGCGGTGTCCTCGGTACAGTTTTCACTCTCCTGATCCCGTGAGTAGAGCAATAGTCATCGAACTCTCTATTGCAAAATTTCCCACCATTGTCTGACAACAGACATTTTTGCTTCAAACCTGTTTCATTTTCAACAAGAGCTTTACATACCTTGAAGATCTTGAAGACATCGGATTTCTGCTTAAGTGCAAACACCCATATTTTTCTGCTTGCATCATCTATGAAAGTAACAAAATAAGAATTACCTCCAAGAGATTTCGCCGAAGAAGGCCCCCATACATCTGTATATACCAACTCCAATATCTCGGTTTTCTTCTCCTTGCTATCCTTTATAAAGCTAACTCTTTTCTACTATCCAAACACATAGTTCTAACAGAAATCAAAATTAGCATTTTTCATGTCTGTCAATATACCTCTAGATTGCAATACCCTCATGCCGCTCTCGCTCAAGTGACCGAGCCTCTGATGCCATAAGGTAGCCTTCTCATTCTTCACGGTGGCCAAAGAAACAATATGATCTACTGAGCTTGAGAGTAAATATAGAGTTCTCACTCTCTCACCCTTGACCACTACCATTGCTCCTTTACTGATCTTTCACTGTTTCCTCTCAAATGAGATTTGATAACCTTCGCCATCCAACTTGTTAACAGATGTCAAATTCTTCTTCAAATCTGGTATGTGCCTGACCTCTTGTAAAAATAACTTTCCACCATTGTGCAACTTCAAGTGAATTATCCCTTTACCGACAATCTTGCATTCCTGCCCATTACCAACAGTCACATGCCCAAAATCACCTTGGACATAATTCTCAAACCATTCTCTGCGAGCAGTACAATGGAACGAAGCCCCTGAATCCACAAACTACAGATCTGACCTCGATTCTATATGAGCAGACAAGCACAAGTCATTATACTCTTTAATTAGATTCACCACATTCGCTCTTTCCTTATCTTTGTTTGGACAATCCTTCTTCATATGACCTTCTGTCTTACATTTCCAAAACACTAATTTTTTCTTGAATTTCCTCTTAGATTTTGATCTCCCTCTTTGTTTCGACTCCCTACTTAAATTTCTACCTCTTTCCTTCCTTATGTCATTATCAACAGATAGAGCAGTACTTGTAGAAACTATACTCTCACCCATACTCTTTTTCATCAATTCATCATTCATGATTGTACTCACAACATCATCAAATTTAAGAGCAGTATTGCAAGAATTGCTGATGGCCATGACAACATTACTCCAACTATTCGGTAACGAACACATAAACATCAAAGTTTTAATGTCATCAGTAAAGACAAAATCTAAGGATCAAGTTGTGCCCATAATGTGTTAAATTCGTTCAAATGATTAACAACTAAACTATCAGAAGGCAATCTCAAGTTGAACAACTTTTTCATTAGAAATAGTCTATTTGAAATAGATGACTTCTCATAAAATTTAGCCAACGCTGACATCAAACCTGAAATGATCTTCTCCTTGCAGACATTGAACACAACCTGCTTTGTCAGGCACAATCGAATCTGCGCCAAAGCCCTCCTGTATAACAATTCCCACTCCTCATCTATCAGCTTTTCTGGCTTTTCTCCAAATAGTCGTTGATGTAAATTCTTTTGATATAAATAATCTTCTATCTGCAACTTCCACCATTGGAAATCTGTCCCATCAAATTTTTCAATTTTTCCCTTCCTATCTTCCCCCATAACTCCCACTCAAAATCAACACCGATCTGAGTGAAATCTGATCCGAACCAGGGCTCTGATACTAATTGTTAGCAAAAGATAGCAGAATAATACTAATGTAACAACCAGCGGAATCAAATAGTTAACCGAAGAGAAAAAAATAGTAGACAGAGAACACGCAGGTTTAACCTGGTTCGGCAATATGCCTACGTCCAAGGGGACCCGATCGAAAAACTTCCACTATATCAAAAGATAATTACAACTTTCTAGTTCTCAACCACAAGAGAATTGATAAAGAAATCACACAAGATTTTGAAATCAAACTCTAATCTCTTGTTGCAGTAATTTTCCTCTTTGCTTCGACCGCCGAAAATCCAAGTGAAGCCGCTAAAACACCTCTGGCCAAATATTTACCTTCGGCCAAATAAACAACAGAAGCAACCGCCCAGTTGTTTTTCCCTTTTGGCCAAACCTTCAGCGGAATCCAAGAAGAGCAGCAACAACAACAATGTCCTTTTGATTGCACCCACAGAATAATTTAACCAAGAAATTGTCACCTGCCAAAGCAAAGAGCAACAGCACCCTTTTCTCTCTATTTTGTTTCAGCCGCCCCTCTTCTTTTTTTTTTCCGGCTTTTTTAATTTCGGCTCCTTTTTTGGCTCATAAAACCCTAGCACCACAACCCCATATTTATATTATCATAACGGGTTTGGGCCAGTTTTGGATCCGTTTCGGTGTACCGAAACCCGCTGTGGCAATGGGCTCCATTAGCAACAGTTATATATATTCTCATCCTATACATGTAAACCTTACTCTCAAACAGTGAAGAAATCCTCTAGCGGCCGTAGACATAGTCCAATTAAGGATGAAGCATATAAGTTTTTGTATTCTTATGATCTATTATTATTTATTCTTCTATAATTGCTATTCAGATCTGTAATAGTCGCAATAAGCCTTTTGGACCATCCTATCTATTGGCCCAGAAAACTGTCGAGAATGGTTTTAACCATTTAAATCTAACAATCATGATTCAAATGATTAGACCTGTCTGGATGTACAACGGTCACAACTCAAATCAATGGTTATGACCACTAAAAGTCTGACGATTACAACCAAAAGGTCATGATCCAACGGTTACACCGAATCAAGCTGAACTATTGTTTTTCCTCTCCAAATTTGAATAATAGTTCGTTCATTGATTTCAATGGTTTGATGCTTACCTCCATTCAACAACAACACCAACAATAAGAACTAATCATTTTATCCCAAGTACTTGGGGGAGGCTACATAAACCAAAAGAGAATAACACCAGATTGATCACATTGATAATCCTTCTCCATTTATTTCTACCGAGTGTCCTCATTTAAACTTCTAGAATCCATATCATTTGATGCTTACTCATGCCATTTACATTAATTTCAATTCACTTTTCACATTAAAAAAATTCATAACATTCATATAATTTTTCATTCTTTGGGATCATTATCGACAGGGCATGGCCGTTGTCAATAGTGACCCTCAAAGACCGCTGTCTCAGTTGAGACAGAGAGCCCTTATCACAGAAACTGTCAAAGCAGCTGTAGATAATGCTTTTCAAGCAAGAGTTGTTAAAGCCCCTATCGAAGAGACTATCAACAGCGCCCTGGTCGAACGGTACAGTGAAGGTAGTTTTCACTCTTTTTCGTAAATTTTCTTTGATATTTAAAAATAATTAAAATCATAAAATTTATATAGATCAATGGCTATCAATATAAACACGATATCAATCCCTAATGTAAAATTTTTCTCTTTTGAATAGGAAACCATAGGATTTCTCCTTTTACAATCTTTTCAATAAAAATCGAATTTTTATCTTTCGAACTCATGATACAATATAAATTGAGTGAATTAGAAAGTAAATAACAAAAAAATATATTTTAACATCAATACAAAACTATTAACCATCAATAAACAATAAAAAAAAAATCCTATTTTGATCTATAAATCATATAAGTTCTAAACTTTTATGTATACTTCGCAAGAAACATGCCCTCTATAACTTTAACATAAAAATTAATCCTTAATCAATATAATGATAATAAAATACATGTCATTGGCATATTTTCGAGTGAGTTAGGCTGACCTTGATCTTGATCTGTGGTAGATCTAGATTCTTGGCTTGGAAGGAGGTTGAAAATCCAACGATTCTCCGAACCCTTCAGCTGAACTCCCTTCTCTTCCTTCCCCTATTTCACATCTTTCTCTCAATTTTTTTTTCTCTTTTATTTGTTGCATTTGGAAAGGGGAAGGGCTGACTAGGACTACCCCTTTTATAGGGTTTTCTATTTAGATTCAATACCTAATTAAATTAGAATCATGTTGGTTAAATAAAATGAAATAAATTCTAATCTTAATTGTTACATAAGGATCAATCTAATTTAATCAGGGATCAATCTAATTTAATTAAACCTAATTTTTTTGTTAATCACAATTATTTGATTAGCCAAGTTGGATTAGGTATGGGTTGGGTGTTATAGGGTCTAGGGTTCAACTCTCAATCTCTACATATTAGTTTAAGTTGACTTGTTTTCTTTTATTTTACTCTTCTTCTTTTAAAAATTTAATTTTAGGACAAATTATTTTTAATAAATTAGAAAATTAGAAAATAACACATGATAAAAAGTGGGGTGTTATAGTATAATAGAAAGAGAATTTATGAGTAATTTAGGTTTAAATTTCAGTGGATGCGCATTTAATTGCGAAATTCTAAAAGCTTGGATGCTGCTGATTAAATACAAGTTTTAGCCCCAAAAAGGCATTTGATTTATAGGGATGCATTAGAATATAAAATTATTGTCCAGGTTAGTCCAAAAAGGGTGTTTGATCAACACAGACGCAATAGAATATAGAACAACAATATTGAATCCTCACCCTAAATTCAGAGTTATGGTGTAGTAGAAGGATTTTAATAAACCTTTTGTTAAAGAGGCCATAATGTTTTTCTTTTTCCAAAATAATATACATAATTTTCTTTATACTTCATATCATGTTACCCAATAAGAAACTTTATCTGGTGCTTTATTTTTTTATAATTAATTAATGTTATATTTTATATACGATTATAATTACTTGAATTATATTGATTGCATACTGAATCTAGAATTTTAACAAAACTATACTATTTTTTCATATATATAAATATATATATATATATACTTTTACTTATTTAAACTATTAGATATTTTTTAAATCGTCCTTTTCTTATAATCTATTCCCGTTTTAAAAAGAAAATTTTGCAAACTTTTTAGCAAATTGTTTCTTCGTTTTAACTAGAAAATTAGCTTCAAAATTATATATATACATCCGGCGCATAAATCGGAAAGGGCACGTTCTGCGCACGTGCATAAATGACTGATTGTACCTCACCTCGTGTCCCCGTGGGCAAATAACTGAAAGGTTAGTTATCTGTTAGTCTGTCCTCAGTAGTCATGCACATTTAAACAGGAGTTGGGATGGACCCCACCAGATCTCACGTGGGCTCACGTGCCCCCGCTTCCGACATAGAACGGGAAGGGTACGAGTTCTACGGACAGAAGCAGCAACATTTCTCAATTACAAATAAGTGCAAGGTCCAATACGCAAAATTATAGTTTTTTTATTTTTTTTATTTTATGCGTAATATGTAAAATTAAAAAAGGAACAACAACACGCAACATCTCTCCGCGAGAGCTCAATGGTAAATTGCATAAACCTAAGGTTGGGTAACTGGATTAATATTGTTATTTGATCCCTTGTAATACAAGAGGAATGCACGAGATTAAAAAGAAGATTTAGAGTTTGTTGAGAGAGTGTAAACTTTATATATAAATATGTAAATTTATTAATGGTTTGGATATCTTCATGGCAATACTGAAGAAGATTAAAAGATTGAGGAAAAGAGGTGATTGTTAGCATGATGTTGTTCTTGGTATTTGGAGATGGGAGTTTCTAAAGGGCCACACCATTTTTCCTAGTGATCTCACTTAAAAATTTAGTTAAAATAACAAGTTTGCCATCGATTTTCTTAAACACTAATACTCTTGTCTTCAACCTCCACTCTATTTCTTTCCGGAGTTAGATCCTCGGCGAATTATATACCGTTCGTTAGATCCCGAATAGTATATTATCCCTCCAGGGTTAGATTTCAGATGAATCACTTTTCGTCTGGGGTCACAGCCTAGACAGTATATTTTCCGTTTAGGGTTACAGCCCGAATAGTGAAGCTTTGGTTGGGATTAGAGTCTGATTATAGATCGGATAGTGGATTTCTAGCCAGGATTACAGTCCAGACAGAGCTCACTTTGGGCGGACTGTTATTCCAGATAAAATATTCTTTGTCCGTGGTTTCTACCCCGGGCAGTAGGTTTGGTTTTGAGTTTTTTTCTAACTAATTAATAAATATTAATACCTTGAAAATGTTGGCTATAGGATGATGCTTCAACACGTTGAAAAGGTGGAGCCAACCATAGTCATCTGGGAGAAACAAGATTCATGACAATTTTAAGATTGAAATAGGCATAATAATTACATGCTTTTGGTTAATATTTATGCAATATTTATGCTGAGACAAATAGGTAAGCTATTTTGCTGTTCACAAACATTATATAAAATGTTTCTGATGAAAATATTGAAATTTTTATTTGCATAATATGCTATTACACTCTCTACTCATAATGGTACCACAAACACAATTCAACAATCATAATTCTACATTCATGATCTCAAAGAGCCTAACCCTCTAGCTTCACTTCTTTTTGAATTCACTACAATCTTGCCAAACATCACATGCTTTCCGTCGAGCCATGGAGTCTTCTCTGTGCAAATGAACTGAGATCCGTTGGTGTTGGGGTCAGTATTGGTCATCGAAAGCTCACCAGGCCCAATGTACTTCTTCTTGAAGTTCTCATCCTCAAACTTCTACCCGTAGATGGATTCTTTGTCGGCGCAACATTGACAAACAACTCCATCACTATATGCCCAGCTTTTGCCTTTCCGATCAATACATCGAAGACAACTTTGGGGTTTGCCATCGTTGCTCTAAGCAAATTTTAAACTGGAACAGGTTAGTAAATAACTCGAATGCTTCTCTGTTCAATCACAAAGCTAGCACCAACAGAAGAAAATTGATAATAAATGATAAAACTTGGGACAATATTTGTGCAGGGCAATGGAAATTTAAACCAGTCCTCAACTTAAATGCAAAAAGATTGAAACTCTCAACCTATGTCTGCATTTCTTCCTCCCTGAGACCTAAGAGTTTAGAGGCAGTCATAAATGAAACAAAATATCCACATTCAATTCCATTTCTCTTGCTTCTCTACTTGTGCATTTATATCCTAAAACTAAAGCCAAAATGTGATTCCGAATATGATTAATAACACGACTTCACCACCCAATAGAAACTTTCATGGCGTTTCCCATGGTAAGGGCTTAATATTCTGACAACTGGTAAATATATTTATCGAAATGCTATTTAAAGGTCAAAATCTCCAAGACTTTTTTTTTTAAAAAAAATTATCGAAATTTTTTCTATTCGCCAAACCCTAGCCCGTGTAAATAGAAAAAGCATGGATCTCAAAATTATTCCGTAAATCCTGTAAAATTCTTTAAAAAAATCCTAATATTGTCACATTATTTCTTTTGCAAGCTTTTCAACCAAATAATCAAGGGGAAAAGAAGAAGAAGAAAACAGATCCATAAAATTACAATAATTCATCGGATTAGGTTAGGGCTAAGGTTAGAGTATCAACCCATTCGATTGCAAGAACTTATCAAAAATTCAATCGGTCCACATAAAATAATTACAAATAAGGCTCTATTTTATAACACACACACATATATATACAGAGAGAGAGAGAGAGTTCTCACCTCCGCCATAGTTGTAGTGCTTACCTCCGCCATGGTTGCAGAACTCCAAGAAACCCTAATAGCTCGAAAACCTCCACCATGGTTGTAGTAGGGAGTGGGGGAGTTGGGTTTTACGAGAAGTGGGTGAGAGAATGATGGGAGGATATTTTGGACATTTTCGTTATACTCACTAGAAGAAACCTTCTCTTTTCAAAAGAGAGGGTGGGCTCACTAGGAAAAATGGTGTGCCCCTTTAGAAACTCCCTTTGGAGATCAATGTAGATCAACGTCTCCAATTGACAAACAAAGAATTATTTAAGAAAATTGGTAATTCTTGGTTTATATTTTAATTCTCACAATTTATAGAGTGAATGGTTATTTATTCTGAGTTTTGGGATAGCTTGGGTGTTAGAGCTCACATTGTTTGTGATGATTGAACAATAAAGTTAAATATTAGGCTAGTAGTTGTTACGCTCGTAAACATTTGATCCAAATAATTATTTCTAACTTAAAAATTCATTAATTTATTTAATATTTTATTTAATGAATATAAGCTGCAAATTATTACAATGGATATTTATTATGAAAAAGTCGATTATAAAAATTTGCAGTTAGAAGTATATGTATGTGCATGAGATAAAAGGGTGTTATGCGAATGGAAAATTTTAAGGGCTTATATGACATTTTGGATCAATATCTTTCATTATTAAAATCTAAAATAAATAAATAAAGAACGAAAGGAAAGGAGTACGAAAAAGAAGAACCAGAAGGAAGTGAGATAAGGGAAGGGAGAAAGGAAGAAAGAAAGAAAAGAAATAAGAAGGGAAGAAGACATCATGTGAGATGGAGAGAAGGTAGAGAGGGAGTGAGAGAGAGAGAGGGAGGGAGGGCACATGAGGGAGAGGGAGGGGAGAGAGAGAGGGCACACAAGGGAGAGGGAGGGGGAGAGAGAAAGAGAGAGAGGGCGTATGAGGGAGAGAGGGCTCTAGATAAATACGACTGAGAACCCATCTCCTCTCCTGTATAGTCGAGCCAATCTTGATCTCTTGTCACATGACTTTTCGGCTGGACTGCATTAGTTGCTTTCTCTCATAACGCGTCAATTGTTTATGTCACATTTCATCCACAATCATAAGTGCGTCATTGCATCATCTGTTATTTTTACCAAGATACTTATGTGACTTTCTTTGTGTTTTATGATGGGAAAGCGCTTTCTATCAAGTGCAAATTGAAAACGTTTGCCACATTTCTCTTTTGATGTTTGTTGTGCTTATTTTGGTCAACCATGTCTATTTTTGTGTTCTATTGACTCTAGCCTTTCTTGGTTTTCTCGTTGGAGATCCTCCCTTCTTCTTTCTCTTCTATTGAGAAGCGCTTTAAAGGGTTATTCTATGTGGAGGGGTTTGCAATTCCGTATGATTTCTATCCTAATGGTTATCTCTTCTTGACATTTTTGATGTTTTCCTCTAGTATTTTTTAGTGACTTTGCACTGGATAGGGAGTTTTTTTTTTTATGTTGTTTCAGCTTTCAATTGTGTTCAATATACTATTTATTCCCTAAATCAAACGAAATGACTGGACAATGCAACGCACTATTTCTTGTCGGGACTGCCTGTTATGTATTCTTTTTTTGGTTAAAATTCAAAGTGATTGGCTTCCAATACTCGAATTGTTTCACTGGTGTTGTGAGTTTCCCCGATTAGTATTCATATTATGTAAGTCTCCCTTTTCTCCTTGCTTGTGGTTTTGAGACCTGCTATTGTCTCTGTATTATGTATTTTGCTCTGCCCATGTTCCTCTTCTTGTGTCTTGTCTCTGGTTTTGAGACCTACTATTGTCTCCGTATTATGTATTTTGCTCTGCCCATATTCCTTTTCTTGTGTCTTGTCTCTCTTCCCCATTGGATTTTTCTGTGTTTCGGTGTTTCCGTTTGCATCTTCCGCTATCCTCCTACCTCCCTACTTCTTTTGTATTATCCATAGAAGGCTGAGACGTATGAGGCCCTAATGTGGGTACCCCTCTCCACCCATAGATCTCTAACCCCTAGTGCCCTAGGGTAATAAAGAGAGCAGGGTGTAGTTCTCCCATGTCTGGTTTTGAGCAAGTCCCCTTTGTCGTAGCTAACTTTGAAGTGATTCTCCAATGGGAAAAATGAAATCCTTTCGAATCCATTGATAACATTTCCTCGTCAGTATGCATAGGAATAAGCGTTCCTAGAGGGACTTGCCCTCCGTGTCAAATTGCATTGGTAAAAGAACAAGCTAAAAAAAGCACAGAGTATGGTCGTGTAGTATTGAGAACATAGCTTTATTTGTCTTAAGAGAAAAGGCAAATCATATTATCAATCAAAATTCTTTTTCCTTTCTGCAATAAATGTAAAAGGGAATATCTTGATTCCAACATTGAAGAATTTGAATGAAGATTTCCCTATGTATGGAATGAGGTATTAGTATATCTAAC
>JAYEPQ010000002.1:40137423-40204923 GCA_036321105.1 Dracaena cambodiana | reverse complement strand
AAATATGAATAGTATATATATATATATATATATATATATATATATATATATATATATATAGAACATGAATTAATTTATTAACTAAGTTCTTACTAATGTTTATTACAGTTACAATTATGTTCTAGTGTGCAAGTCAAATATTTCAATTTAGGGTGTCATATATTATTGGAGAATCTAACTGATGCTATATCGGTGTTTTGATTGTCTCCCATATAGACTCAAAAAAATGGTCACATGATTTTCCGGAGTTGACTCGGACCTACACAATGGCAATAGTAATATTCTAACGTGATCCAGCAAATCACTAAGCACTCATAGTATGTGCAAAAATCAATTGTACCACTTAACAGTACAACCAAAATATAGTTTTCACATTAATAAATATCTCCTCTAACTCAGTATTATTTACAGTTATCAAGATTATATTAAATCTAGTGTAATAAATTTCCAATCAATATTATCTTAATTCAGTTCAAGTTCATGTTCAAGTTCATTATAGTAAAGTTGTTCTTAAAGAGATATTTTCAATTGTGATATGTTACTGAAATTTTAACCACTAATTTTAGAGATTTTGGACTACATATTATAATGACCCACGGCCAAGCAAATGAAAGGAAGTGAGAGGTTTTCTGTATAAGGACGTTACTTAATTAAATAGCCACTTTCATTTAGAACTTTTTTCAAGACACTGTTGTCATACGACATTACAATCATCATCACCATCAATTAGCATTTCAATTTACTATCTTTTAAAATCGATTTATAACACATGCTTCATTTCAATAAATTTGTAAGATAACCAAATTGCATGTGAGACAATTCTTAGAAATAAAATATAATCTATTTAAATAGTTTTTGTCGATGTAAATACTAACTTATACCATGATATAAGTAAACAATTGTATAAAATTAATATATAATTCATTCCTATTAGATAGGAATGGTGCATAGAGAAGTGAGTTCAAGAAGGAACTCAACTTGGGCTGAAATTACATTCATAAAATAACTTCGTATTCAAGTTTCTGATCAGAATTAATATCTATATAAGAAATCATTACGAAAATATTAAAATAACTAAATATGATTTTTTTTTTTATAATTTAACCAAATTTTCTTGAATTAAAGGTAGGTAAAAATCCATTTTTAGTTATGAAAGGCTAACATGTTTGAAACAAATTAATTAATAGGATAGTTATCTTAATGGGTCTATAAGATAATTTTGTATAGATCTTAATTAGGTTATTATAGATATGAGTGTGAGAATTAACCTACGTCCAATAAAATTAAACCTAATAAGGAATTAAGAAGGGATTCCTACTTACCTCAACGGGAAGAACTCATTATGAAATGTTAGGTGATGAGGAGTAGGGATAGTGATTTGATGAGACAACGATTATTCTACCGTTAATTTGTTGTAAGGATGACGATGGTTGTTAGAGGTTGTCGGTGGAGCGGTTTACGCAATGAAGGCATGTCCGATAGTAGGAAAAGCTTGCAAGGGGGCTCTTCTAGTGGTTGGCAATGATCCGACAGTCAGTGATACTTTGGTGATAGTTGATGTTCGGTTGTTGGTAGACTATTGTTGGCGACTTCGACAGTTGTCGGTGGCGACTGATGAATATAGAAAGAAAAGATTAGAGAATTTGGTTTGGAGGAAGAAACTAAGATGAATTGGTGGGGTTTAAATAGATTTAGAGAGGGCTTAATTTAACGAGAAACTAAATGAATTTTGAATAGGGTTAAAGGCTCATAAATATGACTAATTAAGAAAATTTTTAAGGACAAATTTGAAATTGGTCAAATGCTCATAATTGTATTTGACAACATAGCTTTTAATGATAATTTTTAAAATTGAATTCAAATGGGGTACTTAATAGAATTGGTTAATGATTGGTTTTAGAAATTGAATGATAGAAGTAAACTTGAAATTTTAAAATGGAAGTTATATTTCAATATTACTAAATGAAATTTGACTAAGTAGTTGGAATGTGAGGCTAATAAATTATATTGAATTTGGATTCAAGCCTAATTTTATAAATTAGTATTATTACCGCTACTATTATACTATTATTATTATTATTATCATTATTTCGAGTTTGGGCCAAGGGCTTGGGCTCCAATGAGACAATTCAAGTATTATTAATTTTTCTTTGGAAAATGGTTATGAGTTTAAGTATAAGAAAATATTTTATTGGAATAATAATAGAGCATAATAATTTGATAAATCTATTTTAAAATTATAATGGAAACATTTGTTTATCTAAAATAATCATACTAAAATTTCATAATTAATTAACTAATTAATTAATTAATTAATATATGTCGGTTTTAGGTAGTTACATCTTAGTCTCCTTAGAGAAAAATTTCGTTCTTGAAATTTCAATAAGGATACACAAAAGCCTGTGTCACGAATAATCCGTCTATACTTTGGATAGCACTTCATCGTCTTGTTAATTTGGCTTGATCTTTATCCATATAATAGATGAGTTATCTTCCTAAGAAAGTAAAGATTATTGGAATGAAGGTTATAGGATTTGTATTCCAAAAATATGAACAAATGTCAAATGATAGATATTTAGTTCATATTTGGGATAGAAATTTCTAGAAAAGAAGCATTTCTTAGAAATGAAATAAGCGATATGAATGGATCAAAGGAATGTGACTCGAATAATTCAATTAGTATTGTGTATATATATAGCAAAATTTATGTACATGATACAAACCAATTCAAATTACTTGAATTGACTTGAGAATCTAAGCTTTGATACCACCTGTAACAACCCACTATCCGAAATGCTGGATAGCCAAATCATTCGGCAACATACTCCTAAAAATACACTAAGTCTTAGTACAATTTTAATTATCGCCACATATTACAACAAAGTCTTAATGGAAAATTTGAACTTTTATATAATTTATAAAAATGGATTACTATGAAATAGAGATAAAGAAATAACTAAAGATATGAGACAAGAGAAAGAATAGTTTATAATGATTCCTATGAAACCACAAAGTAATCGTAACTAGTTTTTTTGTAGGAGGAATCCGTAACTAATTATAAACTATTTTAATTCATATTATTCTAGCAGAGGCTTAGTATATTCCTAACCGAATATGTTGTCAACATTTTGCTATCCAATTCTTAGGTGGGGGACATTATAGGTGGTATCAGAGCCAGACATCAATTGGAAGTGTGCGAAACTAAGTGTCACATATAAATAATTGCTATATAGAACAAAGTGCCACATAAAAAGTAGGGCCACCTCTTGAATCCATAGGAAGTTACCTCTAGAATCCATGGGGGCTACATCTAGAATCTTACATCGTCTAGTGAAATGTTAACGTATTACTAAACCCTTCTAATGAGAAAGTCAAATCCTAAAGGAGGAAGAATGTAATACTCTATAACTAAATAGTCGCACATTGGATGTGAGATAAGAGAAAGAGTAGTTTATAATGATTCCTATGAAGTCACAAAGTAAACATAACTAGTTTTTTTGGGGGAGGAATCCGTGGCTAATTATAAACAATTTTTATTCATATTATTCTACCAGTTACTTAGCATATTCCTAATCAAATATGTTGTCGACATTTCGCTATTCAATTTCTGGGTGGGGACGTTACATATCTTACACCATTTTTGGAATTCCAAGCAAATGATTAGAAAGAGGCTATGATTCTTTATGAACCTCAATATTTGGAATGAGGTAGCAAGTTGTAGATTTTGTAATTTTATTTTAAATGAAAAACTTATCATTTTATAACTTTTCCTTGAGGACAAGCAAGATTAAATATGGAGGAGGATTAGTTTTTTTTTTTAATTTTCTTAGGATATTTTTTTATTTATTGTTGTTTTAGTTTTTTTTCCTATCTTGTTAGGACATGTTTTCTCATTTCTTTTCATTTCTATTTTGTTTTAAAACAAAAAAAAAAACAAAATTAAAATTTTCATAATTTGACAAGTTTATAATTTGTATTATTTATTTTCTAGTCTCAATTTTAAAACTTAATTAAAATGAATAATTTTTTAATGTTCTATATTGGAGATAAAAATCTAATAATATAATTACTTTTAATTTGTCTAAGCGAAAATGCATCTTACTTTCATTTATACAATAGTCCAATAATCTTGGAATAAAAAAGAACAACTTGAAATATTTCTATAACAAAGATTTTAATATCTACACACACATATAAATTAATAATTTATTACAATTACTAGGTGTTAGTGTCTCAAGAGTCATTGATATTCACATCGAAAGGTGTTAAAAAGAAATAAGAGTAATAATAAGTCTCGTTGTAGAGTTTTAGTTACTCGAGTAATTACGTCAATTTGAGTGTTTCAATGTCTAGTACTCTAAAACCAACTGGTTTGGGAGTCACCAACTCAAATCTTTTTTGAGTGTATCCTAAAAAACCAAAATAAGATATTTATGTAAGTTTTAAAAGAAGAAGAAGAAAAAAAAAATAAAAAAGAACTATGATAGTTTGAATAAAAAAATCTAAGATGAAGGACTGTCTTATGATCATAAGGTACTTATGATTTAGAACATAGAATCATATGTTAGTTAGAATCAAGGTATGATAGTCAGAATCAAGGTATATATGATTTAGAATATAGAACATATGATGCAAAGAATATGATTTAATATTTATAATAGGATGGTAAGATTTCCTAACTTGAGACGATACTCACAAATGTTGATTCTTGAATATTTAAAAACTTATTTACTAATAAATCTAGTTATGAACTTTTGAAAATCAAATAAAGAAGTTTATTTCACTTTCGGTTATCATAATATTCTTCTCCTTTTTTCAAAATCTCACGAGATAATAGTTGTCCATTAAGGTAAATTAATGGTTTATATGTTTGTTGCACAAGCTAAGTACAACCATGATTATTACAATAGTGAGACAATTTCTTTTCTTTTCTTTTTAGGGTTTGTTTTACTTGAGAACTAGCAAAAGATAATAATGGAGATATTTGATGAACTTAGGGTTTTTACATTTTTATACCCAGATTTATCTATGTTTGTATACATATAAATGTGTTACTTGGGTATTTTAGTATCATTTGTAGGAAAAACAAGTTTTTAATAAAAAATAAATAAAAGAAGTCCATAAGACGACTCTTTCAATCCCAAATCGCAAAAGTCAAAAATCCTATTATAACATATGAAGTAAACTAAAGGATCAAGACAAAAATCAATCAAGATCAAAACAATCAAGAAGAAAATCAAGTCATTTGGAAGGAAATCGAGTAGTTAAATGAAAATTAAGTCCAAGATCGTGAAAAATCAATTTGTTATGAACAAGATCTTAATAAATTAAGTTGTTAGAGCCAAATAAAGTAAAAAATTATAGCAAATCAAGCTATTCCGGAAAAGATTTGGACAAATCAAAATATAAGAGGTATATCAAAAATTTTAGAAAATCAAACTGGTATGGAAAATTTTTTGACAAGTCAAGCTGCTAGAGATATATCATATCAAATATTAGTTTTGATCTTTCCTAACTATTTTATAATAAATGTAAGTAGCTATTTTACTTATAAATAGAGAAATGTTTTTACTTGGAAAAGATATCAGTCTATAATTCATTTCTTTAAAATAATCTATTTTTTTTCTTATGCATTGGTATTCTTCAAACTGTAATCTGATATAAATATCACAATTCTTATCTTTATAAGATACATTTTTATTTTAATATAAGATTTATCTATTTTATTGTTTGTAATGATATTTTAATACTTGTTTTCATTTTGTAAATATTTTTTTATTTTTTATGGATAACTAAATCTCGTAAGATATCTAGGATGCTGAAACTAGACTAGTTTATAATTAAATCTACTAGTTTCTCTCTTAAATTAATATTTAAATCAAGTTATGTAAATCTCATGGAAATAATGAATAAGTTTACATATTTTTGATAGGTTATATATTCATTTAAATAATAATATATTTAATTAGAAATGATTTACATATATAGTTAGATTTGGATGATTTTGATATATTCAGACCAATTCTATTAAGTAATTTTTTGACTGATAGGTTCTGACTTATTATTTTGCGATTGAGATTAATAATTGATCATAAGAAAGAAACTAGTAAATAAATTTATAATTCAATCTATGGGATTCTATCATAAATATTTATTTCTCAATTAAGTACTTAATGATATCATCAAATCAACTTTTTTCTTTAATCAATTCGTTTAAATAGGATTAAAACTATATAAAATCATCTTTCCTGTGTATCGCCATGCATAGTATTAGAATTAAAAACTATACATTTGTAGCAATTATAGTTTGCATATTAAGAAATTTTCCAACACCAAATCAAAGAAGAAATTAGGAAGGAAAGCAAGTAATAGCTCTTAATGCTCCATATTAATGAAATTTAATCATGTTAATTAAGTTATGTGACAAGCTCAAGTGTAGAAAAACTTAGCAGGAACAATTCTGCACCGTTATTAAAAGAAAAGTCCTAATAGGACTTTTATGATAATCATGTTAATAAGTTTCATATGTAACTTAAGTAATCATGATCACACCATTTAGGTCACATAACTTAAAACATAGTAGTTTCTTATTATTTAATGAAGTAGATCATGTATAATATCCTTTGTTGCATGTATCTCTATTAGTTCTAAGCCTTTACTCCATCACTTATTATGAACTTTAGTGCTATTTCGGAAGCGGTTATTGGTTTAGCATCAAAGTTCAATTTTAGAGTATAACGAGCAACTCTAATTGGTTAGTAGCATTTAAAGTAGCAAGATAGTTTGTAGAATTATAATTTGTCTTTTTTGAATACTCATATATCTATAAAGTAACATGTATCTTAACAAAGAGAGTCTTAGTATTATGTGGCTTTTAAATAAATAAGGAAGTTATTCATTTTATACTACAGTCTAATGCATTATGTGATAATTCGAATCACTTAGCATATATTCCACCATGCATTTCTGAACATCATCTAAGTGCATTCATTATCTGAAACTTTTAGGCTGAATCTTTGAACTTGTTCTTATCATATGGAAATAATATTAGTGCATTCTACTTATATATTATTGAATAAGAAGAGAAATCCAAATGTATTTTGTAATGAATATGTGTGTGTATGTATGTGTGTGTGTAAGTTAGTTGTTTCTTCAAAATATTGAGTGAATTGTTCTCAAGCTTTTATAAACTTATAGTTATTTTTCTTTGGTTTTAAAAGATGATACAAAAAGGTAAAACTTCAAATGAAAGAATTTTACTTGCTTGAAACTATGTAGAGTCTCAATATGGTGAATACTTTAGGAAACTGTAAAAATGCTTTGCCTACAACTTATGCACAATTGTAACCCAAATTTATCCTCAGGACAGGAGGACAGGTCCTTTTGTGTGTTATCAATGATTTCTATTAATTCTAAGATTTTTCCTTGGATTCTTGAAATTGGTTTCAGAATCAAACTAGGTTGTGGAGGGAAACTATTCCTTAAGCTTAAATTTATTGTCTGATGAAAAATTGGAGTTATAGGTGAATATCATGATTGGTGTAGAAAGATGGTGATCAACAGAGACCAGACTACTGTCAGTTGGCGATAGGAGTCGCCAGCCAAGAAAGATCATGGTCTTGAAAAGTTTGAAGTTTATAATTTTGATGGAACAATTGATACTTTATGGGACAATTTAATTTCTGTAAATGACTTAGACAACTAGGTAATCTATTTACTAAATAACTTGTGAGTAATCCTAAGTCATAGATCATCCAGGAGGCATGGTTAGAAGTAGGATATGTAGTAGAACATTCTGAATTTCTACACAGAACTTCTTTTTAAATCTGATTCAAATAAGTTGTACCTGTAAAATAGTTCTGACTTCCGACACTGGGGATCTTTGATATATGATATCTTGTGCTATATATGACAAATGACATAACATGCAATTTTGGTATACAACATTTGTGATACATAATGGACACGATTACTCTAGAAATATGATGACACAATAAATCCTGAAATAATCTAAATATATGTGTACGTAGTTCAAATTTGACCTGATAAATAACTACTGATTTCTAACTTTTGATTTTTGATTATAATATTAATGAACATGTATATCATATCAGTATCACAAACTATGATATTCCTAATAAGGCATTTATATCATATTACAAATGATAAGAGATTAATATTGAAAACCACATGATGGATGAGAACCATGGTGTATGATAGTTTAGGTGATTGTAATTTAGGGATCGAGAATTTTACTGCAATGGTTTCCATTGATATTGGGTCATTATTTATTTTGAGTTCCAAATGGAGCATCCATTATGATGTGAAATCTATTCTGAGTGTCTTGTAGTGCATCACAGTTCAACTCTATGAATTTGAGATCGGGTTCTGGGTGTATACTCACACTTAATAGATAATGGAAAATAATGTTATTTTATCAGACAAACTAATTTCAAATATTATCTTAGTTCCAATTAAAAACTTGTTCTAATATCTAACACAAATTGTGAGAGAGTGGTTGCCTCTATTTTGATTTACATGCATCTATGTATTTGACTTACGTGGGACTTTCTGTTTATTTACATAATTCATGACTCATGTTATCGCGATTGACACTAATATAATATGTTCACAATAACATATTTTGAGTATTTGAATATTAAACATTATATGTAACTTGATAAGTTTAATCTCTGAGTTCCAAATTTAGTTTTTGGAAGATGCGAAAGGAGAACATTCTATTTGACTATCCATACTTCCTCGAGCAGGTAGAACAACGGTGACGGGTAGGATCCAACTTGAACCTCCCGTTTATAGTTTTTTTGTATTCTCTTTTATTTTGGGCACTATTCTAGGAAAGTCAAAATGGATTAATAAGCACATAGATATACAACATCCAACATCCTAGGAATATGTACATACATATGACATTACATCATTAGAGAGTTGAAAGAAATATTGTTTTTCTTGCATACATTTCTACAAAAACTCAACTTGATGATATTTTTGTTAAACGTCTTAACATTCAAATATTTATTCATCTTTTGGGTACTATAGGTTTTTGCAAAATTGAGTAAACAGATATAACTATAAAACTCAGGACATGCATTAATTGCATATCATTTTCTTGTCTGGCTACTTGTGTTTGATGGTGATTTATTTGTGAATATAAATATTGTCATTAGAATTATTCATGTTTAGGTATTGACAACTATCATGCTGTGACATAAAAAGTAAAATAGCCTAGTTGATTATATGTATATAATTTCAAGCATGATTTGTGTACTTCTTACTGTCATGTGATATAAATTGAAAGATATTTCAGGTGGTTATATGTTCTTAGTAGTGGAAAAGGACTATCAAATATTGAGAGTAAATCAAATTCTGAATTTTAAAATAATGCTCGTTTTTATAAAGGTAAAAGTCATTATCACAAAATAGGTGGTATAAACGTATCAAAAATGAGATGCGGAACTATAAAAAAATAATAAAGGAGGAATAAGCTTATCAAGATGGAATGAAAAGAAAGAAATCTTGAGTGAGAGCATTATTTTTAAAAGTCTTCATCACGCATTGAACATTGATATATATTGCGTGATGATTTATTAAAATATGATGTGTGTCTATATGACTAGTTTGTTTATAATTATTTGTTTTTGAACATCTCTAATACATGAGGTTAAAACCTACTTTTCAAACACTTAATTGTATGTGCATACATTTTAAGGTAAATTAATTTTACTAGTTTGAACTATATGTATAAATTCTATATATAACTCTCTTTATATTTTTCAGTACAAATTTTTGATCTTTGATGTATTTTACAACTTCTGATAAAAAGGGAGATAAATTTTGAAGTTTATTGTGATTGATAGGGAAGTAAATATTTAGGGAGAGCAGTGTTCATAATAAGGATATAATAGTATTTCTTATGTGCATGTATGTCATTTTCTATTTTGAGAATATGTCGACTTGATCATTGTGTGCAAGAAACTTTTGAAGACATCCGATGAAAAGGTAATTTTTGCTATGAAATTGCTAATAGTGAGATTGATCCTATATGCAGCAAGATGTGCCAAAAATATGAAGAGAAACACCAGGAAACACTCTTCTACTATGCTACTAGTACTTCTACTAGTAGTTAAAGAAAACTAAAGTAACAGCTTCAATGCCTATCAGTACCCGTAATGACATATGAAGTTTAATTTCAATTTGAGTCTACTTACTGCTAACTGTTGGTACCCTTAAACATATAGCTATTGTTACCCCTACCAATAGCCCAGTCAGTATAAGACCAAATTTGATCTCAAGTTGATTTTTCAACTCGAAGTTTGGGTATTTTGATTGGATTCAAACTTTTATTTGATCATTTGGGTTAGAGATGGATATGTGAGATAAAAAGGAAAATTTAGAGTTTATTTGAAAAGAGAAAACTTTATAAATATGCAAACCTATTGATGGTTTGGATTGTTCTTCTCGCACTAAAAAGATCAAATGATTAACGAAAAGAGAAAATTCTTAGTGTGATGTTGTTCTTGATGTTTCAAAATCAATACTGATCAATATCTCTAATTTTCAGATAAGCAACTATTCTACAAAATTGTTAGCTCATATTTGTGTTTTAGTTCTCTCGATCTGTAGATCTGTATCTATGAAAGATTTGTCAATGCGATGTTTGACATGGTTTGAGTGTCAGAACTCATAATAATGTGATCGAACAATAGAGTTAAATATTAGGATATTAGTTAATCTTGATTGTCTAGTGATTTTGATTCAAACCATTATATTTGACATTTATCATATTGTATTTCTTCTATAATTTTTTTCATCCAGCTTAGATTTTTCATGTTAAATCTCCGCATATATGTGTAGATTGCTTGAGATATTATCTATTGTTCCTTGATTACTTATCTATCATATCATATTGATTTGGTACTATGTCTAAATTCTATATTAAGCTTGTGCTTACTTTTTCAATTAACTTTATCTCTCAATAATTACTTTCCTTATTAAAATAATGATGTAAGTTATTTGTATTGATTTGATTTTTAAAATTTTAAGAGTTTAAATATAAATCCTAACTAACTACTATATATAGGTTGGATAAGATTTTTGTTTGGTACTAATTAACCAAACCAAGTCTATCAACATAAATTCCATTCAACTTTCTCATCTTCTTTTTGTACTATTAGAAAACTAGAAGAAAAAAAAAAATTCTAATCCTAATCTATCAGCTTGTGTAGTAGAGATCTACCTAGATTTTGAGAATTCCCTATCAAATAGAGACAAGTGGTAGTTTTATTATCTCCATTAATTTTTTTTCCATTTTTCTGTGTGTAGTAAAACTCCAATTACGAATAAATGCAAGTGCTAACCTTAATTTCTCTCTTTTATTTATTTATATGTGAAGTAAAATCTCATTTAGGAATAAATTTAAGTGATATCTAATATTTGCTTTTTGCTAAATTTATATGTGCATGTCCTAATCCTTTTCTTTTACTTCACCCACATGATAACTGAGTCAAGAAAGAAAAATGGTTACTTTTTTTATTAATGATATTTAGATGTAAATCTAATTTTAATTCATTTATTTCTTCCATGATGATAGTTTGAAACTAAAGTTCATTTCATTTTTACGAGTATGATTTAACTTTGAAAGTTATTCTCTTTCTTTCTTTCTTTATATATATATATATGAAAGGAAATATGATAGGGACATCATTGAACTATTTATAGATGTGTGTTTTAATTTATTACATCCATGGTTTAGTTTATTGGAAATCCAAAAATTTGGTAAAGTCCCTTAAAAGACTCGGGTCTGTAATCTGACTCATTAGTGAAGTCACCATGGAACCGATGATGGCTAGGCTCTGTCATGATCTTAGTGCGGTCACCATCGAGGAGCCTATCTGTGATGTTTTTAGTGGATGATGCTAGTCTATGTCAAGTGCAGGATTAAGTCACAGGTGAGCCCACTAGTGGCCCAATATGATATTATGGATACGAGATCACTAATGATGTCACAGGTGGTTCTAGAGCTGTGTTTACTTATTGATTATTTTCCCTAATATTTTTAATTTAAGAATCTTCATTCCATTTTGCAAGAGGTGTGAATATTTGTAATCATTAACAAACTTAATTTATTAATAATTTATTAAGCCCAATTAGGTGTAATTTTGATTTTTTTTATTTTACATATTAGTTTAATTCATTTATATACTTAAGATACAAAACTAGAATAATGGGGTAATGAAGGATCGGGACAAATTAATTTGGACATATATTTTAGGAAGTTTACAATAGGTTGCAAAAATGAAATTTAGAAATCTAACTATGGAGGTCCTAAGGTGATAACTAGATCACCATCCATCTAGAGAGATTTTAGTTGTGAGCATATTTTTGTTCATCTTTTTTGAATAAGTACCTAGTGATACGGTCTAGAACAGTATCAGGAGTCTGGATTATAATCTCAAGTATACACAGAACATTCTTAAAATAGGCAACCTTCCATCGGACAATTCCAAATAAAATTATAAAGTCATGATAATGACTGTTATCTTTACACTCAAATGCTCCTATGTATCATCTTTTCTTACCATGCACACTCAAGTGCTCCTTCATATCATATTTCCTTATCTTAGAGTGGTTCATTTCATTATTCATGACATAATCAATATTTATTATGTATTTTCAACCATAACATGTTCTTATGCATTACATTTAAATGATTAAATCCTTCATATTATTCTTTGTATTTTATTAATAAATAATGTGCTTGTATGTTTTTTGTGCCTTTTTTTTTGTTGTACTTGCTAGGCTGTTCTAAAGATCTGGATTGGTGGACCCACACTCCTAATTTGTAGATTATCGAGAAGGAAGATGTACTATAGCTGGAACCTCATTTTGAGGAATAAACATAGACTCGATATGTGCTTTCACAGGAAGAGTTTTATGAGGGGATTTTTGTTAATATTCTAGGTTATTTCAATGAGAAAAGTAATAGCCTTATTTTTTATCCCTGTTTTTAAGACTTAAAGTCATATACTTATAGTAAAGATCAATATTTCCTTGGATCTCCTCACATTCACTGCTCATTATTGTTTGGAATAAACTATTCTTTTGTTTCCATATTATCATTTCATTGTATATATATGTATATGATGGTGTTGCAATAGTGTATGCTTGGTTTGGATTATAATTTTAGACTTGACATATTTATTTAAATATATTACTAAACACTACATGTACTTTGGGATGCAAGACATTACATAATAATCACTATTTTTTCAGGGGATGTCATATAGTTGAATTTCTCCATCATCAAGGTGGAAGAAGACTTCTGATTTAAACTTACATGGGTACACTAAAATTATACATTTGCATAATGGTTCGAGATTATGATGTATAAAGGTTAGGACTGTTTTGTGAATAGGCACATTCAAAAGTTTCTTTATTCTAAAATTAGAAGCTTTTCTTCATCATAATGGTTCCTGTTTTTTTACTAATTAATTACTATAGAGCTATCATGCTTTCATATGCCACATTCTTAAAAAAAAATAATAATAACAAAATAACTTTTTCGATTGATTTCAACATAAGTACTCACTCGCAGATTTTCCTTTACATTTTTGAGAATTTTTTCCCTCCACTTTATTGTGTTTAGTCCATTGAAACAAGGAGGAAGGTTGGAAAGTAGGTGAGAGGGGGGATAAGGGTGGAGACTAGGTGTCAAGTCATTAGATATAGTAAAGAAAAGATCTCTACTTTCTAAAAAAACCCACATTTCATGAGCAATTATTTATCCATCGAAAGTGAGAGAAAATGGAAAAAGCATAACCCTCAAATCTTCACTTTGTTTCCCCTCTATCTTTTCAATTTTACTTGTCAAGAACTAAATACATCATTAGAAAAAATATGTTGCTTTATCTCTATCTTTTTTTTCTCTCTACTTTTTTTTTTTTTACTTGTCAAGGACGGTAGCCTCAAAAAAGTTAATTATTGCATCTCTAATAAGTTAAATGAACATTATGAGTAATTTGGATATGCTTATCACTAGGGAAAAGAAAAAGAAAAAGAAAAAGTAATTATTGCATAGTCTTTTAAAGTTTTTAAGATACTATACAAGCACAATTAACAAAATGACATCTAAAGAAAAAACACATTTTAGCACTTCTACATTTATTAAGGAAGATGGAGAAGAAAAGCATAATATCTTTTATTAATCATTAAACACATGTTTTGAATTATTATTTTTTTATTAAAATGAATAATTTAATATTATCTTTAGCAAAATTTTTATATTACTTTCAAGCACAAAATTAGATCTTGTTAGTGACGACAGTTATACATCAAACAATCTATGTAATTTTAAATTGATACATAAATGTTTACTATTTGTATGCTATTTTTGATTGAATATGTAGAGCTATACGAAGATCACCATATAAATTTTGATATATGTATAGTGGTGATTTGCATCCAAATTTTTGGAATTAGTTCATTTTGAACATGATTTCATTACGTTTCTACTCTTTTAGGCTCATTAAGATCCGAGGTTTAGGCTGCATACAAACTCACCTATTTACTAGAAAAGGGGTTAAGGATTTAACCATGGTTAATTTAACTCTAAGAATTGTATAGCATTTGGTTAACATTTTCTAGAAGATCAATATATAATTATGAAAGATAACCTAAGCAATCTCTTAACCTGCCTGTATAGGTGGACTAGAAAACCCCTAGTTATCTCGAATTAAATACTATAATTTCTCTACCTGGCCTATTTTATCCATTTTTATCTATTAAACAAGGTAAGTATTGGTTAGACATTTTTCATAATTAATTTGCTGTATTTTTAGAATCAATATTGTTTTGCTTATATTTCTTCCCAAACAGAAATAGCTCTAGTTCCTTTTCTACCATATCCGTTTTACTAACTATGGACATAAGAAGAGAAATGCAAGTAACGCCAGTAGCATGCCTCCATCAATACAAGACTAGGAATGGAAATTGACAGATCTACGTATTAATTTTTGGCCTATTTTACTCAAAATTTTGAACCACAAAAATGAAATTTCATTTTCAATTCAAAAATTAGCATGTGGACGTGTCCATTATCATTCCTATACAAAAATTGCCTTTTTATCTATAGAATTTCATATGATTGACCATTACCAGTTAAAGATATAAAAAAGAAGCATGAAGTGTTACTCCGATAAGAAAGAGCTATCCTTGCCTTGTGCAGTTGGTTTCTTCCATGAGCCCTTGTTACCCCATGCAGGCCACTAAAATTCTACTAGTTATTGTGTGATGATATTGATAATTTTCAACTTTTTTTTTTGGGATGGGATAACAGGCATAGAAAGTTGCACATTCTTTCTTGGGAGAGAGTTTGCCAAGGTAAGGAAAGAGGAGGTGAAAGCCACTTGTTTGCTAAGGAGTGGAGGTGACGCGCCTGAATTCTGCAACAACTTAGGAGTAGGGGTTTACCCTGCACGTATTAAAACACTTATTTTTGCCTGAAAAAATAGCTCTTTTAACACCAATTTGGTAATATTACAAATAACTCTCTTGTTATCTTGTATGCTCCCAAACTTAAAACATCCTTTGTCAATCCAGCATTGTGCTTCCCTATCCAATAATAAAGCAAAGAGTATGGAGTAAGCTTTAGTTTATATGTGTTGGGTTTGTGCATCACATCCATTGAGTATCCAAATGTAATCAGTTGGACTTGGATTATAATACCAGAGTTCTAATTGGATTGGAATACCAATTAGATGGTGATAGTGCTATTCTAATAAGATTAGAATAGGAACACTATATATATATCGTATATGTGATACGAGAGATGAGAGCAATTAGCTGAGAAATATGATTCTATTATTATAAGAGATACGAGAGGTAGAGAGATACTTAGATCTGTTCTTGTAACCTATTTTTCTCATAGTGGATATTTCTTTCGTTACTCCGTGGATGTAGGTCGAACTTGGTTGGCCGAACCACATTAATTCTTATATTCTTCTTGTGTTGTATTGTTTTCTTCGTCTCTACAATCTTGATGGGGGATTCGATCCCCAACAAGTGATATCAGAGCTATGGTTACGGATCCAAAAATGAGATCGCAAGATGGTGGATCTGATGCCAAGTCGGTGAGGTTGATCAACAAAGGCATCAAGGGAACTACATCAAGAGCAAGAAGACGAAAAAAAAGAAGTCAGCCTCGGCGATGAGGGCTAGCTGGTGGTCGGCCGGCCGGGGAGCGATTGGCCAGAGCGCGCCAAGTGCTAGGTCGGAGCACAATCGACCCTTGGCCGGAGTGCACCGGGACAGGCGGCGCAGCCGCACCTGCGACAACTGGCTGCTGTCGGTGGGACGTCGGCGCGCCTGATCAGGGCGAAGCGCTTACACCGAAGCATGGGCGGTGCGACCGCCAATGCGTGGCAGAGCACTGGCCGACGCATTCGCTGCTGTAGCGCAATGGTCCAGGTGGCACCAGTGGCAAACACGAGCTTGAGGCAACAGATGCAACAAGAGGTCGTGATTTTGGAGATATGATTCTTCTGAATTTTTGGATTGTGTGTTTGGCCTAAACACAAAATACAAGATCTACTTTGGAATCGTGTGTCCACATGAGGCATAATTTGCTATTGGCTTCAAAACAACAAAAACCAAAAGAAGTGGCTGAGATGGATTTTGTATGCAGATCGACGGCTATGGTTGATCGGAACGTGAATCGAGAAATCGGTATCCGATTAAGGTGATCCAGGACTCGAATCCTATGTTTTTCAGCATTTCGGATACAGTGGTGGATGAGGATTGGACAAAATTCACTATTTAGAGCAGATTTTGTACAGTCCAGCAGTGATCGACGATAATCGAGGGGTTGATATTGACCGAGATGATCGATGGTCGATAGTTGATTGATTGGACGATGATGAAGTACGGCGTGGTACTTCATGTTGATGGATACAGTTATTTCACGATATAATAAAGCACATGATAATATATAATCATCTGTCTCCAGAGTTGGTCATAGGTTTTAGATCAAGGTGGAGTACGGTGTATCGATCACTTTTGTGATGCACAATATGATAAGTGATTGTGAGTACTCAGGAGGTCCAAGTGTTTTGACCGAGGTGGAGTATGTTGTAGCAATTATGAGCGCTTGGTGAAAAGCATGGTGTAGTAATCGTGAGCGTTCAAGAGAGTATGACTTAGTGATCATGAGTGCTCGAAGGAGAACATAGTTTAGTGATCATGAATGCTCAAGTATAGAGGCGGTGATGATTATACAAATTGTTCCCAATCGGTGGAGCATAGTGATCGTGCGGTGAATATTTGCAAAGTGGATAGCGAGAACAATGGAGTTTCTCCAAGATGCATAACTCATCGGATACAAACCGAGGTAGAGATTGTTGGGTTTATATCTCGCATCCGTTGAGTATCCAGATATGATTAGTTGGACTTGGGTTAGAAGATCAGATTTCTAATTGGATCGGAATACCAATTAGATGGTGATAGTGTTATTCTAATAGGATTAGAATAGAAACACTATATATATATATATATATCTCTTGTATGTGATACGAGAGATGAGAGCACAAAAGATACGAGAGATGAGAGCAATTGGCTTAGAGATATGATTCTATTATTATGAGAGATGCGAGAGGTAGAGAGATATTTGGATCTCTTCTTATAACATATTTTTCTCATAGTGAATATTTCTCTCGTTGCTCCTGTAGATATAGCTCGAACTTAGTCAGCCGAACCACGTTAATTTTTATGTTATTCTTGTGTTGTATTATTTTCTTCGTCTCTACAATCTCGATGGAGGATTCGATCCCCAACAATATGTAACTAAACTTTTTTGTTCACCTTGTAAGAGATTATGAGCATGAACGTTTGCAACTGCATGGTGTTAAAATATAAAATAATTTCTCTCAACCCTTACTACAACTTCGAAGTTTTGGTGTAATGGAAAGGTCTTTCAACATGATATCAGAGCAATGCAGGTTCGATTCATAATTTTTAAAAAAATTATACTGTCTAAAACCCAGGTTTCTCTCCAAAAATGAGCCTTCAACCTGTGGGGGCATTTTAAGATATAAAATAATATAAAATAATTTCCCTCAACTCTCACTACAAGTTCGAAGTTCGGAGTTTTAGTATAGTGGAAGGGTCTTTCAACACATAGATTATTTACAAAGAATTCCAAATTAAATTGTTGGAGTATAATTAAATTTGTGAGGTTATATTGCGATCCATGTTTATCTTAGTGGTTCGTTTTGTCCCTCACTTTTTTGAGAGCTTTTTTCTGTCATGGACCCAGAGAAAAATAGAGATTTTTATTTGACAGAAGCAAGAATTAAAAACGTATTACTCTGCTGTATTTATTAGAGAAAATATTGTAAGCATTATTAGACATCATCATATGGGAATCAAGGGGGTTGTACCTTAGCATGTGACATGAAAGAAGCACGCTATTTCTAAGTGGTGGCATGCATGTTTCATAGGCATAGCCACCTGGGTTCGGGCTTTGAGGAAAGGAAACAAGCGTGCTGAGTTATGTTGTCAACGCTAGCAGCAAATGAGGGACAAGATGTACTTCCTGAAGACGACAGCAGAGGGATGCATGCATGAGAAATATTGTACTGGCACCAACACCTTTTTGATTGAGAGGAGGAGAGAGAGAGAGAGAGGAAAAAAAACAAAAAAAAAAAAAAAAAAAACGAAGACTAAGAAGAATATTTTCAAAAACGTTTTCTAACTATAACTTGATTGTCTGCTAACTGAATACAAGATATTGGAATGAAAACCATACACCTATGTCGTTTGTGCTCCCATCCAATGCCAGGGGAATTTTTTAATGAGCGAGCCGCTAGTCTAGTGAGCACACCTTTCTAAGTGGAGATTAATTTTTAAACGGTTTTCAAACAGTAAAGGATTAGTACTCTCAATGATTTTAACAGGGACTAATCTCCGATCAGAACTCAAGAAAAGGTCAGAAAAAAAATAATAAACTTGTAATTTTTTTTTTAACACCTATAGGAGGATAGGAGGTGGGTACTAAGTTTAGCAGTGTGCTCATTTAGAAATTCCCCATGCCGCAACCCGTGTAGATGTTCTTCAATAACTAGATAATAGTTGATTTTTTTTTTTTTTTTTAGCTAGTTTAGCATTACCATGTCCGACAAATCAGATAGAGCACAGAGTTTTTATTGTCAAATAAATTTGCGTCCTTGTTTTCTCCCGACTTTGGTAACATACATGAGGATTACGCTTCTTCTATACAAAGGGAAAAGAGGTTTTTTTATTTTTTTGTAGCAAACTTTGACAATACATTGTGTTCTTCCACAATTTATCCATAGGATTTTTCTTCTTTATGCATATTGGCCCTTTAAATATTTCGTAGTTTTATATTTCTGCAATTTATTATTTTTTCTACATTTTATAATTAACCTAAAACAGTTTGAGTATATCACACCATTTTCGATGGATCAGAGTCTAACAAAACATAGTCTGCAACTAAAAAAATACACAGTGAAGTCTCTCACTATGAAGCGGACGAGTACGTAATAGATAAATAAAAGCAAGAAAATTAAAGAAGATACAAAGAACATAGCAAAACGAAATGTCTCTAGTATATACTCTTGTGTTGAGCACAATCAAGAACCCTATCCAGTGGATCCTGTTAAGTTAGTTCATATATGAGTATAGTCTCATATCGAATAGATCAAAGAAAGTATATGGATTTAAATACAAAGTTGGGATTTTGACCTAATAGTTTAAATTTTTGGGTCAAACTGGTTCACGTAGATGGTTGTCAAAATTAAGTTGGTATGATCATAATGAAAGAACTATCGACTTAGAGATCTGTGTCCGCTTGCTCTCAGCCATGAAGCATCAGGATGAAGGTCCAAAGGGTTTCTATGCATCGACTGCGGTACCCTAACATTTACCTGGGTGCGTGTTTTCTTGAACGAAATCTATGCGAGGTACGTAGAGATAACCTTTTCTTTTCTTGTGCCATATTGCCAGCTGATTTGCCGTTTCCCCTTTTATTGGTTTAAAACCAAGGGTCAAATGGTGTTGCGAGTCAGAAACCACTATAATTGATTTTTAAATTCATTATAATATAAAAATATAGTTTGTACTGAAACAAATTTAAATTCTATTATAACAAGTCGATGATAATTATCCTTTCATACAATAGGTTGGAAGTACATTAGACCTTGGTCATGAAAAAAATTCATATAGAAACATTTTGATTTTTGTTATGTTTATGATAGTTATATAGTGGGCTTAAAAATAAATCGACCTCAATAATTGAGTACAGGATTAATTTTTTTTTGTAATTTGGAAATCTGGATCTGAATTTTTTTTGGGGTATTTATAGATTTGTCCCTTACATCTTATGTCCCCCAAATCTTCATATTTAGGATTTAGTCCCCCAAATCCTCTAAATTACTACAATTTAATCCCCTCCCTAATTTCCGTTAGCCCAGTTTATTTTTTGACCTGAATTTTTCATTTTACCCCTCCTTGATTCTTTCTTCCCTCTTCCTCCTCTCTTCTCCTTCCCTCTTCCTCCTCTCTTCTCCTTCCTTCTTCCTCTTCTCTTCTCATTTTCTTCATTCTTCCTCATCTCTTCTCTTCTTTCTTCCTTCTCTCTTCTCTTTTTCTTTATTGGGTTCATTGGCCCCCCCTTTATTCTTCTCTTCTATCTCTCTATTTTTTCCCCTTTTTTTAAGGGGTATTTAAGTCATTTCATTATTTAAAAAAATTAAAAATTAAATTCTGCAATTTATTTGGACGGAAAAACTAAATGAGGGACTAAATTGTAGTAACTTAGAGGATTTTGGAGACTAAATCCTAAATATGAAGATTTGGGGTACTAAATCATAATTTATAAAGATTTAAGGGACAAACCTGTAAATACCCTTTTTTTCACATATTATTAATTATATATATCCACATCGACTTGGGGAAAAATTTCAATGACTAATTATATGGTAAGAGACTATAGGGTGTCATTGTTTATGCTTAACAAGCATATGGATCTAGACCGGACCCGGATCCAATGACAATCCTAGTCTCTAACCATACTACAAAGAGTAAAGTTTCACAAAATAACTTAATGCTTGGCAACTTTCATTTTTAACATTCAAAACGTTTCGAGCAGCACATTTTGGCCTCTTATGCCAATATTTGACTTTTCATACGAAGTTATTTAAAATCTAATTTTTCTTAGTAGTCAAATACTGGCTTTTCTTGCACTGATCCCACTTGTGAGAATAATTAAGTAAACAATACCGCTATATATTTAACGATCAAATTATGAGATCTTGTACATTCAGCCACATGCGCGTGCCAACTCTGTCCATCCAACTAAATATAATTTCTTATTGAAAAAAAAAAAAAAAGTCCGCAACCAATCTTATACCCGATAAACCTTTTAATCGATATAAATGTAGGTTGAATTCTTAACCTTTTACCCACTTACTAAAAGATTTTACCACCAATGACAATTGTTTACCTATTTTTTTCTTTTATTATTGGATGTAATACTCAAATGGTATTATCGTTTATTATGAATTGTCCTAGGTTCAAAAACACACATTTTGGCTCAATCTTAAGAACCTCGTCCCTTTAGGGCAAGGCGGGAGTCAAAACCATTATGTTGAAGAAAGAAAACCAAAATGATTAATGTTACAATCAGAGGAACAATAGAATTTTTGCATAGCGGTCGTGTGCTAGAATATTTGGAGAGAGAGGAATAGTAGAATTTTTGCAGATAGGTCAACACCGTCAGAAGTGTACTGCATCACGTACTTATGTTTTGGACAGAACTACTTTCTGATGAAGAGAGACTACAGTTGTCGAAGGACTTTTTGCACGGGTACATGATGACGCCATGACAGTGCATCTGTTAGAGGGGCACTAGGAGTACTGTCAGGAGGCCATACTTTCTTATCTTCTTTTGGCTTTTTGTTTCTAAGAAAAGTTGATTGTATGTTAACATTTGTGTTGTATTAGGTGTAGTTTTTGTGTTTCTTTTTACTGTACTTCTATTTGCTTTTATACTTGGCTACTTTGACTGTTCTATTATGACTCATTAATGGAATGCAGAGGGTGTGTTTTCACCTACCGTTTTAAGTAAAAAAAAATGTTACGATCAGGAATCATACTTAGTTTGGTGGGCATAAGCATATGAATCTAATCAAGAACACCAACTATTCTCTACTCATTTATCTTCTTCCGGATACCACTTTCTCCTTAAGCTCCTTTAGTCTAGTCCCTTCTTTTAAAAACAAAGAGAAAAACAAAATATTAGGTACTAAGGTCAACATCACGGTAAATTTCGAAATATTATATGGTAATTTTGATTTATTTGCTTAGGATTCATCTTTGTCCTTCATATCCACCTCAATAAATGGTGTGGCATGGCAAAGTCTTATCCTTTAGGAGGTGCAAAACATAGCATGAGACTCTGCAATATAAATATATAGGTAGGTCTTCTGCCTTTACCCATGCGTTGGACTTTTAGTGGTCCTGCATATTTGTGTTCTTCTAAATTTCATGTTTTTCACTTCAGTATAACCTCAATGATTACATCTCTCTCTCTCTCTCTCTCTCTCTCTCTCTCTCTCATAATAGAAATCTCTCATAAAAAAAAAAGAAAAAAAATTTGGAACATCCTTCGTCGCAAGTTACAATAATCGATTAGGAAAATTATCTTGTCAAATAGCCTTAGCATCCAACCTAGTATTCTTACTTATACTGTAAAATTAACGCATATATTACCTTACCTCGCATATATTACCTTACCTCCATGTATGGAGAACATGAATTTCAGAGAATTAGTTACCAACAGGCGAGCGTCTTGAATTAACAAATTATAAATGTGACTAACAGAGCAAGTAAACAGTCATAATTTTGTGTCCTTTCAATTTTCTTGTTGGCATATGGTGTGGGTCCAAAAAAATAACCAAGTGGTATATGGTAAAGTAGAATAAGGGGAGAGAAAGACTTAAAGAAACAACCAAGTCTCTATTTCTCTCCTCCATTTATGATATGTAGGGATGATAATGGATGATCCACGGACCAATTTTTAATCCGTCATATTCGAAATTTTGAATTAAAAATAAAAATTTATTTTTAATTCAAAATTTTGAAAAAGAACGGACCAAAGTTGATTCGTGAATCTGTCCACTCCCATCCTAATGATATGTACTATGCTCATGGATCAAGACCATAGATAGTTTCTCGTGGATGTGAATTTTCTTGTCACATTGAATCGAACTTGGGTCATATCACTGCAAGAAGCCTTGAACCCACCACTTTAGGTTAGATATTGGGCGTTGTGTTTGTGGCTTCTTCGCTGAGATTCTTGAGTTATGGTTGGGGTAGCCCGATTGCAATGTACTTTTGTTGCCCACTCTGGGAAAGCTTACAACAATACAGACTACTATACAAATGGGGATGGGATTACTCTTAGAATCATAGTTAGGCTACTACAAACCACTTTAGGCAACACCAAGTGGGACTGTTGTGTAAATCGTGGCGATAGGTGTTATAAGTGCATTGATATTTTACCTATATATTCAGAATTCTTTATTTCAATTTTGGAAAGTCTCTCTGTCCCTGTAAGAGATAGGAGTTTGTATCAGCCATGCCATTGTCATTTTTGGTAATAGGCCTCCCGCAGGGTTTCTTAATTTTGCAGATATGGAGGACCCTATCTTGTTGCCCAAATAGAAGTAATCAAAACAAAGATCTATAGATTGTTGACATTAAAAGATAAATCGTGAAAACGTAAATTCAGGGAAGAAAACAAATTAGATGATCAAACTAGAGAACAACAAAGATTTTAAGTATTTCGGAATATCTTATGTCCACGTCCCGAATCAAACTTCACTATTCATAATATTTTCAAATTACAAATCGTGGGACTTCTCAAATATCTTAAAATAAGAACGAAATAACTCTCAAATTGAAATGACAGCTAGAACTCTCAAATGTTACAAAAATATTCTCAAAAATCTCCAAAATATTTTTAGGATGCCTATAAAGTCCCTATTTAACCCCTGTTATATATATTAGAAATGTTTGGCACAAACCCTAAGTAAAATAAAATTAGTATGGCACCAATCCTAAGTTAAATATGGTTAATTTGGCACAAACAATAGATTAGATGGGTTAGTTTCAACCAACTCACGAGACCAACCTAAAAATTGAGTCAAAACTCAACAAATCTCCACCTTGGCTAGATTTTCAATACTCAATCCTTACAACTCCAAGTATCAATAGATGTGCTTTCATCAAATGATCCAGGATACAAATAATATCACTATGAATTTGAATGTAAATATCCGTTGGCCATAAGTTATTTAAATATGTAAAGATATTGATCAAGTTTTTATAATGTCAAAACTTAATCACAGACACCACCTTGATCAATATATCAATTAGGTTATCAGTTGTGCAAATCTTTGTTAGAAGAATATCGCCTTCACCAATATCTCCCTAAAGAAGTGAAACTGAACATCAATCTACTCTGTCTTCGAATTATATCCTTGGTTCTTTTTCAAGTGAATAGCATTTTGACTATCAAATGAACATCTATATATTCCTAAGGACACCGGGTCATCAAGCAAGCTTAGAAGCCAAATTATCCCTGTAATGGCCTTAGTCATTGCTATATACTCTACTCCATAGTAGGCAAAGCCTCGATAGACTATAAAGACGACTTTTATCTTACTAGACCTCTAACAAGAGCAAATAAATACCATGCAGTGGAATGACATTTATCCAAATCACATGCAAAATTAGAATCCACATATCCTACCCATTAACCAAAATCCTTATCTTCCTCAAATTTCAAACCAATATCTACGATACCCGAAATATACCTCAAAGTCCACTTTACCACTTGCCAATATCTTTTGTGGGATTGCATATGTACATGCTTACCATACTGATGGCCTGAGAGATATTCGGGTCTCGTATACACCATTTCTTATATCGAACTACCAATGACAGTATCATATGGGACTCGAGCCATAAAATTCTATTTCTTATCAATACCCTGAGATAACTGGAATAATGAGAACTCATCTCCTCATCCATTGTACCATTCCAATCTTCAGCGTCACCACTGGACTTAACTTCTCCAGAGGCAATCGAAACATCTATTTTAATAACTTGAAGTGTGTATGCAACTATGCCGGTGAACTTTGCAGACTTTTTGATATGTCTTCTATTTCTACTAACTGCAATAGAGTTTTGTTGCTATTCTTTAATATTTCTCACTACGACATCTGCTATACTAATATCCTCCTCCATAAGAACTCAGTTTATGTCCTGGTCTTTCAAAGTGGGAGTCACGAACTTTACCTTAATGTGAATTTTATTTTTATTGTAAGTGCACAAGTGCTATAGTACTTAAAAGTTCGTCCCAGAGATTTCATATGTTTTGCAAGTATCATTTTAATTATATTTGACAAACTAATAAAAGTCGTGTATTTGGTGGAAGATGTAGTTAGTTATCTACAAGCAATAATTAAGATGTTAGAATCCAGTAGGCTAACAATACAACTATAATCTCTTTATTCTCCATCTCTTTTTATTATGAACAGTCACGCATCCTATAAAAAGACGACCTTTTAGTAAAATTAATTTATCTTACTTCTAAATATGAAATATTAAGAGAGGATCTCAAGCATAGATCATCAAAGATAAAACTATTGAGTCAAACCATATCATATAGATTACTAGTTTATTAAGCCAAATTATCAACTTCGAACCTTATATCAGAATTTCATAAGTATAAAGTATCAAACCTTGAAATCAACAAATTGATTTTTTTAATCTTAATCATTCTAGATAATCATAAAATTAAGTATGGGGAGAATAAGATTTACAAGTTAATATCATATAAACATAGGTTCATCTACATCTTTCATCTCCAGGAAATTAGTTATATGTACCTTGAAAGCATTATGTTTATTGTGAAAGCAATAAAAATCTATCCTAAAACGAAAATAAAAATGACCTCAAGGAAAGAGGACCGATGATGAAGAAGAAGAATAGCAAGAATAGAATAGGTATAACGACTCTCAACCCTTGCAAACAAATTCTCCAATTCAATTTTATTAATCAAATCATAAAATATTGTTTACAAACATTAAAACCTCTATTTATAATATGGAGACCCTTAATTCGTATCCAACGGCTCTAAACAAATTCTAAATATTTTGGAAGTATTTTGGTGAAAAATTAGCTGAGTCAGTCATTTGACTGTCAGGTAGTAGCGTTGACTACTAGAAACCAGTGGTCCCATCCCTAAAATGACTCCAAATCCTCATCAAAATCAACTCGTAAAATTTTATCCCTCATTGATCAAGTCAGACCTCTACCAAGCGTCATTGACCGCTAGGTAGCAGTCAAACTCCTGAGTTTGGCTTTGGGCTTTTTATCGTCGAATCTTTAAGTGTTTGGTTATCTTGCAGTTGGTTTAGTCTTCACTTTGGTTTTCTAAGTTAGATTCGTTGTTGCGTCTTCATTTGTTAGTGTTGGCGTGAAATTGTAACACCTAGATGGCTACACACGAAATAGATTGAAAAGAGAAAGAGAGAGCAAGAGAATTGACATAGAGATTTAAAGTGGTTTGGCATTGTGCCTACGTCCTCTGTGGTACGACGCAAAATCCATTATCTTTAAAAGTAGGGTTACAATAATATATTTATACTAATCCTAACCTTATTAGTTTTTAACTTCCAAAAATACCCCTACATACATGGAGAATCTGTACTACGGGAGTTCCGCCCCTTGCACCCCCAACCTATACTTGTCACCCAAGAGGCTAGTTATTTCATAACGGAGTTTCGCCCCCTGCACCCCAACCTACACTTGTCACTTAAGTGGCCATTTGTTTCTCCGTTTTGGAGGCCTACCGCCCCCCTCCACTATGAAACAACTCGGCCTTACTATAAAAATAAGAGCCATAACTCTAACAATCTCCACCTTGGTGAATATTCTGCACCTTAGGAGAGAGATACCTTAAGCTCCACCTAAAATAATATAGTTTGGGGATGCCTTCGCTCTAGAACCTAGAGATATTAATCAAATCCAAGCAATACTTGAATTTAACTGCAGTGAATGGCTTTGTCAACATGTCCGCTGCATTTTCTGAAGTGTGAACCTTCTCAAGTATCAAGTCACCTAAAGCAACCAACTCTCTGATCTTGTAAAACCTCACATCAATATGCATGGTCCTTGCACTATACACTTGGTTTTTTGCCAAGTAAATGGCACTCTGCTATCACAATACAATTAAACTCCACCTAGCTGAACACCCAGCTCCTTAACTAGCCCTGTCAACCACAATGCTTCTTTGGCGGCCTCAGGTACTACCATATATTCTGTCTTAGTCATGGACATTGCAACTAAAGACTATAATATGGACCTCCAACAGATAGCCCCCCTTGCAAGAGTGAATACATAGCTTGTAGTCACCTCCTGTCATCTAATTCTCCTATATAATTAGCATTTGCATACCCACAACTGAAGGATCATTTTGCTGTCTTGCAAATATAATACCATAGTCTGTAGTACCTCTCAAATTTTTGAAAATCTACTTGACAGAATTCCAATGTGGTCTACTCGGATTTGCCATGAACTTGCTTACCACACTCACTATCTGAGCCAAATCTAGTCTAGTACATACCATGACATACATTAAGCACCTCACTGTGCTAGCATAAAGAACCTTTGATATGTCTTCAATTTCTTCGTTTGTCTTCGGGTACTGACTAGTAGACAATCTAAAATGATTCGCCAAAGGTGTACCCATGGATTTAGCATCACCTATGCTAAAACTCTAAAACACCTTCTGCACATATTCTTTGATATAACCATAACCTTCTAGATATTCTATCCTTGCGAATCTCCTTCCCAAGAATCTTCTTGACAACACCCAAATCCTTCATGTCAAACATTTTACACACCAAGGCCTTCAGCTTGACCTCATTCATACTCTTTGCAGCGATAAGCATATCATCCACATATAATAGTAAAAAAATATGTGAACCATGATCAAGGCTCTGAATATAAGTACAACAATCATACTCGCATTTCCTATAACCAATCTTAATCATCTATGAGTCGAACTTTTTGTACCACTGTCTAAGAGGACTGCTTTAGTCCATAGAGTGACCTCTTGCACTTACACACCAAGTCCTCTTGTCCATATTTATTGAATTCTTGTATATCTCTTCCTCTAAATTACTACAAAGGAAGGCGATTTTAACATTCATTTGCTCCAAGTCCATGTCATAATGAGCTACCAATGACAACACTATTCTGATGGAAGTGTGTCTAACCACTGAGGAAAAAAAATCTCAACATAATCTATCCTCATTCTTTGTGAGTACCCCTTTACTACCACTCTGGCCTTGAACTTTTCACCTTCTTTTTCTGATATTGCTTCCTTCCTCTTGAATACCCACTTGCACTCGATGGCTCACTTTCCTTTCGAGAATTTCTCCAACTCCAATGTTTGGTTATTATGTAATACTCAATCTCCTCCATCACAGACTCCATCCACTTATCTTTTCAGGACTGCTTACAGCCTCCTAAAATATGTTTGGATCTTCGCTGCTAGAAATATGAGCATAAGAAAATATATCATAGAAGCCATACCTAGTCGGTGACTTGATTGTGCATTTGGGTCTATTTGTGACTGCATTGTGGTACTCCTGGTTAGGGGCGGCCCATTGGGCACGTCTGGCCGGCACGTACTGGGCACGTGGGCGATCAGGCACCTTTCTGCTCAGGCCAGAGGCTTGAGCTGGCATGGGCTTTGGCACGCCAATTTTTTTTTTTATAGTGGTTGGTCTTTGAAAAAAGGGTTTTCTATAATTTGTTTTGCAGAAAAACCCCCAATGGCTATAAAACTAGACGTTGAGGTTTTTTACAAAAGAATTTGTAAAATTAAATCCCAATGGTCAAAAATAGTTGTTCGGGTATTTTTTGTAATTTTCTTTATAAAAAATTTCTCCTTCCATCTATAAATACCCCTTATTCATCTAAATTCATTTTTTTCTCATAACACTAAAACAAACTATAACTATCTTCAATCTCCATCTCTCGAATCTCTCCAACACAAAACTCAAGCAACAAAGTTTATCAAGATTCAAGATCTCTTCTCCCCAATTTGAAGAAAAAGAAGAAAGCTCTCTTTGATTTCATCCTCCTTCAAAGAGCAAGCGAACTCGGGCCTCAACACTCTCTTCTCTCTTTTATATGCAAAATCTCAACTCTTAAGCTCTGTCTTCGGATTGTAGCATTGAGGTACACATTTTTTAAGCCAAATTTTATTCGGTTTTTTGGTGGTTTTTTTTACTATGTATCTATACTCATCCGACGCTTCTTCTTCTCAAGCCACAGATAGTTTTAATCTTTTTTTAAACAAATGATAATCGTTTTGTGTATGCACCACTAGAAAACACTCCATAAGCTCCATTTGCATCGCATGAACATATAATCTCTTTTAATTTGCCACAAGAAAAACCCACTCAATTTACAATTATTGATGTAAGCATCTCCTCTAGAGCTTCAAAATCAGATATATAGAATCATTTTGGAAAATTTGTAGAACATAGTGGTGGGAAAACTAAATATAAATATTGCCAAAGACCCTAGTGCTTCCCTAGAAGAAGTGGAATAGGTTATCTAAAAAGACATTTAGAAAAATCACACCCACCAAATGAGCCTCAATAAATACAATTAAACACATATAGAGGTACTTTAGGAATATTTAAATATAATCATATAATCGATAAAGAACAATTAGTCACCTATATAGTGCACGCTGAATAATCATCTCTATAGCCAAAGACCCTAAATTTAAAAAATTTCTTAGATTGATACGTAACTCCAAATTTAAAAAAAATGCCAAGATTAACATGTAAATCCGATATTGTTAAACTATATAATGATAGAAGACAAATATTAATCATAATTTTAATTTCATTAATTTATAGAGTTACCATAACCTCCCATTATTGGGAAGGATTAAATGGTAGTTTGTTTTGTGTCTAACAACTCACTACATCGATTACAATTGGCGAATTCAAAAAAGAAAAATAGGGTTTAGAAGATTTGAATTTCCTCGCAATGCACATAATCTGTCACAATTTTTACTAAGTGTTTTTTTTGGCTTTCGAAATAGAACGAAAGTTTTTTTTTCTATTTCTTTCGATAATACTTCTGAAATTATGGTTGTAGTAGAAGTTTTAAAAATATTACTAAACCGATATTAAAAGGCAAATTATTTTACATTCAATGTTATCGCTACATAATAAATTTGTGTGCTCAGGATGGATTAAAAGTTGTAAACGAATCTATAACTAAACTTAGAACATAATAGCATTTGTAAAATATAGCAGGCCAAGAAAACAAACTTTAAACTAATACGTAAAAGTTTTAAAATCTCACCAAAAATTCTACACCAAAATGTTAAAACAAGATGGAATTCCATATTCAAGATGTTAGATGAAACAATTAAATATAAAGATATATGAAATTTATTTAACAAAATAGAATTACAATCTTGCATTTTAAATGTAAATTAATGGAATCAATTGCATTGCATTTGTAATTTTCTTAGAAAATTTGAAGATATAACTAAAGCACTTTTGAAGACCTACTATCTAACTACACATATTGCACTTTATTATTTAACCAAAATTAGTTTGGTTTTTAATCAAAATAGGAATAATCTGTTTATTAAAGATATTGTCAAGCCAATAGAAATTAAATTTAGAAAATATTTTAAAAAATTTCCATACTTCATTTTGCCACTGTTATATATCCACGAACAAAATTAGATGGAATGAAAATTTTAATAGAACTATTTCATAGATATATGGATTATAAAAATAGTATTCGAGATTTAATTAATGATGTTAAAATATGTTTAGATATTGTGTACTCTACATATGAAGATATGTATGGTGACAAATTTCCAAATGCAACAAACCAACCTAACATTGAAGAAGATGGTACATCAAACATAATATTATCAACTTTATTCAACCACATAAACTTAGGCCAACGCCCACTTCTTTTAACAAACTTTATTACTATTTGGATAGGGCAAATGTAGATAGTAGTTCACGTGATTGTTATGAAACTTTTGATATTTTGACCAGGTGAAAATTATAAGAGAAAACATATCTGTACTTTCCAATATGGTCCGTAATATACTAACCCCTCTGGAGTCTACAGTAGTATCGAAGTATGGTTTTAGTGTAGGTGGGAGAGTGCTAACGGAATGGAGTAGCTCAATGACGACAAACACATTGGAGATGTGCGTTTACTTTAATATCCAACTATATGCAGAATAAATAAACCAAGAAATTACAGACGAACTAGAGCAATAGAACTCACTTGAAAAAAATTGAAAATTGAAGACTCTTGCACTATTAGTTTTTATTTTTTCCTCTTTATAATTGTATTTTTTTTCTATGTAATTTTTTATAACTCATAATTCTCTAGGAAGTAATACAAAGGAAAAGTTGAAGGTGATGGTCAGGATCCTCTCCCCTCTCTTCGGGCTTTGTATGATCTACAGAGAGATTTGCAGAGTTAATTTGTAAATGTAATTAGATTCAATGAAATAAATTTCTGTTTTCATACTATTTTGTTGGTTAATCATCTTTTTATTAAAACTTATAATTTAAAAATAAAATTAACAAAATAAAAAGTAAAAAGTAAAAAATAAAAAACAATTTTAGGTGATCCGGCACAGCGGCGACCGTGCCATGCTTGTGGCATGGCTAAAGCCCGGTTGGGCCGTGCCTGAGCAGTGCCTGCCACGACTCGGTTGCCAGCTTTATTTCTGGCCTCATGAGCTAGAGCTCTCTGCGTTCTAACTATCATGCTCACTGGCAGCACCCTCTAACTCTACATGCACCACTTTCCCATTACCGTTGCAATTTTTGGTGCCTATTTCTCTTTCCCTGAGTACTCTTCAGCATTGATTTCTCATCAAACACCATCATATTTGCATGTGGATCCCAAAACTTATAACCTTTGACCCCTTTCTCATAATCTAGAAAGATGTATTGTTTAGACTTTGAATCAAGTTTTGACCTCTCCTCACTAGGAATGTGCATATAGGTAGGATAACCAAATACTCTCAAACCTGACATAGAGATTTAAAGAGGCTTCGCAATATGTCTATGTCCTCTGTGGTATGGCACAAAATCCGTTATCTCCCAAATTAGGGTTATAATGATGCATTTATACTAACCTTAGCCCTAGTATTTTTGAAATATCAAAAGTAACTCTATGTACATGGAGAATCCGTACCCCGGGGCTTCGCCCCTTGCACCTCCAACTCTATTCGTGTCACCCAAGAGGCCAGTTGTTTATCCGCTTCAGGGGCTACCAGTTCCCTCTACTACAAAACAACTTGGCCATCTTCTAGAAATAAGAGCCCCAACTCCAACAATTAGTATTAAGAATTTCAGTTTGTGCCTTCTTTTTGCTGATTTAGTTACATATATCTAAAAATACACTAACATATACCCAAGTAGAACTTATTTATATATGAAAAGTGATAGATGCAGGATATAAATAGGCAACATATGACATTAATTACACGTACGTAGTAACTATCACCTTAAGGTATCTTGTGCTAGTTTTTCAACAATGGAGGCCTCATTAAATATAAAATCTCTTTTACAGATTATCTTTTTATATTCAAGACACTAGAGTCTATATCCATTCACATTTGTGTTAGCAATATGGCCTTTTTAACTCTAGGATTAAGCTTACTTTCCTTAATATAACAATAAGCAGGATAAGCAAAAACATGTAAGTAGTCATAATCAGTAGCAAAATGTCTAGACCGTAACTCAAGTGGAGTCTTTTGCCTTGTTTTTTGCTATTGACATCCTATTAATTAGATAACTTGCTTATGACAGAGCCTTAGCCTAGAACTCTTTGTCCAATTCAGCATTGGACAATATACTAATACTTTTACTACCAATGTATAATTTATGTGCTCTGCCACCCCATTCTCTTACATTGTTTCTTTAACAATAAAGTGTTGAATAATACGTTCATCCCAATACAACTTCATGAATGAATTTGATTTATACAACTTCTTGAATAGTACGTTTGCCCATGTACAACCAACGTAAATAAAATTGAATCAAGTTGAACCCTCTTATTTACAGTTATTAAGATCGTATCAAGTTTAGTATAGTTGTGTCTAGTTTAGTATAGTACATTTCAAGTTAATATTTGTTCTTGATTCAGTTCGAGTTAAGGTGTTCAAGTTCATCATAATCAAGTAATATTTAGAAATAACTTTTTAATTATAATATAGTTTCAATCAGTAATTTTAGGAATCTTCTAGCTGCATATCACAGTGACACATGGCCAGATAAGAGAAAGAAAGTGACAAGTTTCCCATGGAAGCACGTTGCTTAATTAAATAACCACTTTACTTTGGAACTCTTTCTTAGACACTATTAAACACGCAATATTATAATCATTATTATCATAAATCAGCATTTTTATTTACTATTTATAATTATTGATTAGTCAATTCATAACATGTTTCATTTCAATAAAGTTTGTGAAATAATCAAATTTTATGTAAACCATCATATTTGCATGTGGATCCCAAAACTTATAACCTTTGACCCCTTTCTCATAATCTAGAAAGATGTATTGTTTAGACTTTGAATCAAGTTTTGACCTCTCCTCACTAGGAATGTGCATATAGGTAGGATAACCAAATACTCTCAAACCTGAGTAGTCTACCTCATTCCCTATCCGCACCTCCTCTGCTACCTTTCCATCTAGTGTTTTCTTTGGTGATCGATTAATCTAGAAGCAAGCCATACTCACTACATCCATCCAGAAGTTCTTCGCAAGCCCAATATTCAACCTGAGACACTGTGCCCTCTCTGCAATAAACATGTTCATCCTTTTCACTTGTGATGTCCTGTGCACTGTAAAGTGTACTTAATCCCATACTGGTCACAAAACTCCCCAAACTGTAAATCCTTATACTCAATATCATTGTCTGACCTTAGACACTTGACCTTCTTTCTGGTTTGGTTCTCCACTTTAGCTTTCCATGACTTGAACTTGGCAAACATCTCTGACTTGTGCTGCATGAAGTACACCCAAACCTTCCTTTAGTAGTCGTCTATAAATATCACAAAATAAACATATCCACCTCTCTATGCTACACTCACTGGCCCCCAAATATCTGTATGAACATAGTCCAAAGTACCCTACGTCATATGCATGAAAGTCTTGAACTGCACCATGTTCTGCTTTCCAAGAACATAAAATTTTCAGAAATTAAGCTTGTATGATTTCACACCTTTCAATAGATTTCTCATATGAAGTACTAACATCCCATGCTCACCATATGGCCCATCTTGATATGCCATAAAACAATACTATCTGACTCAACTTCTACAACAGTTGCTCCACGTACAATCGTAGTACCCAACATTGTATAGATATTTCCTGACAGTTTTAACCCTTTCATCACTACCATTGCACCCTTTGTCACCTTCATTACTCCACCTTCAGACTTATACCTGAAACTATGGGCATCTAAAGTACCTTATGAAATTAAATTCTTCCATAAATCCGGCACGTCTAACTTCACCCAACGTCCGAACCACACCATCGAACATCTTAATTCTAATTGTTCCAATACCAACAACTTTGCAAGAAGCACAATTGCCCATTTGAACAAAATCAGATGCTGACTTGTAAGTTACAAACCACTCTTTTTGGCCATCATGTGAAAAGAGCACGCCGAATTCAACACCCAAGAATCCGAAGGGTCTGATGAACCTGATGAAATAGAAAACATATTACCATCACTACCAGCTGAGTCTTCCTCTACTATGTTCACCGTCTTGTTAGAGCCATTGTTCTTCTCCTCTACCTTGCCCTTCTATTGTTGAGGACACTCACATTTAATATGCCTCTTTTTCTGTACTTATTGCACTGAATGTCTTTCTTTTTCGTTGACTTAGATTGAGATTTGTCTCCCGACCCATTCTTCAACTTCCCTCTACCACGATCCTGACTACTCTTGACCACGAGCCCTTTGCCTTGAGAACTTTCACCGTTAGCTTTCTTCCTACTATTGTTGGCCAACAAGGCTCCCATGACCTCCTCCAACTTTTGATGATCCTTTCCCACGTTACAGTTGTAGCCAAGTTTTCATATGATACCAGCAGGGAATTCAATAACATCAAAAAATTATTGTCTTCATGATATTTTACGTCAAAATGTTGTAGATTTGCTAGCACCTGGTTAAATTCGTTGATGTGCTGCATCAAATCTAAACTCTCTACCATCTTTAATCTATAAAACTTCTGCTTTATGTATAGCTGATTCGTCAATGACTTGGACAAATATTGATTCTCCAGTTTTGTCCAAGCTGTTGACGGTGACTCCTCGTCAATCACATGATACATCACCCCATCTGCCAGGCAATGTCGTATGGTGGACACGACTTCACTCCAAGTTTCTTCCACTCTGAATCCTTTATATCTTCAGGCTTCTTTTCGAATAGTACTTCCACCATCTCCTGTTGCACCAACAGATCCTTGACCCATAACCTGAAATTCCTAGTCCCATCAAACTTCATGATGTCGAATTTTGCCACAGAAGAGCCAACCTTCGCCATCCCAAGTTCCTTGATATGAATATGCAACCTAGCTTTGATACCATTTATTGGCAAGGAATCGCAACACCTAGATGGTTATATGCAAAATAGATCAAAAAGAGAAAGAGAAAGCAAGAGAATTGACATAGAGATTTAAAGAGGCTTCGCAATATGTCTATGCCCTCTGTGGTATGGCACAAAATCCGCTATCTCCCAAATTAGGGTTATAATGATGTACTTATACTAACCTTAGCCCTAGCATTTTTGAAATATCAAAAGTAACCCTATGTACATGGAAAATCCATACCCCGGGGCTTCGCCCCCTGCACCTCCAACTCTATTCGTGTCACCCAAGAGGCCAGTTGTTTATCCGCTTCAGGGGCTACCAGTTCCCTCTACTACAAAACAACTCGGCCTTCTTCTGAAAATAAGAGCCCCAACTCCAACAATTAGTATTAAGAATTTCAATTTAAGCCTTCTTTTTGCTGATTTAGTTACATATATCTAAAAATACACTAACATATACCCAAGTAGAACTTATTTATATATGAAAAGTGATAGATGCAGGATATAAATAGGCAACATATGACATTAATCACACGTATGTAGTAACTATCACCTTAAGGTTTCTTGTGCTAGTTTTTCAACAATGGAGGCCTCATTAAATATAAAATCTCTTTTATAGATTATCTTTTTATATTCAAGACACTAGAGTTTATATCTATTCACATTTGTGTTAGCAATATGGCCTTGTTAACTCTAGGATTAAGCTTACTTTCCTTAATATAACAATAAGCAGGATAAGCAAAAACATGTAAGTAGTCATAATCAGTAGCAAAATGTCTAGACCGTAACTCAAGTGGAGTCTTTGCCTTGTTTTTTGCTATTGACATCCTATTAATTAGATAATTAGCTTATGACAGAGCCTTAGCCTAGAACTCCTTACATTGTTTCTACTAATACTTTTACTACCGATAGCCTTAGCCTAGAACTCCTTGGACAATATAATAATACTTTTACTACCGATGTATGATTTATGTGCTCTGCCACACCATTCTCTTACATTGTTTCTTTAACAATAAAGTGTTGAATAATACGTTCATCCCAATACAACTTCATGAATGAATTTGATTTATACAACTTCTTGAATAGTACGTTTGCCCATGTACAACCAACGTAAATAAAATTGAATCATGTTGAACCCTCTTACGGGGCTTTTGATACTCATTGTTTATCAAAGCATTAGACAACACTTCAAATCTAATTTCAGACTTGTAATATTGTAGGGTGGTAGCTAGATGTTTATATAAATCAAGTAGAAAATTCAACAACAATAAGGCCTTATCTTCATATAGAATTCCCACATCTAAATTTTATAAATAGACAAGTATTTTATCAGACTCATTAAGGTGTCCAGACATAAAAGTATTTGATTTATGTAGGAATGGAAAGAGTGTCTTCTTCAAATAGATAAAATATTCTATGCTCTTCGTTATATATTTATCTTTCATCTTCTAGAAAAAGTCACTTACTTTGGCTTGCCTCATTGAAAAATATTTTGATATTTTGCCAAACAAAACTTAATTTTTTTCACATGCCAAACAATTTATCTTCTGCCATTCAGTTTCTATCATGTCATCCATATTATTGTTCTCCAAGACCGTCTGCAAATCTTGTTGAAATGAGACATACATAATTTCATATTGCCACATGCCGAAGTTGTTAGCTCCATCGAATTTCTTTATATCAAATTTAGTGTTCATCACCATGGATCTTGTAACAGCCCACCATCTGGAATGTTGGATAGTCGAATCATTTGGCAATGTATTCGTAAAATACACTAAGTTTCAGTACAATATCAATTATTGTCACATGTCGCAATATTATTTTAATGAAAAATAAAACTTTTTTTTTGAATGGATGAAATTGGATTGCAATAGATAATAATGAAAATAAGGATAGAGAAATAAATACAGATAAAAGATAAGTTTTGATAGCGGAAGTAATATAAAAATATACATGCAAGATAAAAAGAAAATAGTGGGCGACTATTACCTTCAATTACTCCTAAAAGTGCTTTCGAACTTCAATTTATCCATCGAATCTATCCAAAAATCTGGGCATGCACACCAAGGTCATTAGATCACAACCAAATAAAGTAAATAATACTAGTGTGAAAAATAAATAGTACGAATAACTAAAATATGCATGAATAGTGCATATGACTGTAAATATAGACTACAAATTAATTTATTAACTAAGTCCTCATAATGTTTATTCAAATAACTACTCTACATATCAAATATTTTAATTTAAGATATCATATATTATTGGAAAATATATCTTATGTTATATTTGTGTTTCGATTGTCTCCTGTACAAATATGAGAAAATGGTCACATGATTGTCAGGTACTAACATGGACCTGCCAACGGCAACAATAATATGATCTAGCAAATCACTATGCAATTATGGTGTGCATAAAAATTAGTTGTACAACTTGATAGTACAGACGAAATACAATATTCACATCAAATGGTGTCTCCTCTAATACGGTATTATTTACAGTTATTAAGATCGTATCAAGTTTAGTATAGTTGTGTCCAGTTTAGTATAGTGAAATGTTAATATTTGTTCTTGATTCAAATCGAGTTAAGGTGTTCAAGTTCATCATAATCAAGTAATATTTAGAAATAATTTTTTAATTATAATATAGTTTCAATCAGTAATTTTAGGAATCTTCTAACTGCATATCATAGTGACACATCGCTAGATAAGAGAAAAAAAGTGACAAGTTTCCCATGCAAGCACGTTCCTTAATTAAATAACCACTTTACTTTGGAACTCTTTCTTAGACACTATTAAACACGCAATATTATAATCATTATTATCATAAATTAGCATTTTTATTTACTATTTATAATTAATGATTAGTCAATTCATAACATGTTTCATTTCAATAAAGTTTGTGAAATAATCAAATTTTATGTAAACCAATTTTGGAAATAAGAAATAAATAATTTAAACCATTATAACTTATATCATGACATAAGTAAACAATTATATAAATTAAAATATAATTCATTCCTATCTTATAAAAATGGTTCATGGAAAAGTGAATTTGAGAAAAAAAAACTCACCTTAGTTTTACAACGCACTCGCCAAATAGATTCAAATCAAGTTTCTGATAAAATATCAATAACAAATTATTATAAAAATACTAAATATTTATTTTTCTGTTATTTTAGAAAAATTATTTTGAATTATAAATGCATGTAAAAAACCAAATTTTAGTTATGAAAGGCCGCAAGGTTTGAAACAAATAAATAAATAGGATAATTATCATATTGAGTTTATAAGATGAATGGATATAGATTTTAATTAGATTCTTATTAGGGGTTATCTACTAATTTAATAAGCTCATTAAAGAAAGGAGATAGATCATACTTCTTGATGGATAAGAAAGGGATGGAGTTACTTTGACAAGTGGTGGTCCGCTGAGGGTTGCTCCACTTATGGTGGTTGCTAACGGGGCAACAAAGACGGTGTGGTGTGCGTCCAGGTGGTAGAGAAGGCTCGTAAGGTGGCTTCTCATGTGGTCGGTGGTGATCTGGCGATCGACGATGAGAAGGTGGAGAAAAAGTGAGGAAAGAGATTGGTTTGCATAAGAAAACTAAAATTAATAAAGAACTTAAATAGGATTTGGGTGGTTTGACCTAGGGAAGAGGTTAACGGAATTAAAGAAGGCTTTTGAAGGAGAGTTTGAATGCATTAAACCACTCATAATTAATATTGATTTAGAAAGTTTTGAAGATATATTTGAAATGGGGTCAAAGGGCTCATAGATGTGATATATTTAGAAGGATTTTAAACATATTTTTGAAATTGGTCTTAAAAACTTATAGTTATTGTTTACTATGAGGCTTTAATGACAAGTTCTTAAATTGTATTTAAATTAGTTAAAAAGGAAACATTTATAGAATTGACTAATGATGAATTTAGAAATTAAATAATGGAGGTAAATTTGAAGATTCAATATAACGCCTAGCCATTCGGAAGGCTGGATAATTGAGTCATTTGGCAACGTATTTGTGAAAATACACCAAGCCTTAGTATAATATCTGTCATTGCTACAATTAAATACACAATAATATTTTAATAAAAAATAAAACTTTTATTAAAGTTATTAAATTGACAAATTTGGATTGCAATGAATAATGATGGAAATAAGGATAGATAAATAAATGCGGATAAAAGATAAATTTGAATAGCAAAAGTAACCTAAAAGTACAAGATTAAAGGAAAAAAAATGGCAGTATGATGGCTTCAACAACTCCATCAGATTTTTGATTTACATCTCCAGATCTATCACAAAATTTGGCATGCTCACCCAAGTCATTAGATCACGACTAAATATAAAGATAATAGCAGCATGAAAAGATAAAGAGTAAAAACAACTGAAACAAACATGATCAATATATATGAATGTAGATATAGAACATGAATTAATTTATTAACTATATTCTTGATAATTTTTATTTTAATTACAATTGTGCTCTAGTCTACAAGTCGAATATTTCAATCTATGGTGCCAAATATTATTGGAAAAATCTAACTAATGCCATATCCGTGTTTCGATTATCTTCCATACATACCCGAAAAAATAGTTACCAGGATTGTCCAGAGCTGATCTAGACCTGCATAGCGATAAACAGTAAATTTTAAATGTAATCCAGCAAATCATCACGCATCCATGATATGCGTAAAAATCAGTTGTACAACTTAACAGTACAACCGAAATATAATTTTCACATCGATAAAATATTCTCTTAACATAGTATTATTTATAATTTCCAAGATCATGTCAAGTCTAGTACAATACATTTCTAATCAATATGATCCTAATTCATTCGAGTTTAAGTGTAATTTAAGTTCATTATAGCAAAATAGTATTTTGAAAGAAGTTTTCATTTCTTTATCACAAAATAAAAGTTGACTTAATTATTAAGTGTGATTTGTAGTTAAGTCAAACTATAACTTAGATATTATTATTATTATCATTATTATGATTATTATTATTTTGAGCTGGGCCAGATAATGAGCTTGGGCTCTAACGAGATAATTCTATTATTATTAACTTTTTTAGAAAATAGCAATAGCTTTAGTATAAGAAAATATTTTATTAGAATAATAATAGAGAAATAATAATTTGATAAATCTATTTTAAAATCATAACAACAATATTTGCATCCTTAATATAATCATACTAAAATTTCATAAATTTATGAATAAATATTATAATGGGTTAGGATGGTTACATTCAAAATGGAAGTTTTTATTTCATTTTTACAAAATAAAAATTGACTAGTGATTGAGTGTAATTTGTCTTGAGTTAAAATAATGGCTTAGATATTATTATTATTACTGCTACTATTACTACTACTACTACTACTACTATTACAACTATTGTTATTATTATTATTATTATTATTATTATTATTATTATTATTATTATTTTGAGTTTGGACCAAGGGATGGGCTTGGGCTCTAAAGAGATTATTCAAGTTTTTTTTTTCTTTTGTAAAATAGTTTGTGGGCTTTAGTGTCAAAAAATATTTTATAGTCTTAAAATAATAATAGTGAAAAATATTAATTTAATAAACCTATTTTTTAATCATAACTAATACATTTGTTTATGTAAATATATTAAAATAATCATACAAAAATTTTATAAGTAAATAGTCAATAAATAAATATATATGTCAGTTTAAGAAAGTTACAGATCTTACGATAGTTGTTAGCTCTATCGAATTTCTCCATATCAAATTTATACTTCGTCACCATGGATCTTAATGTCGTTAAAAATTTAGATGAATCTTTTGCTCTGAAGAATCTAAAGTTAAATCTTTTCGTATAATTTTCAAAAAGGTTTCACTTTATAAATCTCCAATAACCCGAATCTTTCAAAACACAAGGAATCAACTCTAAATGCTCTAATACTACTCATTGCCAAAGTTGAAGTAATCCAAATAGAGAACTAGGGATTATCGAAATTAAAAATAAATCTAGAAAAACAAAAACTTTAAGTGAGAAAACAAATTAGAAGAACAAAAAAGAAAATACCAAAGATATGTGCGGTTCAGTCCTGTGACTACGAACTTAATCAAATTTCACTATTAATAATATTTTCAAATTTCACATCTTAGCATCTCTTCAATCTCTCAAAGACATTTAGAAATTACTTTCAAATTGAGACAATAGTTAGAAACTCTCAAAGGTTGTAAAAAAGTTCTTAAAAGTCTCAGAAATCTCCAAACGATTTTAAGGTTACTTCTAAAGGCACTATCTAACCTCTTTATATAGATTAGGGATATTTCGCACAACTCAAAGCTAAATAACATTAACTTGGCATAAATCCTAAATAGGGTTAGTTTTAACAAACTCACAAGGCCAAAGCCAAAAACACTCCTCCTCAAGGTTTTTTGGGAGCTCAAATTCAGGCTTTAACAAGTGAAAGTATTTTTGAAAGTATTTTTGTAAGAGGATTTTAACGGAGGTCATAACTTTTGAATAATGGATTTTCTAGGGGTAAATTATAAAAAGATGACCTATATGCATGTAGAATTAATAGGAAATCTATATGAAGTTGTATGCATGATCATCTTCGGATCTACCCCCTGCAAGATCTTATAAAGAAAAAAAATTTGACTTTGTTATTCTAATTTAAAACCAAATTTGTTCATGCTTTTTAGAATAAGTTAATGATCTGAAAATTCTAAATGCACCCAGTAATTTTCTAAGTATCCCTATCGAATAATTTAATTTCATTATAAGTTTTTCAGTATAGTTTATTGATGAATTTATCATTATCTTCTTCAATTTTATTACAAGTTTACATTTTCTTCTTTCATTGTTCATGCTTCTTTCTTATTCTCTCTCATATTAAACTCTACTAGTTCTCCATACTCCAAAACTAGAAATAATTCAAAACCTAACAATTCCTAATACTCCAGAAATAGAAAAAAAATCAAATCCTTTAATTATTCTTGCAAAAGATGACCTTGTTGACGCAGAATATCTATTTTTTGATAGTTCCTAAGGAATTTATTCAGTTATTTAAACTAAATAACTTTTTTTGGAACCTTCTCAAAGCTGAATATCATAGGGCATTTGTAGAGTTTCATGGATCTTCAAATTCATCAATTATTCTTGGCCATTCACATAAATCCAATTCTAATCCAAGCTGTCTAAAAGAAAGCATAGGATAGTTGGAAACAACCCTAAATTAAAGAGAAATCAATTTACCAACTTAGCAACCTAGAAATTCACATCCAAAACGAAGCAAACTATCAGCTTGGTCCGCCATCGATGGTGGATAAGTTGCCATCGGTGGCGGGCCTATCATGGATGGCGACATTTAAACCTTGTATTGAAGTATCCGCTCAGGTACAGGACCTATGAATGGTGCGATTTTGAGATTGATGACAAGGGTCTAGTAAGGTAAGGGACCCATCGATTGCGGAATTTTGCCATCAATCACCAACCATCAATTGCCAAAAGGTGCCATCTATGGCTCCATCTTGAGCCAACAATTCAATGCTCCACTTAAACTTTTGTAACTTTTGACTCCAATATTCAATCGAGGTAATTCAAAAACCATTAGAAAGATCACTGAGGACTTAACGATTTTGTTGGGCAGCAAGCCCCACAAGAACTAATAGGCACAAATACAATATAACAAAGATAATCAAGAAAATAACTGAATAAGACAAGAGGCACAAAAACTTACGTTGTTCGGTCAATGTGACCTACGTCCACGGCCGGAGAAGGATCAAAATTTCACTATTTGTGGAGAATACAAATACAAAAGTAGTATTTTGGGTATTTATATGTTTTGGGTGTGTTTTTGGACGAGAGGAGAGGGCTCAATTTATAGCCCTCTCCCCCCTTCATTTCCTCTTCCTAAGCAATATGGGACTAAAGGCCATACTTAACAAATCTCCACCTTGGCCTTGGCCCGAACAATTTATGGCTTACTCCATCTTCTCCGGCAATGCCCCAACGGGCTGAATCACCACCTCTGAATGTCAATCAAGTCCAAGCACTACTTGAACTTATAAACAGGAAGAGCCTTCGTAAACATATCGGCAGGATTGTCCTTAGTACTGATTTTCTGAACAAGGACCTTCTTCTCAGCAATGATATCACGAATGAAGTGATACTTCACATCAATATACTTCGTCATCTCATGATACATCTGATCTTTAGTCAAGTGAATTGCACTTTGACTATCACAGTAAATGGTAATAACCCCTTGCTGTAGAGATAACTCGCCGAACAAACCTCTCAACCACAAAGCTTCTTTAATAGCTTCTGTAACTGCCATATATTCTGCCTCAGTAGTGGACAAAGCCACTACATGTTGTAGAATAGCTTTTCAGCTGATAGCACAATCTCCAATGCAAAATACATAATCTGTGAGAGACCTTCGTTTGTCGAGATCACCGGCATAGTCTGAATCTACAAAACCAACCAAGGGTTATTGCAACGTTCAAACTCCAAACAAGTGATTGACGTACATTTTAAGTATCTGAGAATCCACTTCACAGCCTGCTAGTGTTCTTTGCCAGGATTGGCCATATATCTGCTAACAATACTAACTGCTTGTGATATATCGGGACGAGTACATACCATTGCATACATCATACTGCCAACGGCACTAGAATAAGGAACTCGTGCCATATAATCTTCCTCTTCCTTTGACTTTGGTGATTGAGCAGCACATAGTCTAAAATGGCTAGCAAGAGGAGTACTAACCGGTTTGGCATCTTTCATACCAAATCTCTCCAAAACCTTCTTGAGGTAATTTTCTTGGGTCAGGTATAACTTGCCAACTCCTCTATCCCGTCTGATCTTCATGCCAAGAATCTTCTTCGCTGCTCCTAAATCTTTCATTTCAAATTCACTATTCAATAAGGCCTTCAAATTGTGAATTTCTACAATATTCTTGGCCGCAATGAGCATATCATCAACATATAACAACAAGTAAATGAATGAATCATCATCTAACTCTCGGAAGTAAACACAACTATCATACCTGCTCCTGGAGAAACCATGACCCAACATAAATGAATCAAACCTCTTATACCACTGTCTTGGAGATTGCTTCAGTCCATACAAGGATTTCTTCAACAAACAAATATGGTCTTCTTTTCCTTCAACTTCAAAACCTTCAGCTTGTTTCATATAGATCTGTTCATCTAATTCACCATGTAGGAAAGCTGTCTTTACATCAAGCTGTTCTAACTCCAAATCAAACATGGCAACCAATGCAAGCAATACACGAATAGAGCTATGCTTCACAACGGGTGAGAAAATATCATTAAAGTCAACACATCGTACCTGACTGTAGCCCTTTGCGACCTTATATCTTGCATCTTCAATACCTGAAATACCTTCTTTCTTCTTAAAGACTCATTTACAACCAACTGTTTTCTTTCCCTTCGGCCAAGTACAATTCTTGTGGAGAGATTCCATTTCTTCATTCATAGCCACCAGCCACTTTTCTGAATCAGCACTCTGAATTGCCTCCAAATAGGTGGAAGGTTCACCGTCTCCATCTATTTCCTGTGCCACTGATAAAGCATATGCAACAACATCTTCATACCTTTGTGGTGGTCGAATCTCTCTTCTTGGTCTGTCTCTGGCTATGGAATATTCCTCTACTGGTTCATCAAGATCTGGTTCATCAACTTGATCTCTTTGACTCGCAGAGACTCTTTGTGAAGGACTTGCATTTCCAATCTCCAACTCCACCTGCTTCTGAGTACTATCAACCTTTTCTGAATTACAAGGATGACAAGACTCTCTTCTAGGATACAACATAGATGATTCATCAAATGTAACATCTCTGCTAATTACAAATTTAGGTGATTTGGGATCAGGATACCATAATCTGTATCCTTTCACTCCAGAAGCATAACCGAGGAAAATACATTTCTTAACCCTAGGCTCTAACTTTCCCTCATTAACATGCATATAAGCAGAACACCCAAATATTCTTAAATTAGAGTAATCAGCAGGAGTACCTTAAATTAGAGTAATCAGCAGGAGTACCTGACCAAACTTCCTCTGGAGTCTTGAAATCAATAGAAGCACTTGGAGCACGGTTGACAATGTAGCACGCCGTAGCAATGGTTTCTGCCCAGAAATCATTTGTCAACCCATCATTTGAGATCATATACCGAGCTCGTTCCAAAAGAGTTCGGTTCATGCGCTCGGCCACACCATTCTGTTGAGGCGTCATCCTGACAGTGTGATGCCGAGCAATTCCTTCATTCTTGCAAAACTCATTGAAATCTGTACTACAGAATTCCAAGCCATTATTTGTCCGCAGCCGCTTAATGTGTTTTCCTGTCTGCTTTTCAATCAAAGCCTTCCATTGTTTAAAGGTCAAGAAAACATCACTTTTATTCTTAACAAAATACACCCAAACCTTCCTTGAATAATCATCAATAAAAGTTAATATATACCTGGCACCACCCTTAGAAGGAACACGAGATGGCCCCCAAAGATCAGAATGAATATAGTCCAAAGTACCTTTTGTTTTATGGACAGCGGGAGAATTGAAGCTAACCCTTTTCTGCTTCCCAAAAGTACAATGCTCACAAAAGTCCATCTTACCAGTACTTTGACCACAAAGTAGGCCTTTCTTGCTTAACAGCGTTAAGCCTTTCTCACCCATGTATCCCAACCGCATGTGCCACAATCTGGTAATGTCAATATCTGAGGATGTAGAGATCTCTGCAGTACCTGTGACAGTAGATCCCTGCAAAATATACAAACTTCCAGACCTTTTAGCTTTCATCAGTACAAGAGTATCTTTACAAATTTTCAAAACTCCACCTTCAGCTGAATATCTACACCCAAGAACATCGAGAGTGCCTAAAGAGATGAGATTTTTCTTCAAATCTAGAACATGTCTAACATCAGTGAGTGTTCGGACAATACCATCATACATCTTGATTCGAACTGTACCTCTACCAACAACTTTACAGGCAGCATGGTTGCCCATCAAAACAACTCCACCATCAACAGGTTCATATGTGAAGAAGCATTCCCTACTGGAACTCATGTGGTAAGAACAACCCGAATTTAAGATCCACTCATTATTAGACTTGACTTTATTATCTGTTGCTACAAATATAGTTCCTTCATTCTCATTTGCTGCTATACTAGCTTCAGCGGTGACACTGCTATTTTGTATATTTTTCTCCTTATTTTTCAATTTATATCAGTTAGCCTTAATGTGCCCATTTTTCTTACAATAATTACAAATCAAATTGTTATGTCTGGATTTTGACCTTTCTTTGGATTTGCTACTACTAGGGTCTCTATTTTCAGATCTACCCCGAACAAATAATCCCTCTGCTTGACTACCACTAGTCTCCCATGTGATGTCCCTATCAATCTGCTCTTTAGATTTTAATGCAGATTTAATACTATCATATGAGATTGAATCTTTCCTATAAATCATAGTATCCCAAAAATGTTTAAAGGACTGAGGAAGGGAACATAACAATAAAATGGCTTGATCTTCATTCTCAATTTTAGCATCTACATTCTCCAAATCCATAATAATGGAATCAAATTTATCAAGATGAGAGAGTATAGATGCACCTTCTGTCATCCTCAACATATACAACTTTTGTTTCAAATAAAGTCGATTCTCCACCGTCTTCTTCATGTACATGGTTTTCAACCGATCCCACATACCTTTGGCTGTCCTCTCATTGGCGACTTCTTGCAAAAGCTCGTTAGAGAGATTCAAAATAATAGCAGATCTAGCCATTTTATTTAGATCTGCAAATTCTTTCGCCGTCATCTCCGGTGCCTTATTCTCCTCTCCTTCAAGTGCTAACTCACATCTATCCTGTATAAGGATGGCTTCCATTTTGAGTTGCCACATACCGAAATTGACACTCCGATCAAACTTTTCAATTGAGATCTTTGTTACTGTCATGATGGCTATGAAATATGACACTTGATGAATAGTGACGTGGGCCTCACAAGAGGTGAATAGTGACAATGGGCCCCACAAGAGAATAGTGACGCTGGGCCCCGCTAACAGAAAGTACTTATTTTCTGATGTGGAGGATCCACGTTTAGTGGCAGCCACAAAGTATACAATAAGCACCTCAAAAAAAAAATCTGGCTCTGATACCAGTTTGTTGGGCAGCAAGCCCCACAAGAACTAATAGCTACAAATACAATATAACAAAGACAATCAAGAAAATAACTGAATAAAACAAGAGGCACAAAAACTTACGTGGTTCGGTCAATGTGACTTACGTCCACGGCCGGAGAATGATCAAAATTTCACTATTTGTGGAAAATACAAGTACAAATACAAAAGTAGTATTTTGGGTATTTGTATGTTTTGGGTGTGTTTTTGGATGAGAGGAGATGGCTCAATTTATAGCCCTCTCCCCCCTTCATTTCCTCTTCCTAAGCAATGTGGGACTAAAGGCCACACTTAACAGATTTCACATAAATTTTTTAGTTCAGCTCATACCACGATCAAAATTGGATTCAAAGTTGACATTACTGTGCAGGCTTTCAATCTTCATCGTTTTTTTTTTCAATGCTAACAAAGACGAGTTCCAGATATTGTGCTATGATTATTTCTAGAATCAAAAAGAAATTTTTTTCTCCCTATCCTCCTGTAACCAAATTATATATTCCTTCATTACTGAACCCACCCAAGAGTAGCCAATTTATCTTGCAGTTGATTCAAACAAAGAAATGCTTCATTCTATATATCCTTGTAAATATCATGCGACATAAGCAGGGGTATCAACTAAAATTTGTCGCATTAGTAGAATGCTTTAGGAGATAATTATATTGATCACAGTTTACTAGTTGCTTGAGGACAATCAGAGGCTATTTAGTATTTAGAGTAGAACCTAATTAACAAAAGACAATCCTTTGAGCTGCAAAAGTTTCAGCTAGCTAGAGTTGAATGTTACTTTAAAGAATCCCGCGGACTTGATCAGCTCTTAATCTGACTAAGAAAAGAAAAAAAAAAAAAAAAATCTGATTATGTAATTGGTTAGCCTGTATCTGTCTTCTGTCATCAATTAAAGGTCATTTCTCTGATGTTTCCCCATCTCTTTCGTCTATCGAGTCATGAGTAAGCTTAGAGTCAAGATTCTGATTCAAAAAGAGGCTTTAGTCATGCTAGAGGTGACTTGTAGGCATAAAATAGAGAGGATTCCTAAAGATATTTTGGATGCCATTTGAGTTCATTTGAACTATTAACAATTTGCTTATTTGCCGTCCTATATATGGTACCAATTAATGGACTTTTCTCTATTTTAATGGCAACCATTTTCTAAACTTTGAATTACTGTAGATATTGATTTTCCAATTTTGATAATGCTTTATCTTGCCATCAAATATATGTACAAGGACTGGTTCCAGTTTCTTATGTCAAGGCTTTTAGTAAAAGTGTCACATAGTTGCTTTCATCAATCAAAACTTACGATAACTGACCGCCATACAAAGAAAAGTAAGAAAAAGAAAAGTAAACTAAAATCTTTCCTAAATTTTCACAAAGTAAACCTTACGTTTTTATTTCCTAAGTTTTCTTTCATTGTCTGTCCCAAGTCAGGATAAAGGAGAAGGGTTGTGGTAGGCCGGTGACAGCCAGCGTAAAATTATTACATGAGTCAAAATATTAATTTCGTTGGGGCATTCCCTACTAAGTGACGCGCTATATCGGAACCTGGGTGTAGTGAAAAATATGTGAACGTTGCTAGGTCGTCGTCCAGAAGCGACGCGCCATGTCGGTGCCCAGGTATGATATCAAATGTAAGAGAGTTCTCACATCTTAATGAGTGGGTGGGGGTAAAGAAATTAGCTCATAAATATAAACATAGATTTCGATTGGCATTGTGAAATATAAGTTCTCTTATAGGTAGATTAACAGAGTTAGTTGATGTTATGATTAAAAAAGGGTTAATATTTTGTGCGTATAGAAGACTAAGTGGGTATGTGAGGAAACTAAAATCATAGGGCCTTAGGGTTATAAATTTTGGTATACGGGTAGAGATAGAAATCGTAATAGGGTAGGTATAATCACAGATAAATAATTACTTGGAAATATAGTAGAGGTTAAGAGGAAGAGTGATAAATTTTTATTAGTTAAACTTATTTTAGATAGAGAGATTTTTAATATCATTAGTGTCTATGCACCTCAAGTAGAATTTGATGAATCTAGTAAATATCAATTTTGGGAGGATCTAGATAAGATAGTAAAAGAAATACCCAATAGGAAAAAACTATTAATTGGTGGTGATCTCAATGGTCATATAGGAACTAGCCGTAATGGGTTTGATAGTGTACATAGAGAATTTGGTTTTGGAGAAAGAATTGAAGCAGATAATTTAATTCTAGATTTTGTTTTGTCTTATGATTTAATTTTAGTGAATACTTGGTTTAAAAAGAGAGTTTCTCACTTGATTATTTTTAAAAGTGGAACGAATGCAAGCTAAATAGATTTCTTTTTAATTAGGAGGGTAGATAGAGCTAGTTGTATTAATTATAAAGTAATATCAGAAGAGAGTGTAGTTACCCAATATAGACTTTTAGTTTTAGATATTCATATTAGAAAGAGACTTAAAAAGATTAAGTATAAATTAGATTCTAAGATTAAGTGGTGACGATTAGGGTATTCAAAAAGTTTTTTAGGATAGTGTAGTAAAAGAAGCTGATTGGAGAAACCATGATGATGCTAATGTAACATGGAATAAAATGGCTAGCTGCATTAAAAGAATAGCTAAACATATATTTGGTGAGTCGAGAGGCGGTGCTCCACCATGTAAGGATATATCATGGTTGAATGAAAATGTAAAAAATACTATTAAAATCAAGCGAGACCTTTATAGAGATTTGAAGAATAATAATAATAACAATAATAATGAAATAAGTTTTGAGAAGTATAAATGATGTGATAATTTAAGTGCAAGTGCACAGTGTCAGTTGTAGCGCTTAACATGTCGTCTTACAGGGATCTAAGATATTTTTGCGTTCCTTACTCTTTCTTTAGTCTAACGGACTAATTATGAGTTTCTAGATCGAGAGAAGACTAGTTTTAAGTTCTAGAGGTTAACCTAGGATCTCGAATCCATTAGAATAATAGCCTAACAATGAATTATCTCTTTCTTTCTAACTTTTTAATTATGCACGGGTAAGTAACATATTAAAAAGGTGATATTTTTAATTTGATTTTAATCAAGTGCCCCTAAGTATAATCTATCAAGTGATGTGCAAGTATAGACCATCAAATATAACACTTTTCTTAAAAACAAATCATATCAAGTAGAAAATCTTATAAACAAAAGCAAAGAAATAAACTTCAAACCCTAATTTTATTAAATTAAAAACGAGTACAAAACTTCCAGGATTCTCTCTAGAATACAAGGATACGGCCAATATATAGGCTTCGGAAATCAAACCCTAATTCTATCAGAACTGAAAAACTATAAAATTACAAATAAGCCACGGGAGAAAACTCAGGTTGTGGGGCCCACATTGGACCGCCATTTAGCTGCATTTACCACCAAATAGCTGCTAAATTAAAGAAATAATTTATGAATTTTCTTCCCCGTGAGTATTTTCTCTTTTTGAGTTTATTTTGACTTATTACACTTTTACTCTCTGCAGCATCGTGGTCTCATAGTCTTGCCCAGTTTACAAACTTTTCGGATTTTGATTTCCTACTCCAACTCTGATTTCATGTCATCTCCTTGTATGAATCGAATTATCTGAAAAAAAAACACTAAAAATACCCAAGTAGTATTTATTTATATACAAAAATAGATAAAGTATGGGAGGAAAAATACAATATATGATACTCAACACACCCCCACACCTATCTTTTGCTAGTCCTTGATCAAAACCTAAATCTAAAAAGAAAAATAAAAATCCTAACTCACTTTCGCAGGAATCACGATTGCACTTAGCATGTGTAATAAGCCTTTAAACCCTAGGTTACCCTAGTGGACGAGTTGTGTCTCGTAAGAGTTTGTAGTGAATATACCCACAAAATTCATGAAGAAAATAGATTAAGGAATAAAGAAAAGAAAAATAAGGATGTCCAAAAAATAAGAAAAGTAAAAATTTTATACAAAAGAAAAAAAACTTTTTTATAATATTTTCATTAATTAATCTCACTAATATACAAACTCAAGAACGGATTTAGATTATCAATTTTCGAATCGAGCGTCATATCAGATACACTTATCATTTTAATCAAAAATTTAAATCCTATCTTTCAATACCCACTGACAGATAATCCATTGGCTCCTATACATCTGGTGCACGTGTGATAGTCTACTTCGGATTTGAACTCCAACTCTAACTCATGATTCATCTCCTCTCTCATAATAATTTTTTTCTTTTTTTTCCTATTTTTTCTTTTTTCTTTTCTTTTTTTTAAAGAATATTTCACCTTTCATGCGAATATTCACGCTTCCTTAGGCACAACGTACCCGATTACTCCGTTCATACTCTTTTCTTTTTCTTTTTCTTTTTTTTAGAATATTTCACCTTTCATGCGAATATTTACGCTTACTTAGGCGCAAAGTACCCGTTACTCAGATCATACTCTCTTTTATTTACTCTTGAGGCTATTTCCTTTATACCGGCGCACCCCATTATTTTATCACTCTCAAGGCTATTGCCTTAATACCAGGCTCACCCCATTATTTTATTCTCATTTTTTTTCTTTTTTCTTTTTTTTGTTTAGAGAAAGAAAACTTACTCGATCGTTATCATCTTTGTCCTTAACCTAATAAACTATTGTGAAGTGAAAAATAGATGTATACTTGTCTCAAAACTACTGTTGGCGGTATTTATTTTCAGATTTTAATCTTTTTCATAAAATTCAAAGTGTACCATCCAATTTACTCTCCTATCCAATTTCAAATCTAAATTTGTTTCTTTATCTGTAATTAGTTTGATCTATTGATGAAAACATATAAAAAAATTTAAATTTTTTTTAGTTTTTTTAGTTAGTTACCCTGAAAACTATCCAAAGTGTAAAATAAAGAAACTCAAAAATCTAAAAATAAAATAAAGATTCTAAAAAAAAACTAAAAATCCTAGAAAAATATGAAAAAAATATCCTAACCCACTCCCTGACTCGTATATGCTGTCATACACAAACCAAGGATGGTAAAATAAAAAAAAAAGAAAAAAACTATTTTACAAATATTATACACTTATTAGAAAATTCAAACGGTTACGACCTCTTGATCGCTTTCCACTTTCATAGTGTGTGCGTTTTAAACGTGAAGTGGGTGCATTATTATATCTCATCAATCTCCTACAAGTCACGAGATTACATATCTGCTTCTTATGCCGTCCTCGCTTTTTCTTTGTCCACATGTAAGCATTAACAATTGGGTTAAAGAATTCTTTATTATAAATCTGCCAACCATCGTTAGTAACAAGCATACATGTAGAAATATCATGAGATGAGAAGAGTGCTATATGATTAAGTGAACGTGGTGGTGGCTCTTCTAACTCACGAAGTAATGCGAGTTCTTCTGCAAACAAATCCTCAAAAGTTTGCTCATAAATTAATGGCACACATGCGTAAGTATCATCATATATAGAATCTGTATGTGCCAATTCATCTAATAATATGAGCTCATCTTTAAATAATTGCTCAAATGAGAGTTCATCATCAGTGCAAGAGGTCGAATAAGAGTGCAAATTATGAATCATATTGACCTCAATGAGGGAGCTCGTTGTGTGCTCATTCATATTAAATATGTTCAATGCCACAGTCATATTCCCAAACGATAACTTCATGAGGTCACTCCTACAATCAATTAATGCATTTGATGTTGCAAAGAATGATCTATCCAAGATAACGGGAATTTGATTCCGTGGATTGAAAATCGGCTCAGTTTCTAAGACAATGAAGTCTACAGGAAAGATAAACTCGTCGACCTTAATGAGCACATCTTCAACCATACCAAGTAGTCTCTTAATCAAACGATCAGCTAATTGTAATGTGACCTTTTTAGGTTGAAGTTTTGTTAACCCCAGTTGCTGATAAACAGTATAAGGAAGTAAGTAGACACTTACCCCTAGATCAAGTAACGCCCTATCAAATGTAGTGTTCCCAATGGTGCATGAGATTGTAGGGACACCTGGATCTTTGTACTTGATAGGTAAGAAGTTAGAGAGGATTTGCGATATATTTGCAGAAAGAAAAACTTTCTCAGGAACGTTTCTTGTCCGTTTCTTAGTACACAAATCCTTGAGGAACTTATCATAAGTAGGAACCTATTGTATAATGTCAAGGAGTAGAATATTAACCTTCACCTGCTGAAATGTTTCGAGAATCTTGTCTACTTGCGGTGAAGACTTCCTAAGTCGATTGGGATATGGTGCTTTCGGCTAAAGAACAGGTTCTTCCAAATGAGTATGTGACGGTGATGGAGGTGATAGAAATGGTTGTGGAGAAAGGGGTGGAAGAGATGTTGTAGCCTGCGAGATAGTAGGAATGGGATCAGGGGCATAGCTACATTATTGTCCACTTGCTTGCCAGATCTAAGCGTGTGAATGGCATTACATTGGCGGATATGCGACTGATTGGAGTTTGAGGAACTGGCATTAGGGTTCATTATGGGTTGGCTTGGAAAGGTACCCTGGCCACGTTCACTCATCTGACTCGCTAATTGTCCAACCTGCTGCTCTATATTCTTTATAGATTGAGAATTCACAAGCAATTGCTGACTTATACCTTGAATAAAGTCAGTTGATACTTTCATAAGATTTTGCATGTGTGTGTCAAGATTAGACATATGTGTGTCAAACTTGGAATGAGACTTGAGAAGATTTTCAACATGCTTCTCAAATGACTAGAGTCGTTTTTCTTGTTCATTATTAGACCCCTATTGTGAATGTGAGTGGTTTTGTGCAGGTGGTCTATTCTAGTTATTCCCATAATTTGATGCATTTGATGCATTTGGGTGTTGATAAGCACTCACATTTGGTCTTGAAAACTGACCATTGGCTGGAGATTGCATGTTAGGGTTGGGGGCCCCCTGATATTGCCCTTGACTCCATGATAGATTTGGATGATTCCTCCAGTCAGGATTGTATGTAGGAGTGTAAGGATTATTCATGGGTTGTTGATATAAGGCGTTAGTCTGTTCAAGTATGGGACCCATAGGATTCAATAATAATGGACACTCCTCCATAACATGATTCGGAGTTCCTCAATTAAAGCATGTGGAAACTTGAATTTGATTTATCTGCCCACCGGTGGAGCACTAGGAGTCTCCAATACCTCAATTCTCCACATAAGGGCTGCAATTTTAGCTTCGGCAGCTATAGAGCTGTCGACGCTATGAATCCCACCCTTATATGCAGAAGTTGATGCACTGGGCTTCTCAGTGGGACTCTCCCACTGCATAGTCTTCCACGATAGGTCCTCAAGAAAGTCCCATGCTTCATCCTCATTCTTTCTTATGAACTCCCCCTGGCACATGGACTCAAGAAGAGTTTCGGATGTGTAATCGAGTCCTTCGTACACGATTTGACACAACCGCCACTTTTCTATCGCGTGGTGGGGGCACTGAGCTAATAAGTTCTTGAACCGTTCCAAATATTTCCAGAAGGGTTCTCCCGGCACTTGACGGAATTGATTAATTTGATTTCGTATTCTTGCCGTCTTATGCGTGGGATAATACTTCTTAAGAACTACTGTAACGAATTCATACCAAGTAGTGATTGAATCAGTAGGCATACTGTATAACCACTTCTTGGTATTATCCTTAAGTGCAAAGGGGATGAAGCGGAGCTTAATTGCATCCTCTGATAAGTGTTACAGTTTAATCATCACGCATACTTCCTGAAATTCACTGATAAAGAGATATACATATTTTGAATCAGAACCAGTGAATTTAGGAAGCATACTAATGTACTGCGGCTTCAACTCATAGTGATTACCCACTGTGTGTGGAAGTTTGATGCATGATGGCAGTGATGTGCGCAACGGGTAGCATCGATCCTGAAAGATCGGGATCGGTTGGTCCATCTTGGCATCCATGAGCAAATCTGATCTCACTAGTCGACCAAATTGTTCACGGGTCCAATGTCGCATGAACCAGCGACCGTGAGTGTTTGCGTGAATTTCCTAAACTAATGTAAGAAGTGGGGTGTGGTGGAGATAATAACGGTGGAATAGATATGATCAAATAGAAATGTGATTACTACAGTGTATAATATTTTTTTATTTTTTTCAGATTTTTTTACATAACCAGGGACCCAAAATACAGAACTGAAGAAAATTAGGGCTCAGAACTTACCTCTTTGTCCACTAAATAGTGGTTGTAGCTGCTGAATAGCTGCCAAACCAGAGAATTTTACTCTCTGGTTTCTGAAGTGCAGATATGAGGCTTCTTTGATCCTTTTTGTCCTCCTGTATCTGCACATTATAGTCCGTGCACACTCAACACACACTATTAACCCGTAAAACGTCAGAAAAACCAAGAAAAATACCGTCGATCCCCGGCAACGGCGCCAAAAACTTGATGTGATAATTTAACTACAAACACACAGTGTCAATTGTAGCGCTTAACAGGTCGTCCCACAGGGATCTAAGATATTTTTGCGTTCCTTACTCTTTCCTTAGTCTAACGGACTAATTATGAGTTTCTAGATCGAGAGAAGACTAATTTTAAGTTCTAGAGGTTAGCCTAGGATCTCGAATCCATTAGAATAATAGCCTAACAATGAATTATCTCTTCTTTCCTAACTTTTTAATTATGCACGGTTAAGTAACATATTAAAAATGTGATCTTTTTAATTGATTTTAATCAAGTGCCCCTAAGTATAACCTATCAAGTGATGTGCAAGTATAGACCATCAAAGATAACACTTTTCATAAAAACAAATCATATCAAGTAGAAAATCTTATAAACAAAAGCAAAGAAATAAACTTCAAACCCTAATTTTATTAAATTAAAAACGATTACAAAACTTTCAGGATTCTCTCTAGAATATAAGGATACGGCCAATGTATAGGTTTCGAAAATTAAACCCTAATTTTATCAGAACTAAAAAACTGCAAAATTACAGTGAAGCCACGAGAGAAAACTCAGGTTGTGGAGCCCACATTGGACAGCCATTTAGCTTCATTTACCGCCAAATAGTGGCTAAATTAAAGAAATAATTTATGAATTTTCTTCCTCGCGAGTATTTTCTTCTTTTTAGTTTATTTTGATGACTTTATTCCACTTTAATTCTCTTCAGCATCGTGGTCTCGTAGTCTTGCCCACTTTAGAAACTTTTCGGATTATGATTTCCTACTCCAACTCTGATTTCATGTCATCTCCTTGTATGAATCGAATTACCTGAAAAAAATACTAAAAATATCCAAGTAGCATTTATTTATATACAAAAATAGATAAAGTATGGAAGAAAAAATACAATATATGATACTCATCAATAAACTAGCGAAGAAAGAGACTAAGAAAGCTGTTCGGGATGCAAAAACTAAATTATATAAACAAGTGTACGAGAAGTTGGATAATAAAGAGGTAAAAAAGGATACATATATATATATATATATATATATATATATATATATATATATATATATATATATATATATAATTGCTCGAATAAGAGAGAGAAAGTTTAGAGACTTATGTACTATAAAGTGTATTAAAATTGATTATAAGACGGTTCTAGTTCAAGACGAAGAGATTAAAAAAAGATAGAAAGATTATTTTAATAAATTATATAATTGTAATTATACTCAAGATTTGGGAGATCTTACTATTCAATATTGGGATATGAATTGTAACTTTATGCGAAGAATCAAAGAGTCTGAAGTAAAAGAGACTTTGAAGAGAATGAAATCAAGAAAAACTGTTGGTCTAGATGAGATTCCTATAGAGGTATGGAGATATTTAGGAGGGGTTGGTGTGAGGTGTCTGACAAATCTTTTTAAAAAGATTTGAAAAATTAAGAAAATTTTAAATGAATAGAGGAAGAGTACTCTAGTTTCTTTGTATAAGAATAAGGGTGATATTCAAACTTGTTCTAACTATCGGGGAATAAAACTCATGTGTCACACTGTGAAGCTTTGGAAAAGGGTAATTGAATATAGATTGCGACAAACTGTTAAACTATCGGAGAACCAGTTTGGATTTAGCCGAAGCGATCGACGACAGAAACTATATTATTCATTTATTTCGTCAACTTATAAAGCGATTCTGAGAGAGAAATAGAGATTTGCATATGTTATTCATTGACTTAGAGAAAGCTTATAATAAGGTACCACAAGAGATACTTTGGTGGATATTTATGAAGAAAATAGTTTCCATCAAGTATATCGATATAATTAAGGATATGTATGAAAGAGTAGTGACCAATGTCAGAACATGTGGTGGTTTAACAAGTAATTTTTCTATCACAATTGGATTACATCAATGATCTGCATTGAGCCCATTTTTATTTGCTATAGTGATGGATGAGCTTATAGAGCTATTCAGGATGAGATACCTTAGTGTATACTATTTGCTGATTATATTGTCTTAGTTGATAAGACAGAGCAGGAGTAAATGCCAAGTTAGAATTATGGAGGCACATATTAGAATCAAGAGGTTTTAATTTGAGTAGATCTAAAATAGAGTATATGAAGTGTAAATTTAGTAAACGACGGACCATAAACTATAATGTTGTAAAACTAGATGGACACGAGATACAAATGAGCAGTTAGTTTAGGTATTTGGGTTCTATTATTTAGAATGATGGAGAGATCGATAATGATGTTAATAATAGGATATAAGCTGGCTGGTTGAAATGGAGGAGGGCAACGGGAGTTTTATGCGACCGTAACATTCCGTTAAGATTGAAAGAAAAATTTTATAGAACTGCTATTAGACTAGTTTTATTATATGGCACAGAATGTTGAGCTATAAAAAAACGTCATTCACAAAAGATAAGTGTAGCAAAAATGCGCATACTTTACTGGATATGCGGCAATACTATGACAGATAAAATGAGAAATGAATATATTCGTACTAAAATAGGTGTAGCTCCCATCGATGAGAAGATGCGAGAAAATCGCTTACAATGGTTTGGTCATGTGCAACGTAGGTCTACAAATGCACCAGTTCGACGAGGAGAGTTTATCAATATAGGACAAGTTAAAAGAACGAAGGGAAGACCGAAAAAAATATAGATGGAGGTGATACGAAAAGATATGAATTCTAGAGATATAAATGAGGAGATATTACTTGATAGAAATGAATAGAGAAGGACTATCAAGTTGATCGATCCAACGTGATTTTTTTTTTGGTTCACGTAGCCTACCCTAAATACTTGGGATAAAAGGCTTAGTTGTTGTTGTTGTTGTAAACTTTACGTTTTTATACAGCCCAGGGATAAATTTTAATCTCCTAGAACTCCCCAATAAGGTACCAAATGCTTCCTTTTGTACACAGTAACAAAATGCAGTATTTGTTTTCGTTAAGTAATGCTAAACAAGTGCTCAAAGCTTGCGCCCTTGGCTAGCTAGTCTAATCTTGTATTCCTTACCAGCTCGCTGATTGCTATTAGTGATGCTGATTTGATGAAACAGGAACGTCCAGATATTGCAGAAACTCTACTCACATGAAACAAAGAGAGCTAGTCGGTGAAAATTGAGGTTGATGAGAGGTGGCCATCATTTGATTGAAGTCTCCAAACTCTGACAAGAATCATGTATCATGTTAGTGTTAGATGTGTGATATATGCCTATACTTCCAAGCAATGGAATCAAATAGAGTTTGAAAATATTGAGAACGGGTCCTCCAATTTATATTCTTGGCAGCACTGCTGGATAATTAGAACCAGACTTTCGAGGCTGAGGTCTCTATCCTTTGCTTTATTTATTTATTTTTTTTCATTACTGTTGCGGTGTCCAAAGTCTTTTGGATTGCTAAGAATCATTACCAACATTTTATTGGGCACTTTCAGTTGCAATACATTGTAAGGTAAATTATCAATCCCTTCTAACCATCGACCTCAAACCCATTTTCCTTTCGAATAACAAGAGATAAAATAGTGTATAATTACAGCATATTGCAACCAAATTATATGTCTAAACCGTTCTGGAGAATAACAAGAGATAAAATAGTTTATAATTAGCAACATATTACAACCAAAAAGTACATAGGTACCGACAAGATTGCTATTGCTCAATCCATTGAGTTTGTCGCCCGTCGAACTCAACAATTACTCCTACTAAACTCTAGCAGATAGATACTGAAGATATGGTAGATTTCCACACTTCACAAAAATCAGTGTAGTGATTAGAGCAAATCCGATATAATTGGAGAGAGGGGAGAAAGGAAACCGATGGAAGTTGAATATTTGATAAATAATTAAAAAGGAAGCAAACCGTACAGTTAGCAAAGGCTAACTGTGATTTAGGGTGGTCATCTTCGAGGTTTTGCTCCGAATATATCTGGATGAATATTTCTCCATACTATGTTGGTAGCTAGATGAGAGGTACCTATCTCTGTGTTTCTCTAAATCAACATTTTCCACCTGCCCCTACTTAATTTTTTGTATAATTTGACCTTCAGAAAGCGAATAATTGACTCTTTTTTTTTCCCTAGTAAAAAATTGATACAGTTTCTTTCAGCTTGAAAACTATAATAAGTATCCGATACAACGACATGAACACATATTTCACATTCTTTCATCATAATTTCTGAATATATAGAAAAATAGTAAAAGTAAAAATATACATAAAATAAAGCTCACTAGTATGAAAGACCTGACAGCGTCAGTTCATAACCCATAAATTCTTTTCCCGCACTTACTTCTCTGAGATCATTAAAAGATTGAAACTGGATCGCCTATGCAAAGAATAGAAAAAGGTACTGTAAATGCCCAATAGGATGGGGGAGAGAGAGAGATCCCATGATGCAATGAAGAAAATGAAACTATACTGCATATACAAATGACCAGCATAACTGTTGTTCGTGTTAAAATATAAAATAATTTACCTCAATTCTTACCATGATTTCAGAGTTTTTGTATAGTGGAAGGGTCTTTCAATATGGTATCAGAGCAATTCAGATTCGATTCCTGCCGGACGCGCATTTAATTGCGAGTTTTTAAAAAAATTATACCGCTGCATGGCCTTGTGTTAAAATATAAAATAATTTCTCTCAACTCTCACCATAACTTCGGAGTTTTGGTGTAGTGGAAGAGTCTTACAACAGTTCGCAAGGATTGGCCTATCGCATCTGTAACAACTAGCTAATGGGAGAGTGGAATCCTAATATAAGATGAGAAAAATGAACATAAATGAGAAATAGAAATTTACTCCTAAGGCCTAGGTGAGATTGTCAAGATTTGGACTGTGCAGTTCGGGGTTCATGTTTAGGCTCAACCTTTGCTCGGGTCAAAAGGAGAGGATTTTTCCTTTTTCAAAATATCGCAACTCCAAAATCCAAAGGAAATCCCTTTGTTATTCGAATTCGTAATTTTGATTTTTCGTTGTTTAGAACTCAAAAATCCGAGAAGTTCTTATTCAATGGGAATCATCTCGTCATTCTAGTCTAACTCTTGAATTATTTTATTTTCCAAGATCAAAGATCCAAGGGGCTCCTGTTCAACAGGAGTTCTCTTATCATTTGGACTTGTACCGAGGGTTTCCAAGCGACGATTGAGCTGTATTTTGACCGGACTAGCCGATTTAGAGGATAAATATTCCTCGTATTTATTTTGATTGATTTTTACGATCAGTATTTCCACGGACTTATCAATTTTATGGGTGTTAGATTGGGCAACAATCTTCTCATCAGTATACAAGACATCTCTCACTGTAGTCGCCAGCTTGTTTCTGTCGAAATACGTTATTCCTTTCATTGCTTCAGATTAATAAAGATTATAATTAAAATATCTAAATTATAATGAAAAGAAAGAAAAGAAACAAACGAGAGAGACTTATAGAATATGTCTCTCTTTTTTACAAAAGGTTGTGAATTCTAAAGTGTTTATATAGCGTCACCCTTATGCTCCGTTGACAATCTAACACCCAAAATCGATTTTGATCGTATAAAAAAGCTCCTTAGCTAGCGACTCTTACTACTGGTCGACGGCTCTCTACAGAAATAATCTGATCTCCAAATCTCTCTCCTCCAAAATATTTCCAAAAATCCCCTCTTTGGTCATATTTATAGATTTCGGGGTTTCTTTCGAGATAAGGATGGAATCCCAATCAAATCCATCTCTAAATTCGTATTTAGATATTATATTTTTAATTCTGAGTGATTGGATACTATTAGAATCGAAATTCGGATTGAAAACAAAAAAGAAAACCCAATTTAGAAACTAAAATAACCCCGCGCGTGAGAGGCTGTCATCCCCGGGCGAGGCTATTAGCCTTGCGCGGGGCTGCTTGCCTCGCGCGAGGCAGTTAGCCTCACGTGTACGAGGCTAATACCCTCGCATACGCGAGGTTATTTTGCCCTGTGTAGCTTTTTTCATTACTTTTCAATTTTCTCTGTCTACAATCCTTAGGAAAAGAAATTGCTTTTCTCGTTAAGTTGAAATTATGCAGAAGAAATCAGCTTAACACTCATGTTTGGTAGTCACTGGTCCTATACACAAAAGAAATCACATATCATAAGTTCAATTTGTAAGTCCAACACCACTGTATTTTGATCAACCTCCAGACAAATACGACATCAGTGTGATAGATGGAAATCTATTTTGGTAATAAGCTGTTTAGAATCCATTTTCCACAAAAAAACAGTGGAACCCAATTCCTAGTATATAAATAGTGTTGGCTTTGACTCATATAATGGGCTTTTCAGAAGAAAATTTTGGCAAACACTGCAGACGGGTGTCAAAAGGGCAAAAGGTCCAACGCTTGCATAGTGGCATGAGCTAAACTTTCCTCTACATATGGTATAAACTAAAGGAGTTGGGGGTGCGGGGAGCATAGCCCTCTGTGTATGATATGCTACGAAGCGTTATTTATGTATAATTATATATGGGATGTTATATATAAAAATATTTGTAATCTCAGTTGATAATGTAGCGAAAAACAGATTCCACTCCTATCGATATAGACATACTACCGAATCACATAAATTCTCATATGTTTTTCTTCTTCTTCTTCTTTTCTCTCTCTATTGTAGTTTAATTTCTTTAATCGGTTGTCACATTGATCAATTATTGGGCACCATTATTTACAACAAATAGATTAACAAAATATGGATTTTCCCTATACGAAGTTGAGTTTTACCTTATTTCCATTAGACACCATGATTCCTCATATTTCAGAACAGGCCGAGAAGGTTATTAGTTGGGAATTATAAAATCCCCTTACGTTATTTTTTCCATCTAAAATATCCTCTTCACCTCTTCTGGATCTGAGCTCGCCATGCTTCTTTTCACTCCATCGTAGCAGTGGTAACAAGGACAGATCGAGCACTTGAATTGGGGCAAAATTGTTGATATATTTTCAAAATTATAGAAAATTTTCATTTCAAAATCGCTTAATAGACCATGATGCAATCTAATAGCAACGGAAGTGCAAGGGAAATTCTAAATGAGCACCACATACTAAATGGTGCTCACTAAAATACAGTGCGCATTTAGAATTTCCCGGAGAGTAACCCATCTTTTCTTATTACTATAAAGCAATCCAGATTTGCACATAACGATATTGACATCAGAGAATATTCTTTGAAGTTCAAAATAAAACAAATATTTTATTTAACCTAAGAGAATGAGATATTATTTTCTGATCATTCAACCGGTTCTCTCTCATAACCACAGCCTTCTATCTGTAAAGCTGATAATTTAGAGGGACATAATTATTATAAAATTGACGATTAAGGGGGAGGTCAGTATTGATTTTTTTTTTTTTTTTTTTGAAAATAGAGAAAACAGTTTGGATTTATTTTTTCTTAGGAGTGGCCGCACACCCTTGCTGCAGGATGGGCCTGCCCTGAGTGACATCAATAGAAATTTGGGTTCCACCTCCTTCTTTGACACTGCCACCCTTGATCAAACTACAGACCGTCTTCGCCGCCACCTCCATGAGCCCCCGGGGCCCACGAACCCCTCTCCTCACAATCTCATATGACCATACACATACACTCTCAATTTCGCCAGCCTTAAATAATACTCGCACCCTGATGTAATTGGCATAGACGAACAGATGAGGGCATCGTCGGAAGGGGTAGGGGTGATGATTAGGTCTCTAGTGAGGTTTGCAGGCTCAACAAGGTGGACAGATGATAAAGATGAAATCTGGGTGGAGGAAGGAGAGGCAAGAGGCCAAAGGTTATGATGGGAGTGCAGTGTAGCTGTCGTTAGGATTTCGAGGTTGGAAATGAAGAAATGGGAGAGATTACTGTTGTCCCCATCTTTGTTGGCATAAAGATAAGGATGATTGTGCAATGCTTCACTATTCGGAACATTAGATGTGTTACCGGGTAATTGTAAATGCACCCTTGAGCCCCAATTTCTCGGTGAATCTCAAGAGAGTTTGAAATATGAAAATTTTTTCTTAGTGAGTCTCATTTTTTTCTTCTCTTTTTTCAGAATTGTCCTCTCGCTTTCCTCCTTCCCTAACAGTAGCGGCGGCAGCAGCGACAGTGACGGCAACAGCAACGGTGCGGTTGCCTGCTGCTGCTGCCATTGCTGCTGCCGCTGCAACAGCAACAGTCTACCACTGCCATTGCTGTCGCTGCAGCGGCGGCAGCGACAATGACGATAATAGTGACAGCGGAGCTCACTAAGAAAAAGGGTTGAGATTTTTTTTGTCCAAAGAAATTTATGACAAATTTATAATTATTTGTTTTGTAAGCTATGAGCTCCAAAAAAAAAAAAAGATGGGACACATTTAGAATGTCCTTGTGTTATTTGACAAAGTATTTGTGAAAATATACAAAGTCTCAGTATAATATCAACAATTTTTCACAATTAAACATATCACAATAATAATTTAATAGAAATAAAAATTTTATTGAATATAATTTGATTATAATAGATAACGATAAAAATAAAGATAGATAAGAAAAAAACTCGGGGTAAAATATTAAATTTCAAAAGTGGAAGCAACCTAAAAGACTAAAGGAAAATGGTGACCTTCTACTAGTTTCAGTTACTCCTAATAGTAATTCATATACAAGTTAATTCCGGTGGTTTAATCTCTAGTTCTAGACATGTCCAGATTGTCAATTACGGCCAAAAGAATAAAGCAAGTTTAAATAGATAAAGAATATGAGTATACATCAATAATAAAAGAACAATGATGCATATGATTGCAAATGTAAAACATGGATTAATTTGTTAACTAACCACTTGTGAATAGTTATTCTAATTATAATCATGTTTTATTTTATATATCAAGTATTTCAGTCTAGGGCATCCTATATTATTGGAGAATCTAACAGATATTTTATCCGTGTTTCGGTTATCTTTCATATGGACACAGGAAAATACTTAAGGATTGCCTATGTTGACTTGGACATATACAACGATAATAGTAATATTCTAATATGATCCAGCAAATCACAATGCACCTATAGTTTGTGCAAATATCAATTGTATAATTTGAGAAACAGTATTTCACATTAATAAGTAACACCCAAATCCAATATTGTTTACTATTATCAAGATAATGTTGGACACTGTACATTTCCATTCAAGTCTAATCCTGATTCAATTCGAGATCAAGTCTAGTTCATGTCATTGTAGTAAAATGATATTATATAAAGAAGTAATCTTTCAAACATGTTACTAGAAATCTAACCACTAAATCAAAAATTTTCTGACTATGCATGTTGAAGATATATGATTAGGGAAGAGTAACGAAGTGTGAGGCTTGCTATAGAAGCACGATTCTTAATTATATAACCACTTTTCTTTGGAATTCTTTATAGACAGTATTGCCACATAATATTGCAATCAACATCACCGTGAGTTAGGATTCTGATTTACTATTTACAATGATTGTTTAGTCAATTTATAGCCTATGCTTCATTTTAATAAAGACTGTGCATTAAAATAACACTTTATGATGTGAATATGCATAAATTCAAAATAATCTATTTAATATAAAATAAGGTGAAACAATTTTTGGAAATAAGTAACAAATTTATTTAAACAATTCCATTTATAATTGAAACATACTTATGTTTTGGACATAAATAAACAATTCAATTTAATAAAAGTTGAAACATAATTAAGTGTTAAGGAAAAGTGCATAGAAAATTGAGTCCAAGAAGTAATTGATGGTGTTTTTCTCATTCTTCTTGTGTTTTCGAAATTAATTGTGTGTTAAATGTGCACGTAGACTGAATGAGAGGCACATGAGTTCCAGAGAACATAGGGGTGCAATAGAAGTCAGTGGTCCAAACTAGAGACTCAAACTCTAAGGTTAACCATCATATAGTGGCTAATACCACTAGGTAGTAGCTTAGGTATAACTTCTCTCCTGATCTTTTTAATTATTTATTATGTAGATATTGATATTTTACAGAAATTTGAGTGTGCATCTATTGTTGAATACATTTTCAGACTAAGGTGTGTTCCTGATTTGAAATTTATTCTACTACACGCGTATAGGTGTTGTGGTACTTAAGAAGTCATTCTACAGGGATTTCAAGTATTTTGTGTTTCTCAATTAATTGTATCTAAATAATTAAGAAAATGATTGGTTTTTTAAAGACTTAATTAACTATGAAAAAAGCAAAAACTAAGATGTTAGAATCTACTAGGTTAAAGACATAACAACTTCCACTATCTTCTCACTTTTTTATCATGAAAAATCACGCAACATAATAAAAAAACAATCTTTTTTATTTAATATTAATTTATCTTTATTCCTAAGCATGGAATATAAAGAGATTAGACTCAAGCATAAATTTTCAAAGAGAATAAGAATAGTTGAAGTAAACTAAATTTTGTACATTATTAACTTGTTAAAATAAATTATCAACTCCAAACTTCTTATTAACTACAAGATATCAAAATATCATCAAGTTTAACCTATCAAACCTATGATTTACACATCAATTTTTCTAATTTAACTAATTAAATAACCATAAAATCTATGCACAGAGAAAAGAATAGTTTCACAAATTAATATATAAGACTTAACTTCATCTGCATTTTAGATATATAGAAAAAATAGTTATTCAGAACTAGAAAGCAAGTAAAAACTAGATAATAAAGAAAGCCATTAAAAACTAATATAAAAACAATTAAAGTACTTAATGAGTAGAAGTAAATGGAGAATAAGAGTAACCAACAAGTAGAGAAAATTATGGTTGGTTGTCAATCTAATTTTCAAATTCTCTAAAACTTTATTAATTAGAAAACATAGATGATTTTAAAAGTTATACAACTCCTATTTATAATACAAAGACTCTATTTTATATGTAGCAACCCTAGAAGGGTCCTAAGATTGTTTGTTAGGTTTTTTGATCCAACATATATGGTAAATCGTGTCAAAACTTATGAAGATCCAGTCCAAATACTAGAGCATAACCAAACTCAATATTGATAAAGATCAATACAACAAGTATGACAGATACCCGATTTGAAAAGTTACAATAGTAATCTTATGAAATTATCATATGAAAATGTAGAGCTCTAAATGATCTTCTGACAACACTAAGACTAGCTAAAATGGAGTTCGAACGTGAAAATTATGATCACTTAAAATTGAAAACT